>ML677336.1:81843-363101 GCA_007922305.1 Dermatemys mawii | reverse complement strand
GAGAGTGGGGGACAGGGAGCAACAGAGGGAGGGGGGGATGGAGTGAGTGGGGGGCAGGGCGGGATCTCAGGTGTTCAGTTTTGTTGGCTCCCTATCCACAGTCCTGGTTTAAAATTAAAACCAGAGGAAAGGATTTTTGGTTGTTTGTTTCTTTGAAGTGTTGTTAAACTCAGACCAAAACATCAGTTGCATATAAAGATCCAGGCCCAGTCTACACTGGCAAGTTTGTGCACAGTAAAGCAGCTTTAAGCACTGTAATTCCTGAGGTGTACACACTGCCAAGCCACTTAGTGTGCTGAAACTGCGCAGATGCAGTGCTCTAAAAAAATCCCACCCCAGCAAGAGGGCCACAGCTTTCCGTGTTGGGTCAGCAGTGCTGCGATGCCATTATAGACACCGTAGTGCTTACAGTGCTGTGACTGGCCTTTGGGAGGTGTCCCACAATGCCCGTTCTTACCTCTCTGGCCATCGGTTTGAACTCAACTACCCTGCCCTCAGGTGACCAACTGTCAGCCTCATCCTGTACATTCCTTTGAAAATCCCCTTCCTGTTTGCTCAGTGATGCATGCAGTGGTCTCAGTGCATCTTTCCAGGTGGCTATGCCTGCTCCACGCACCAGGCGATCCCCCGCCTGGTGCAATTCCGAGCTGCTGGACCTCATCAGCATATGGGGAGAGGAGGCTCTGCAGTTACAGTTGTGCTCCATCCATTGCAATTATGATACTTCTGGACAGATTTATAGATGCAGGATAGAGAAGAGAGCTATGGATGGGACACGCTGCAGTGCAGGGTCAAACTGGAGGAACTGTGGAACACCTACCACAGGCGACGGGAGGCAAACCGCCACTCTGGTCCTATGCCCACAAACATGTCCAGTTCTTTGTAGAACCAAAAGATACTCAGTGGTGACCCCACTTCCACTGCAAAGTACCCTGTGGATACTTCACTGGCTTGCGTGCCAGTCGAGAGTGGATCGAGCCAGGAGGCGGCAATCTTGGATGAAGAGGGGAAGGAGGACCCAGAGGCCGAGGATGACTCAGAGGCCAGAGATACATGCAGTCACAGTTCTTTTCTACCCCGGAGGAGCCTAGTCATTCACAGCAATCGGAGCTTGGCAAAGTGCAAACAGGAGAGGAGGCTCCTGGAAAGTGGATCTGATTTTGGGAAATGGTGAAGCGAGTTGTTGGGGGAAGGAGGGTTCCAGAAATATGGCTTCTCTCCCAACTCATGCCTAGCCTGAGCAGCGGAACAGGCTGTTCACACACCCCCTCACTTCATGGGACTCTCCCTAAGATCTCCAGGAAACTCTTATGGAGATACTGGGTAATCCACTCCAGCATGCTCCTCAACAGAGCTGCTTTGTTTCTTGCTCCATTTTGCAATCACAGGAGACAGGGGGATACAAGCTAGCACACAGGCTAGCTGCATAGGCACCAGGGTGAAAGCTCCAGGCTTGGAGAAGACCTTCCCTTGATTCTCTGCTCACCCACAGAACTGAGATATCTTCCATAATGATCACCTCCTGTGGAAAGTGTGGGACAGGAATGATCATCAGACCACTCTACAATGCTAGCTCTCTCCAAGTGCCCAAGAGCCACATGTCCAGTGTACAGCAGAGTCCTAGAACAGTGATTTACCATGCCCCTGCAAATACTCACCATTGCGGGGGTCTTGTGCGTCATGTGTGCTTGCCTGGGGTCAGACAGTTAGTGTCAAGTGTGCGAGTACCGGCTGTGTTTTAAAGCACTCAAACAGTGTTTGTGTTGCAAACATTACTGCTTCTGTAAAATGTTGCATTTAAACTTCACAGAGATGACCTTGGGAGCACAGCCTTCCTCTTTGCTATTGGCAGCAGAACAGCTGCGCAGAATTAACAAGCGGCCAAGAAGAACTAAGGATGACTTTGTGCATGAAGTTATGATGCACTCTGCCGCTGAGAAAAAAGAATTGAAAGAGGGACCAAAAGAGAACGCGGCACAACAGAAAGAAGCCACGGAGCGGCTCTTAACAGTTATGGAGCTCCAAGCGGACACGCTCCAGGCGATATTAGCTCTTCAAACTGAGCAGCTCAGTGCCCGCCCTCCCCTACAGCCGCTATCACAAACTCTTTCCTCATGTGCCCCCACAATAAAACTCAGCTGTCTTACTATGGAAATAATAATAAACAATTTAAGGTCTGTGTTTGTTTCTTCTGCATGTGTCAAGCATGGACTTATTCTGAACAGGTGTGTGTTGTTATGGATATTGATACTGTAAGGGTACACAAAACATTGTTACGGTAAAATGCTAGGGGCACTCTTACCCTCGACTCCAGGAAAGGAAGGGAGGGGAATGAGCACCCCAACTCCTGGGAAGGAAAGGGTACTTTCGGCCATGGTTATCAGTTCCTGCCCTGTTATCGCATATTTCACATACCGAAGTAATTGGTTCTCACCGTTTGCTCGCCTTGTAATGAGACACCTGCTCGCACTATGTAATACTAACAAGACAAAACTAAGGTATTAGTTATTAATAAGGTATGCATGAGATGCAAATTTTCCTGTTATTTCTCTGTCTGGGTGCCCACGCGCAGTGGGCTTCATCCCGAGCATTGCTCCGATGTGTCGGGCTTTCCCCGTCTCAGTGGCAGCAATGAAAGGAGCCCCCCGTTGCGGGTGTGCCACTTTCGCCTTCAATAAACTCACTACTTCTATTCAACAGCTGTGTGTGTGCCTCGTTCCTACGAAACACCAAAAGTACCCTGCAACAGATACTTAAACATCCTTCAAACAAAAACATTCTTTTGTACAGATCACCATGCCCTGACTGGGCAATATTTGGTACATTGAACTACATTAAACTTTGCATTCATGCATCAAAAAATATGGGCTTCTGACGCAAAGGCACTTTAAGTTACTAGTATGGGCGTAGTTTGGAGAGGGTAGGGAGGTGTGCCTCCTAAACTACAAGCCTCAGGCAGGCACAGGATTTGCCCCCTCCACCCGATGGCCCATTGGCCTGACTGGAGTTGCATCCCCCAAATACAGAAATCAAACTATGTCTACGGTTATTAGCAACATAGAAGCTGAACCTAAAGCAACCAGGATGTTGATGAAATCCCCTGCCCTTCCCTGCCTCCTTTAGAATTTAGCTTATGTCTCATAAACTGTGTATTTTGCAACCCTGTCCCCAAAACAAATGTTCAGAAACACATATAGAGTACAAACAGCCTTCCTATCTGGAAAGACTTTCCCCCTGTTAGCTCTGAGCACTGTGGACACAGTAGACAGTTTTAGAACTGAGTCACTGTGCACTCAGCCTGTTTGGGAATGCTCCAATTCAGATAAAAGGAACATCTCATAAGACTAAGAGATCAGCAGCTCGTTCAGAGCCCTGTAATTAGCCTGAAGCAGAGATAAGAAAATAGAAAAGCAAGTCAGAAGAACAGTACTCACTTTGTACATTTGGTTTGTATTCTAACTTCTAGTTAATTGTAGCACAAGATCCTCATGACAGAACTGTTTTTGTTTCAGCGTACAGTCCTGGCCTTGGTTTCAGTTGTAACGAAATGCTGGCCAACCCCCTTTTTCACTTGAGGATGACACAGCCAGTTCTAGCATGGCATAGGAGGATCCTCCACCCAGCAGACTCAGTTGCTCCACCTCTCTATTAGTTTGTTGTTGGGTGTGGGCTTTTTTAGCGTGTAAACAGGCAGCTTTCTCTGTAAAGATTTTCCACAGCTAAAATAACTAATCCAAAGTGAAAGAAGAAAATACTGCCTGTGGAAATATGAACGTGTGTGTGTCATTGGTTTATCAGAAACAATGACAGTAGGTAAAACTCATCCCTGATTTCTATGCAACTCTCTTGAAGTCAGTCGAGTTACATCAGGAATGATTTGAGTCCACTGTATTTTATACCAAAACTAAGTACCCCTTTTTCCTTCTTAAATCAATGTCGATATCTCTGCCTAGCTCCTAGTCCCAAACAGCAACAGTGCTGACTGGAGGAATCCAATACAGCGTAATTCACCTTAATTAATAAATAGCAACTATTGTTATTGTGGACAGCTGAGGTGAGAAGGGAAGGACTCAGGAGGCAAGACTTTTAAATAATTCAAACTGAGAGACAGGAGATGGTTAAATCAGAAGGAGGGGAGGACAGGATTGGACTGGACTGAACTGTCAATCAGGTAGAAGTGAAAGTGGGAAAAGAGAGAGAACTGGGGGTAGTAAGGGAGAGTAAAGGATGAGAAGATGAGGGGCAGCAGCTGGCCTGGCCCCCCAAGCTCCCAGCTGAGGAGACTAGCTCCTCCCCCTCCGTTCGTCCTTCACCCTGCCTCAGTGTGCCACGGGAGCAGCGCTCCAGGGCGGTGGGGCTGTGCGAGGTCTGGCTCTGGGCCAGACATCGTGCAGCCTTCCCTGCCTCCTTTATTAGAGGAAGTACCGAAAGCGGTAGGTACATTTGGATCTCAGTAAAGCATGTGATATAGTAGCCCATGAAATTCTATTATAAAATTATTTTCTCTCCAAGCAATTTGAATACTGGCTCATAAACAAAGTTTGTAGGGCTAGTCTACACTAGAAGCACTACAGCGACGCAGCTACACTATGTAGCGCATCTGGAGAAGCTGCTCTAAAACATTTTTCTCCGCAAGATGCAGTAGATGTGTCAATGAGCAAGTTCTCCTGCCGACATAATAATGTCCACACTGGTGCTTAGGTCTGTGTAACTTATGTTACTTAGGTTGGAGGCTTAGTCACACTGCTGAATGATGTAAGTTATACCAAAGTAAGGGGTATCATAGACCTGGCCATAGATAATCAATATGGTCAGTTTGTGTGGTACCACAGGTATGTTAAACAGCATATAACGTGAATCTAAAGAATAAATTAGCGTGAACTCATGTCCACAGCATCCACATGGGGGAGTTACAGCACAGCACTTTGGTGCTCACTGACATTGGCACCCCATTCAAACTGCAGAGCAGTGTCAACACACCCTTAGAAATGAGATACACAGCATGAGATCAATGCTGTCTGCGGATCCATATGCAGGTGAATTATATTATACGTGTAATCATACATGGAGTACTGCATTCAGTTTTAACCTACATTAGAAAGATGTAGAAAAACTGAAAGGAAGTTAGAGGAAGAACAAAAAAGTGATTAGGAATTCATGGGGGAACACACTGAGAAAAACAGAAGGAGCTAAATATATATATTCTAAGTTTGCCACAATTAGGAGAAGGACAAGACAAGAGTTTACAAATACTGAATGGATGTAAAACACCCGGAAAGAAAAATAATTTAGGATAATAAAATAATATAGCTAGGAATATTATTTATTATTTTGCAATGGAATGAAATTCAGAATGTGAAAATGTAACCTGATAGCAGAAACACTTCCTGTAAATCAGATCAAAGGGCTTTGGATCAAAGACCTCAATGTTTGAGTTGATTTTTGTTAATGAAGTTAAGACAATTGTACCAAAATATAATTTCTAAAGTAGATTTATCTATTAAAGGAAATCACTGCATTTCAGTTGACAAAACAGACAGAGCAGTTATGTCAGTTTGTTTCTCAAAATATGACTATTCTGCTTTGGATAACATACTATATCTGCATTATGCTAAGACCCAGATTCTCAAAATCTCAAAAGGTATCTAGGCACCTATTTCACACTGAAATCATTGGCAGTTAGACATCTAAATGCCATTGAGGATTTGGGCCTAAATCACAAAGAATACATTAAAAACAAAACAAAACAAAAAAAACACAACAGAAAAAAACATTAGGATAAACAGCTTAATTCTACAGATTCCAAAATGTGGAATAACTAGTTTTAAAACTAAACCAAAAATGCATTTTTATAAAGGAATATAGTTAAAACTCCAGTCTAAGTTGAGGTTTATTATAACTGATGCAATTATTGTTAATCCCTATAGCAAGTTTATCATCATCTCTTAAAAATGCAAGTTACCTTACTGGTGGAAGCAGCTCCACTTGTATGTGTTTTGGGAGGCTGACTGGCACTAGCACTTGCAGGTTTCTTCTGTGAAATAAAAGCAAAAATACAAAAGAAAGGGGGAAAAAATACATCAGAAATAATTAATAAAGCCAAGCAAAATACTGCATTCAAAAAAAAGATTCTCTGAGGGCTGGGTTTCTTGGACTAAGTTTATTTATATTTAGTGTCTGCTTTACAAATCATCTGAAGCAGTTTTCAGAGTTATAATTCAGATCACAGTGGATCATTTGAGATGGTTTTCTTGTGAGCAGAGCAGTTATTGTAGACTGAATTATTTCATACTTCTATAAATCATATATAAAACTATGTTATTTCCTAAAATTGAGGTGCTCATTTTGGTGAAACGGTGAAGCCAAACGTAATCATCTGTATCTCATGATACTTCAAGATCAGAAACCACTGTAAACTGAAATTAGATACTTGATTTTTTTAAATTAAAAACAGAACATATACAACGCAAATTTGGGGAAAAAAAATTTAAACCTGCAGCAACATGTCCTGGTTCCTTCACATCCCATTTAGATTATTGCACAGAAATTATACTGGAGAAAATTATCTTCAGAACAGAAAAGCTTACAAAAGCATCTGTGGAAAAGTACTGTGGATGCAGCAATAGTTTCCCTTCCTGATGACATGTGAACAACGTGGTGCAACATGCAGAGATGGAGAAATGAGGCAAAGAGGCAGACACACATAGAACTGAGGGCTTACAAATTAAACAAATGTGTGTTCGGATGGAACAAAAACACAGCAAGTAATTACTTTCTGCCTGACTCTGGTTTCATGTCAGTGTAACTCCGATGATACCAATGGAGTTACATTGGTATACAACTGAAATGAAATTGTGATAAAAATCTGAAGTGGCTAGAAAAATCAGCCTTGGGCAATGAATGCAAAGAAAAGTTGGCTTTTCAGAAAGAGCCGATAAAGAAAACCTGCTTAGGCACAGAAGACCCCTCTCAGGTAAGTGAACTCCTAAGATCCTACAGCAGAATATTTTGAATGATGCCCTAAACCTAGAAAAGCCTGCAGGCTGCTGATTCAGAGGTCTGCACGCAAATGACTACACAAACTGAAGAAACACCAATATTCAGACCATCAGACATAAGGGACTGTGACAGATAATAGCCTCAAACAGGAACATCTCATTCATGAAGATAACATGATGTGGCATTTCTTTCCCTCTGCCTTTAGCTCCAAAACACAATATGAACGGAGAGAATTTCTCCCACACAACATTTGAAATTACGAAGACTAAAGCAGCCCTTCTTCAGCTGAACTCGTTAGTGAACCAGTGAAAAGGGCCATATCCTGTTCACAGCAGCACCTTTTCCGAAACAGGTATTCAGGAGAAAATTGGTGGTATTTTCTTCAAATATTTCAGGCTTTGATTTAATATAATGAAAAAAAGTGAAAACCACATGAAGCACAGTATCATGTGCCAAATCAATAATTCTGTTAGTGTGCTGATGCTTGTATATTTGGGACAACTCATTCATAAAGCTAACTACATGCTTAAGTGTTTAGATGATTAGTGCCTTGCTGGACACCTAAAAATTACATCCAGTCACAGTATGGCTACACAGATTTGTTTGCTAGGATATACAGTAAATTTGATGTTCATTTTGGAAAAGAAATTTAGTACTGTATCACTGTTAAATACCAATCAACAAAATCCTGAAGTTCAGATTTCAACAAACCAACTTTAAAAGTAAATGAATTTTTAATCCCAATTAACCTTAGTGTCCTTTCAAAACAAGGATCGTTTCCCAGTTGTTCTCTCTTTAAACTAAATTGTGGCATTAATTGGCTAATTAGAATTAGCAGCAGCTCTTCTTCTTTTTCCTTCATGCCACTTTTCCTGGTGAGAGTCACAGCAGCAGCATGGAGAGTAGAGAGGACCAGACCTCTTTTCCCTCCACTACAGGCAAGCTGGGAGATTTAAATCCCTCCAGCGTGCCCTGGGTCAGCCCTGTAGCCTCCGCCCAGTGGGACATACCTGGTGGAGTTCCAACAGAAGCCTCCCAGGGAGCATCCTTATCAGATGCCTGAACCACCTCCTCCTGATCCAGAAGATTAGCAGCAGAGCCAAGGTCCTCTTGGATAGCCAAGCTCCTCCTCAGCAGCAGGTTTTATGTTTAAACTTCTTGAAAGCCTAGCACTAGTCTGTAGACTTTACAGGGCAGGAAGCACCTCTTGCTATTTGTAGTGTCTAGCACAACAGGACTGTCAGATATAATCACAATAAAAAGCCACTAATTTCCTTCCCCAGGTACAACTTTCTAAGTGTACTTCTAATCATGACAGATTTTTTCAAGAGAATTCCTTGATGAATTCAGTTGGAGGATCTCAAAAGACTTTCATGATATGACGCTCTATTACTGTATATTTGGAACTTACTTCTCCTGAAATATTAGGCTAGCTGCATTTTATCCTAAATTTGAGGTCAAACAAATTACTTTAAAACCATTTTTTAAAACATAAACATAACCTTTCAAACACATCAACAGGGTAACTCATTTTGACAAGTGTACAACATTCTTGGGAAAGCTTTGGTATTTTGAGCAACCGCATAAGTTCACTTAACATGTGGTATCCAGAAGTAGAGGATATTTGTAACACTGCGTGTTCACCCAAACAGCATCACTATATTTCTTTCACACACAACTGTACATGAGCCACTATAATACGACCGTAAGGACCTGATGGAGTAAGGTGACTAATGCCCACCTCCACTGTATGTCAACAGGAGTTCACTTTACTCATCACCAGAGTTAGTCAAAGTTCTTTCAATTTTCAGTGAAAAATTGTTAACTTTTTTTTTGTGTGTGTTTTTTGTCCCATTTTTTCCACCATCTCACTCTGCCCAGCACCTTGCTGGATTACAATCTAAAATTTAAAATGAACGGGGAACAATCTAAACCCTTTACAAGTCTAACATACAGCTAGACTAGCCAGTAAAGTGCATGCGCCTGACTTACATATTCACCTTTTGATGCACTCCATTTAGCACTAACATGCTGCCCAGCCATGTAAGAGCGCATATACAAAGAGGAATAGAGTGGGTACATTCCCTCTGTGACCCAGAGAGCTTTTCGAGGCCCACTGGTTGCAGCTGGGACCTAGCAAAAGTTCCAGGCACTGCAGGGTCCCAACTCCTCTCCCCTTCAGGAAGGGCTGCAGGAGAGAGGAAACTGCAGTGAGTGGAGGTTCTGCCTGGAGGGAAGGAAGTAGAGGACCAAGATAGGCAGAAAGAGTGTAAGTGCTGTTGTGGAAGGGTTGGTGAGAGAGAGAGAGAGAGAGAGTGTAGGCTGGTGGAGAGGCGAGAGAGAAAGAAGGCTGCTCTGCACCATTTTCTTCAAAGATGAGAAAATAGCACAGCAGAATGGATATCCCTGGATCCTGATACTGGCCTCATCTGTTTTTTGTTCCTACTTCAGTTAGTTTCTTAGCTGCCTGGGGTACTATACCTAGCTCAGTTGCCTCAACCTGGTAAGATACATTGGAAGACATTTTTTGTAAATGAAGAAGAGTCACACACTGGAGCTGCTAGCTAAACTATAGGCACAGTGCAGCATAGGTAAGAGGTCAGAGGTGAAATCCTGGCCTCACTGAAGTCAACGCCAAAATTCTAATTGATTTCAATGAAGTCAAAATTTCACCCTTGAATTTTTAAGCTCCAAAGAAACTGGGTTCTTCCACTTAAAGAACTGTTTGGATATTTAAGTTATTCAGTGTGGTCTTTAAACATTTATGATGCAATCACGCAAATACATCCTACTGTTTTAAAAAACTTGTAATATCTGGGACCCAAACTCACTCGAGTAGAGACCTGATAAAATTAGCAGCAAAGAGACCTATGCTCTCTTCCTCATTTTATAGGTGTATATTTCAGCTGGTATCTATATGAAGTCATGGACTAATTACATATGCACTCTACTATGATTACATACATCTCGTATCTGAAATATCATTAAAAGAATTATCCTCAAACTGCAGGCTCTTAACACCCACCATTAGATCATAGAATAAAATGCCATAAATGGAAAAGATTTACAGAGTCATCTAATGTACCTCCTCACCTAGGTGGGATTATGCCTTTCCAATTGCTCTCTGAAGTGCATTTGCTAGCTTTTTTTCTAGTCTAGTTTTCAGTGTCCCAAAAGAAAGGGCTTCCACTCATTTCCCTGGGAGACTATTTTATACCTTAATAAGTCCATAGTCAGATCTTCCTGATATTCAGCTAAACTGTCCCTTTCTTAATTTTATCTCACAATTACTATTAAACTCTCTACTACTCTAAATAATTCCCCTCTCCCTCTGGCATTTACATTCCACAAACTTCCAAGCAGTATCACATCCTCTTACAGCTACTGCTTAGCTAAATTACACATATGTGATTTTTTAAATAATTTCAGCATAAACCATTTCCTCAGGACTCCCAATCATTTTCATTGTGCCTCTCTGTATTCTGCCAATGTCCTTCTGATAACAAAGTAACCAGCATCAAACAAAATATTCTATATGTGTTTAACTAACATTCTGTTCCATGATATGAAACCTCTGCATGTGAAATGCACAAACTGCACTGACCTTTTTTACTGAAATATAGCATTGCAAGCTAGTTTTCAGTCTATAATTGCCCCAAGAAACCTGGAAAGTAGATCATATACTTTGGATTATTACTTAGTTCCATTTTATTTTTTAATTTGCAGAATTCCAGAGGTACTGATTATTGATACTACAACTAAAGTTGTTTCGCAAGTAAAACAGTATGCACTCCTTGACATTTTAGGAATTTATCCACGGTGGAACAGCCATTGGCAAGAAAGAGAGATAATACAAATAATTCTGGACTCCAATGGTAATGGCACCAACCTGGGGGCAGGGAGATCCAGGGTCCCCTGCTCCTATCATTCTTTCATTAATTTATCCAGAGTGCAACAGCTTCAATTGGAGAGACTGTGGTGTGGAACTCCCTCAATATCCCATAGCTCAGTGGTTAGAGCACTCTCCTGAGAGATGGAAGACTCCTGTTCAAATCCTCTTCCCCCCTCAGGCAGAAAATGGAGGAATTGAACCTGGGTCTCTGTGACAGGGCGGATTGGCCCCGCACCGGCACCGAGAGGGTTAACCCTTCCCTCCTTGCAGAGGAAGCCTCACCTCTGAGGCTCTGTTGGGCATGCTCCAATTGGAAGCCAGGTATAAAGGCCTCCAGAACCATTCAGTCAGGGCTGGTTGCTGGGGAGGAAGGATGCTCGGCAGACACTCCAGCCCAAGAGCTGCTACAGCCCTTAACCAGGAGAGCTGAAGAACAGAAATTGGGACCCAAGGCTTGCAACAACCAGAACCCAGGGGAGTGTCTATAGCTGGGGAACCTGGAGACTTCGAAGCCATATGGACAACTGCCACCAGAGAACTGGGAGGAAGTGACTCAGGGAAGGTAAGGGAATGGTACCTCCCACCTCAATATGGTGAACCACCCCACCATTGGCCCCAGTTATGGGATCTCTGTGTGGTCTCCAAAAGGGGCAGTTTGGACTTCAGCCACTAGGCCACATTAGCCCCTAAGATAGGGGCAATCACCCAGACCCTGACCATTGGGCCACATGAAGCTGGCTACCGGGGGTGAGAATGGTGAAAAGAGAGGGAGGTGTAGAGAGGTGGGGTTATCACTCATCCTCTCACACTCAAGGGGTGGATGAGGCACAAACCCTGCCACAGTCTCCTATATCTCAGGTGAATGCTCTAACCATTGAGCTAAGAGCTGTAAGGTGGGCAAAAGTAATGGTACTACCATCACCAGGACAGAGAGAGAGAGAAGCAGCCAACTTACTCCTCTTAAAAGCACTTTAGGTGCCTATACTACCTGATTCCAGGCAGCTGGTTCCAGCCTATGGCTCTCTAGGCATCTCCCTGCAGCCCAGTCAAAGATGCCCATCTCTGAGACGGGGCAGCTTAGCAGATACTCCCCTCTGGTCAGTATCTCCTATGGGCTACCTTAGGCTGCTCCCCACTGAGTGTTCTGGCTTTTACAGATCGCATTCTGAAATGCCTAGCTATCATATAGGGTGCCTAATTTAGCTTTGTGGATTCCAGTCTGTTCATGTAACTTTCTAGGTGCCTCAAAATTAGGTGCTGCGCGCTCACTGTTGCAACACATAATTCCACTCAGAAGTCTCTGGAGAAGGTATACACCCACCAGGGTTAAGATCCAAAACCTGCATGTTTTCTCAGAATATGAAGTTTAATAACAGCTTTCTACAGAGTCTTAGCTAGGTAGAAATAGATATTTTCAGCAGGAACCCAGAAACAGGAATGCCAAACTTCAAATTGCAGGCTCTCAACTCCCACCATTACCACCAAGAGGTCATTATTTCTAATGAAAGAGTAAAAGCTCAGCTGGGGAATTTGGCATCAAGCTGAAAAGATGTGCTCAGCTCACTGAAGAGGTGGAAGGATACTATATAAGAAAAACCTAAACTATCCTGTGAAGCCTAGAGAAAAAAAAGAGACAACTGGGTTTCCAGGCTGCACAATTCCTTTCTGAAACCAAGCAAGAAAGGAAGAGCACTTGCCTAAGTCACCCATGTAGGCACAGGAGAGAAGGACTTCAGGAGGATCCAAGAGTCTATCCAAATTATACTGCACATAATTCAGTTGTAAACAAGGGCTAACATATGTTTTACAATTAGTTATTTTTCGGTAGCTTTTCTTGTATAAAAAGTATTAGATGTACCTGTTCCTTCTGTTGTTTTCTCATCTCTCGATGATTTTTTTATTTAGCAGTAGCTTTAAGTGTCAAACACTAATAAACTCATCTCTCTATTCTTGTGACTGTTACTTACCATTTATAAAGGAATCAAGAACCAGAAAGAGGACTGATCCTAACACTAATTAGCATCTGACAACATGCTAGTCTGGTATTTAATGCAAAGCATCAGGGCGACAACACTTTGCCCTAGGTAACGTGTACAAAGTAGGCGTTTGATAACAGCATGCACAAGCTTAAATTAGCCTCCAAAGAAAGCCACATAAACTGATTCTGACCTGTCTTGCCTTGGATGCGATAAGCACATCCTCTTTTCCCCAGACCAGAGGTTCATTGCTGTAAGTAAAATAAGCACCTTGATGCTGCTGACACAAGAATTTAAAAATGGGAATGTGGAAGTAGCTATACTATAGCCTGGAAAGTGGCATTTATAAGTTTAAGGTCAGGTCTATATGCTTGCTGACAAAGAGCTGTTGTACATTCTTAAAGCAGAGGAGTTCATGCAAGAGCTTAGCTAGAGATTCTGCTGGACACAACACTCACGTACACTTCATTCTCTTGGACAAAGGATCTCTCTAACAATATGGCACTCATTCAAAATTAGCATGTCCTTTATACAGTTAATTTCATTGTGCCACATTTCTTTCTTTAAGTTATTATGGAATGTATATACCATCTCCATTCTATAGCAGGAGCACTGACACTAGAACAGAGCATCCTCTTACAAATGAGATTGTTTTAATCTTAATATTTTCCCTCTTTTAGGGTAACTCTTGTGTTAGAGAATTCTGGTGTCACTCTTGATCACTTCCTTGCATAGACAAATGTTCATGGACAAACTGTTTCAAGTCGTAAACCAAAAGCACTCTTATAAATTAAAAAAAGAAAATGGTAATTTGAGAGAATCCACATCACACCAAAATGTTTAGGTTTGAAAATACAGCACTGGCTATAAACAATGGTTTATACCTTACGAGTTGGGTAACTTGAACATAACAACCTTTACCTTTATTCAAGCAGGTTGGAAAAACCTTGGCACAAAAAGTAGTGTGCAGACAGAATCAAAGAAGGTGTATTATAGTAACCATTGTTCCTTCAGGCAGCATCGTATTTAATCATCTGGCTAAACTCAGCTTAAGAGAGACGACCTCACGTTCCAGGCAAATTACCATTCATCTGGGAAGTGTCAAAGGCACCACTGAGATTTAACCAACACAATCACTATTTCAACACAACTGAAATTTCAGTTTTCCGATCTTTTGAATTAATAGAAAGGTATGGAATGTTTATTACAATATGTTTGGTGTTACATGAATTTCATTAAAAGTATTTAGTATGACCCAGAAGGCTAGTTAGTTACAAGTTTTAAAATCGGTCTTTTAAAAAGCACCTTACAAGCATTTCCAGATTTCTCAGCATTCAGAATACTTTCAAAAACACACATTCAAATCCACAGATAGTCTGCCCAGCATGTGTAGTGTCCGCCACACACAAGCCTGGCTTGGTTGCTGAGCTGCCTTTACCTCCTCCACGGCTGCCTCTGACACTAGCTATAGCAGACACAAAGTACCTAGTAATAGTTAATGCTGCTCAAAGCAGTATTAGCTTCCTTGGATTTTTCTAAGTTAAATGGAACAAAATACGCTACACAGTGACACAGCCAGGATTAGGCAACAGGAGTTCTTGGCTCCTGGCCCTGAGCTTAATCTTAGAGCCCTGTCTGGACTGTTGAATTACAAATATCAACTCCAGATAAAGTACCATTTATAGAGGTTGGGTGCCCTTCTAAAATAAATACATGGACCCTGATTCTCCACTTATGCCAACTTTCAGATCTGAAGTGACGGGGAGTCCTAGCAGAGATCTTTTCACACAAAAGTGAGCAGCACAAGATAGCTTTTATTTTCCAAAAAAAAATGTAAGTCTATTCATGAACACCACTGGTCAATTGTTTTAAAGCTACTACTTTGCTGTTTAAAAACAAACCACAAAAATTATCACAGAATGAATACTGTTTTCTGCTATATAATCGTACATGCTGGAGTTCATTTTAATATAATTCAGTGCTTTGCATTTGTTTACCTCTGTGGCTTCTGATCCTTTTTTATCTCCAGGTTTAGAAGATGCTCCACTTTTCTTGTCACCATGCTGTAAGAATAAAAAAAGTCACTAATAAGAAGATTAATAACTAAATCTTATACTGCATCTTCTATATAAAGAGAATCTCAAATCAGTACAGACACTACGTATCAGGACCACATCATTCACTGTGATCAAGATCTCCACAGAGTGAAGCATTACAATTATTCATCACCAATAGACAACAAATAAAGTTTTTAGGGGACATGCAGCATAACTTCAAATGAAATCACAGGCAGAATTTAGGTAGACAGAATAATTATTTTCAGTGGTGGAATCTGGCCAGAACAGTAGGCTTAACACTAGAGCTCTTGTGAAAAGTGCTACAAGACATTCAAATACAGTACCTGTTTTATAGCTCTTCCTCCAGCAACTCAGTGCTCCTTAACTCTATTTTGGTCTTTGATTCAGTATTGCTTTAAGTCCTGCTCTAACTCCAACTGACTTCAGTAGACGTCGCATAGAGTGCTTAGAGAGAGTAGCACTACTCACTGAATCATGAACATTACTTTCAACACTTAAGTTTTCCCTGGAGTCATTCCACCCAAATTTTTACCAGCCTGGCAATTATACTGTTGGTATATGACCAACAATCCCTATCACAGTTTAGAGCTAGCTGCACATTCGGGAGTTAAGCCTCTTGCCTTCAGCTGTCCTAGGGTGGGATCCCATGACTCTCTCACACTTAGATGACCCCATGCACCCCCTTATGTACCAACCATAATTACTAAGCAGGCCTGAGTGGGTTCAGATGCTGCAAGTCTTCCCTTTGGAAGCTCTGACCAGTGGTGAATATCAACACAAACAGCCTTTGCAGAACAAAGTAGTGTTTATTCATAACAGTGGGAATAACGCATAACAAGAGAAAAAGATGTTTTAACACAAGAAAAAGGTCCACACATACATTTCCATTACGTAAGGCTTGGGCAGGCCTAGCTTATCCCAAACTCTAGGGACTGAGCTTGTCTGCCCTCCAACTTTCTCTGCTTCACTCTCTCCTTTTCTTCAGGGACCGCCTATTAATCAATTCCAAAGTTCTTTGATTCATTTCCCCTCCTGGAGCACCACTCCTGCTGGTTACAAACCAGCCAGTAGAGCTCACTATGAATAGAGATGAAACTTCACACAAATGGTATCTACCCAGTCCCTTTAAGTACCAGTATATGCAGCTATCTGAAGCATTGGTCTACTTTCCCACATAAATACAGTTAGCTCCTGACAGTTAGCCCACAAGACACACCAAATCACTTAGTCTTAAACTGATGCAGTGAACCTCTATTCTGAGCTGCATGACACTCTAAAAGGTCCCATTGACATTATTCAGACTGAGTGCAATATATGACTGTAAGAATATAGTGCAGGCAACAGTCCAAAACAATATCCAGCTTTTCAGATAAGATATCTGTTCATATGAGGACTGACTAATAGTTCTTGCATTGTTACATTGTACCTCCACACAATTTGTGCTTTTTTGCTTTTGCCTGTTTATTTAGGGTGGGGAATAGCTTTAAAAACAGTATCTTAGATTTATGGTCCAATTTACTTTATTACTATGGCTTTGTTTCTACCAGATGCTATAATAGTTACAGGGCTAGCTGCACCTCTGTCCCCTTTCTGGTTTCTCTGAGCATGTCCCTCAAGTCCCCAAACTTTGTCGCTTTACCTATTGTGGGGCAGAACTTCACAATTCTCGCACTTAGACCAGACCTCGGGTTACAGTACTGTGTATTAACTGTGCTTAGCTCCGACTGAGTTCAGATACGTGTGGCTTTTCCCTTCAGGTATCCATGACCAGTGGAGAATACAGTGGCCAGCCAGCCTTCTTAAAACCCAAGTATTTATATTTTAGCAGTAGGAACACAAGTCTTAGAAAACAAAGGATTTTAAAATAACACTTATGTAGGCATGTGTCTATCTTACATAGAAATCTTGCTCTCACCTGAAAGTAAGCTAGGCAGGCATAATTTCTTCAGATGCCCCTGGTAGGTGCCCAAGTATCAGTCTGGTTCCCCAGATAACTCCCCATTTTTTGATAGAGACGTCTTTTAAACTGCTATAGTGCTTTTGGTCTTCTGTGCTGATAGGCTTTGGTCCCTCTGGACAAAACCAGTCCAATAGGTTGAGCAGCAGTCCTCAACAGACAAAGGCAGAGCCGTTGGTGCTAACACCACTTCCGAGTGAATTTTGCACACAATATTTTAAAATTCTACAGATGATGTCAATAATTAGATGTGGAGGTTCCAGCATGGCTGCGGGGAGCACAGGCCACTAGCTGCACGGGGCACGCTGCAACCTTCCCCCCACTCCCTGAGCCAGACTTGGCAATGAGGCTGCACCTGTCCAGGCACAACACCAGGGCCCTGCCCCTCCATGCCAAGCACACCAAGTGTCGGCAGGCAGGCTCAGCCCAGCAGGATCCAAGTGCAGGATGGCTGAATGTGAGGGGATCCAAGTGTGGGGAGAGGGGGCTCTATGTGGGGCAATCTGGGTGTTGACAACTCAGTGGGGGATCCAGGTGGGGGAGGGGATCTGGATGCACAGGAGTTCATGGTGGGGGAGGCTCCAGGTACAGCAGCAATGGGACTCTGCAAGGGGGTGGAGGTGAAGGTGGTTAGGGCTCAGCAGGGGAGGAGGCGAGCAAGTCTGGGTGTGGGATGATAGTACTGCCTCCTCAGCCACCCTGGAACCGACATGGGGGATGTCAAAAGTGTTTTCCCCTACGCAGGCTGGGTCTGGGGAGGGAACGTGCGGTTGCAGCTGCCCCAGGACTCCTCCAGAAGGAGGGGAGGCTCGGGTCTTTGGCCCGCCCAGGGCTCCTGCAGCCAGAGTGGGGCACCTACTCTGGGTTTCTCCGGAAGGGGAGGCTTGTGGCTCTGACCACAGGAGGTTGTGCAGGGGCTCTCAGGGCTCCTGCCATGGGCATAACCTGGGGCAAACCTCCCCAAAGGGAAGGCTCCACCCATACCGCCCATGTAGGGAGGGTCTGGGTGCGGGGGTGGGGGAGGACTTGGTGAGATAGGGGTCCAGGTGCAGCTGGTTGGGGCTCAGTGGAGTAGGGATTCAAGTGCAGGGGGCTCATCAGGGTGGTCCAGGTCTGGGGGGTGAAAAGAGGCCCACTTGTGGGCTCCAGAGCAGGAGGAGCAGCAAGGGGTGGTCTGGCTGCAGGGGTGAGTGGCTCAGTGAGGGTCTGGATGTAGCGGATTGGGGCTCAGCAGGCAGGGCCAGGTGCAGGGTGAAGCTCAGCGGGGGAGTCTGGGTATGGGAGAGTCCTGATGCACAAGGGTTGGGCAGACAAGACAGCAGTGACCCCTCCCCACACAGCTGAGGAGTTATGGAGGCAGGAAGCGGGGCGGGGGAGGGGGGGGAGATCTAGGGGAGGTTTCTGGGGGTGGGTCTGACCCAGACCCAACCACTCCTTGGAAAGTAGGCTCCTCCCCTATCCCCAGCCCAGACTAGCAGCTGAGAACCAGCCCAGGGTAGTAGCCATCAGCTGGGTGGAGCAAGGGAGGTCTGGATACAGAAGGGTTCCAGATGCAAGGGGTAAGGTTTGGTGGGAGGGCACGGAGAGGCGACAGTGGGGAGGTGAGGTTTGGCCCAAGAGTCTGGGTATGGGGGGGGTGGGAGTTGGGTCGATGGGGGTGAGTCTGACCCAGCTCCAGCCAGGGCATCCTCAGTCCACTCCCCCCAGCAATGATTTCCTCTTTTCACCAGCAGTTCCAGGCACCCAAAATGATGTGCCTACCTGTTGGGGAGGGACACATGACAGCTCTTGCTGCTTCCCTTTGCTTCCCGTCAGAAAGTCATTTTTTGGCAGGAAAGCAAAGAAATCTGGACATGAATTCTGTGCACGTGCAATGGCACAGATTTCCTCCAGAAGTAAACAACCCTCAAAGGTTTGCTGAATGGTGGCTTATGATGATCAACTCTTTCATTCCGTCTTTGCTTGCTTTTCCCTATTGCTTCCTATTAAACTAAACCAACTTATTCATACAGCAAACATTCCCAGAGCCAGGTCAATAAACAGTATTGAACCAGGTCAATAAACAGTATTAGTTTTGTTAGAACCAACTTTTTTATTATTTCCTGTCTTTGATGAAAACTGAAATTTGCACAGAGTATTTTTCTCATTTTGTATACTAATAACAAAGCAAGAAAAACAACAAATTTTCAACTTATGTTCGTAAATTCACCACAGAACAGACAGAATCCACACCAAAGTAACAGAGAAAAAAAGAAGAACTATGGTGCATATAAAGGAAAGAATAATTTGAAGTTCATCTTTTCGCCATGTTCTCTGGAACACACAAAAATGCCTTGCTCTTTAAGAGCCACACTTACTGACACTAACATCTTGCTCAGTAAGGTGTGCATCTCATAAATTAAAAAATAAGTGACCTAAAATAAAAAGCACAAGGACAACATGCCAATCATTAAATCAGTAACTGCAGGTCTACTCTGAGGCTGGAGACAACACAGGAATCCACGCTGGGAACCCAACTTCAAGGCAAACTTGGCATTCTTGAGGCTTGGAAAGAATGTCATTAACTTTGGCTCTGACCCACGCTCCTCATATGAGCTTGGAGAGCTGGAGCAGTGACACTTGCTTCCAGTAACTGGGCAAGAGGTGAAGTCCATGGGTCAGATTCTCAGGCGCTATAAATCAGCACAGCTCTATTGATTTTAACTTTTATTTCAGTGGCACAATGCTAGTTCACAGTAAATGAGAATTTTGCCCTACATTATTGAGAAAGATAAAGATCCATTTCAGAGTGCTAGCTGTGTTAGTCTGCATCAGCAAAAACAATGAGGGTCCTTGTGACATCTTAAAGGCTAACAAAATTTATTTGTGCATCAGCTTTCGTGGGCTAAAACCCACTTCATCAGATGCATGGAGTAGACAATGCAGTAGGCAGGTATAAATACACAGCTCATCAAAGTATGGGAATTGTCTTACCAACCTGAGGGGAAGGGGTCAGTGCTAATGAGCCAATTCAATTAAGGTGGAAGCATAGGTGTCAACTTCCCCTCTTTCCGGTGGATGTTCAACCCTGCCTCTGTCCCCGGCCCCACTTCCACTTCCCCCCTTCCATGAGGCCCCGCCTCTGCCCCAGAGCATGCCACGTTCCTGCTCCTCCCCTCCCTCTCAGAGTGTGCTTATGCTGCCATACAGCTCTTTGGAGGCGGCAGGATGGGAAACACTAGGAGGTAGGTGGAGGAGCAGGGACACGGCATGCTTGGGAAGGAAGAGGAGATGGGGCGGGGGTGAGTGGAGCTTGGCTGCCAGTGGGTGCAGGGCACCCGCTAATTTACCCCAGTGGGAGCTCCAGTCAAGAAGCACCCACAAAGTCAGTGCCCACGGGTGGAAGTGGCCTATTCTCAACCTTAGTTGAACTGGCTCATTAGCCCTGACCCCCCCCCCCCACTTGGTAAGGCACCTCCCATCTTTTCATGTGTTGTGTATTTATACCTGTCTACTGTACTTTCCACTCAGTCCTCTGATGAAGTGGGTTTTAGCCCATGAAAGCTTATGCCCAAATAAATGTTAGCCTCTAACCACAAGGACTCTCTGTTGTTTTTATAAAGATCGATGTTTTTCTTCAGAAACAGGAAATACAACATATAGTGGGAATGAAAGTTTAAAAAGGGGAGGGGAATAATGTGGGGAGAAAGTGAGCCCCAAAGTTAAGGATGAGAAAAAAAAATCTATGATCTCAATTAGGTAGTTTTCTTTTGAATCAACTGCTCAACAAAAACTCAGCAGGTCAATCATTGCTTTTGCTTCTGCTTCCCCTCCCATGTGTTGTCTGTCTGGCCTATACAGGTTGAGAGGTCTTCAGGATGGGAGCTACCACTTACTGTGTGTTTGTACAGTACTTTGTACAATGGGGCCATGTCTACACTGCGGGGCCTATATCTTCAGAGTTATGGTGCTAGTGCTATACCAACATAACTTCACAATTTAGACATAGCCTATACCGACAGAACTTTTGTTCCCGACACTGTAGGAACATATCCTCCCCAAACAACACTACCTAGGCCAATGACCTGCTGTTGATCTAGCTGTGTCTATACTGGAGGTTAGAGAAGCATACCTACATTGCTCAGGGGGATGGATTTTTCACACCCTGGAGCGATATAACCATTTTGACCCAAACTTAGTTCAGACCAGACCTAAAACTCCGATCTTGGTTGGGAGCTCCAGAAGGTTCTGGGATACTAATGATGACTGGTTTCCAATTGAATAAAAGTAGGAGTGGGTTTTCTGTCCCAAAACACATGCTCAGTTTGTATTACATTGTTTCCTGTCATTCTTTATACTTTAATGAAAGACTTTCACCGCATCAAGCTCTAATTGGCACAAACGGTGCAATACTTACAGCTGTAATGTCCAACCCTCAGGTGCCTGACAGTACAACTCACAATTCCATGGAACTCACATTTCTAATTATGTATACAAAGATAAATCTATTATCCAATGTTAATGAGTAAACTATTGACTTAAATAATTTAATTATACAACTTCAGTGACTGTTTATGGTCAAACTAACTTAAGGTGAAAAAGTCACCTTATATAAAGTATATTTTGGTGTTGTAAAACCAGTGGCATGCAAATACTATAATCACAACCTATGTACTTCATCATTTTATGATTTCACTACAACTTATGAAGTCAGACTGCTTCCTTGTATGTCTCACACACTACATGGAAAGACCAGACTTGCTAAAAAAACCATGCACGTTAAAGGTAAGCTAAAAGTAATCTTTGTAGCTCAAGTATAGCTAAACTGCCAAGTTCCATCAACGAACCATGGTTTACTTAGGGAGGTTCAAACAAGTTCAAAAAAATATCTGCATCTAATAACTTTATGAAAACTTGTACAAACTAGTACTCTGTTCAGAGTGGGAATGTCCAAAACTAACTTAGCCTTTAAAAATAATCCATCACTTACTAGATTTCCTTTCAGATCACATCCTTATTTTGGTTAAAGGATAAATGAATTATCAGATGTAACAGGGCTTGTATTTTTTTCAGAAGGTTGTGTAAATAAGCAACAACTTCCACAAAGCTAATTTTTAAATGCGACATCTTCACTAAACAGTTTATGGAAGTCCCTCTGAAACCGCAAGGCATGTATTTTAATGGATTATACAAAGAATATATAGCCAGGCAATATTTCATATTAAAATAATATCAACTTAAAAATTTCAAAGTATCAAATCGCATCTTCTACACAAAAGTATTACTCTTTACTAATTTAAGTTGAACATAGTGAGCACTTCAATTACTTGATCCATTCATTGTTATTTACTAGATATCCTCCTGAACAACATAACCAATGCATCAGTGTCTAGCTTAATATGAATTCACAGTGACTCCATAGTTCTTTCTTGATATTGCTGAGTTGCTTCCTCATTTCTTCTCCCGCACTCCCAAATACTTGAAATAAGTAGCTGTCTTTTGAAACGTGGAATGCAACATACAGTCTAGCTCACTTTTGGAGCTTGGGTACGTCAGACATACCAGAGGAGGGTGAGTTTCCCCAAACACAGTGTGGGGCAAATTCACCCCCCATGTAATTTTACTGAGTGCATTATTAGAGTTACAAACAGGAGGTGCATTTGACTTTAAGTGTCTAACCTTTAGCACTACTGCTCTCCCATTACGCCCTTATTACTGATCCACTCGCTGGCAAGGGCCCCACCCACGAGATTCAAATCCCCTCTGTCAGTCGCAGAGCTGACTATATTTACCGTCGCATTCCACCAGCTTGCAAAGGCCATGGCCAGGCCGGGACGTGTCTCTCCTCTGTCTACAACAATCCTCCCTCCACGCGCACAGGCTCAGGGCGCTAGAGCCAAGCTGGGCTGACCCTACCGCTGGGGCGGGCGGCACTTTGGCAGCGGGGCGGAGCTGACGCTCCGGGCTGGGCGGTGCCGCCCCGGTAGGGCAGGAGCAGGCGGGAGCGAGAAGGGCTGTTGGGGCGGTCTCGGCCGCGCCCCTCCCCGTCCCCGGGGCTTTAGGGACTGCGGGCAGTTCGCAACGCGCCCCGCATTGCACCGAGTCTGCCCCGTATCAGCCCGGGGGAAAGGGCTGCGCTGGGCGGTCACCGCCCGCCCCGGAGCGGCGCGGGGCTGTTCCCCTCCCCTTCTCTCCCCCCATGGCCCGCAGCGGGATGCCCTGGGGGCTGTCACACACCCACGGCCCGCAGCGGGGCTGCGCTGGGCTGTTCCCCTCCGCTAGCTCCGGGGCGCTCCCCTCCTACGGGCGGCGCTGGGCGCATTCCTCTGCCCTGACACACGCACAGGCAGGAAGCCCAGCTGGCAGCCGGAGCCCTGGCGCGGGGGGGCTGCGGGCGCCGCCCTAGTCCCGACACTTACCGCTCTGCTCCCCTTGCCCGCAGCCCCCGCGGGCTTGGAGGAGGACGACTTCTTCCCTTTATGTGGCTGAGACATGGCCGCGGCGGCGCCTCTCTGCGCGGTGTTTACCGGGCGGGGAGAGCGGGGCAGGTTACATGCAACTGCGAAGCAGCTTTTCCGATGCAGCCAGAGCCAACTCTAGACGGCAACCCAGCAAGTCCCTCCTCTTCCTGCAGCCTCGGCTCCCGGACCAGCTGCTCTAACTTCACCACTCCTCTGCCCCGGCTCATCCCCCTTAGGCTCAGTGTTTCTTGAGAAGGAGGGGACGCGTAGCTGGCTGGAAGATGCTTGGTGATGGTTTTGCGGCTTGCCAAGACATACCTTGCAGGCTTACTTGCAGAATAGGGCCTGGGCGTGGTCCTCTTGTTTCTCTTAGGCTTCACAGCTGAGCTCGGATTTATTCCTCTTCCTGTGATAAACTACAGTGAAGGAGAAGCCATAAAATTCAAAGCCAGAGCAGAAAACTTTGCAAGAAGTTTCTGGGGTTTGGATCAGAGCCATAGTTTTGGTTTAAGCCTATCTCCTATAATTCTTGTTTGGCTCCTTGTACCAAACTCGGTTGTCTGAAAAAATTAGCTATCCAAATTTTTCTGCTGGTTTTAGGTAACAAAATAATTTAAAATCTGAGCAAACCTGGATCTTTGCCCAAAACTCAAACCAAACTGGAACTTTTTTTGAGGCTTTGAGGAAAAACACAGGGGAAAAGAAGTTACCATTTAAGTTATAGGTCTCTTGTGCGCTTCCTTAATTAAGATGCAAGTGGAAATATCATGAGAGGAAGTTTGCTTTTGATATTTCTAGCTGAAATTTATCATATCAGTTTCAGTAAGCATCCACACTTGAGGCCTGCCTCTGAAGAGGTGCTTGAGCCATTCACAGTTTCCTCCTTGGGATTATGCCCTCTAATTGCTGTTCAGAAACTCCATGCCTTGTTGAATTTAGCCCAGTGCTTGTTCTAGTATGTTCCTGTAACTCAAACTCATCAGTCATTTCATCTTTAAATTTCTATGTCAGTGAATACAAAAAGGTTCTAACTAACTGTCTTCTGGTCAGTTTGAGTTTTAATGGGTCTGCCCAGTGCCCTGCAATAACAACAAAACCTTCCTTTTTGATTAAAGAGTAACTATTAGGTTTCAAATGTATATATTAAATAAGTTTTTCACCTTTGCTGCCACAATTTAGATTATTAGATCAGAAAGAATTTTCAAAAATTAGTTTCAAAAAGGTAAGTTCTAGATGCCCAACTCCTGCAAACACTTATGCAGAAGGCTTATGAGTCTACGACACACCAGTAACTTCTCTTAGATGCTGGAGGAACAACTTATGGTCAATCAAAAATCCAGCATGAGCATCTGACCCTGATCCAAAGTCAGAACATTATTATTTGTGACTGAATGCATGAACATATCCCTAAAACAAGAATTTAACTTAGTCTGGATCATGTGGAGATACTGAGGTGTACCTGGAACTGAAAATCTATCACTTTAATTATTGCCTTCCAAAATAAAGGGAGATTAAAGAGTCAAGATTAATTGACAAGCATATATGCAAGCAATTTGTACATAGCTTGAGTAAAATAGAGGTATGCTTGGGCAGCTCTAGGCCATGCAGCAGTACTGGAGCCTCTCTGCTCCCCCTGTGATTAAACTTTGAACTGTAGACCAGGCCTAAGTGTGGTCTTTAGATCCAGTGCCCATCCTACCACATCAGAACACCATCAGTTTCACCACATTCAGGGCCTTCCACAGTTTTCACATGGACTTGAGGAATTGTTCCAAACCAAAGCATTTCACGGAGTCTGGCAATAACAGCAACACTGTCCTACTTTAAGCTTTAAACAGCCAACATGGGAAAGGGTGGGACCTGCAAGTGGCCCACCTTGGGGATCTCAAGAAATGCTAGGCATTCCTGTCAGAAACCATATTGGCTCTAAAATGAGTGTAGGGGACAGTCCACCAGGAGCTCAATGCTTTCTGTTCTGAAAAAGCAATTTGAATAACTGACATATATTACAATATTCCTCAAAGGTTGTAGCAAGTCAGATGTAATTAATAATTTGGAAGGAAGTAGGAGAACCCTATTCCAATTGTTTAAGTAAGCTTTTTTCTGTTACATTGCTATTCAGTTTTCAGCTAGGAAGAAAAATATTTACATTAACATGAGGTTGTTTATTAAGGTCTCATTAATACATATGAGATATTAAATATAGCAAGATTACAGCTAAGTTTATTCTAAGTGTAAGATATGTAGAAATTTTATAATAAAATATATTCAAAATCAATATTTAAGTGTATTAATGAATACTTAGAGAAATACAAGTATATATTTTATATACTGAAATGATCTGTCTTATAATTGCATTGATTTAATGTAAAATTTCATAAATTTATCTTTAAATCTTTTTACATTTCCAAGAGAATTTTGACTGTATTTTAACCATGCTTTCATAAAAACGGATATAGAGATAAAATGAGTAAGTCTGAGGGCCTGATTCTGATCTCACTTGCCCCAGTGTGAAACTAGTGAGAGGCAAGTCCAGCCTTGTGTATCTAAAACAATTGTACCAGACTAAATGCAACTGAGAGATGAGTGTATGGGTGAGGTTCAGAGGAGGATGAAAGGTTGAGGGACTGGTTTAATATGAGTTTAACAAGTGTCTTTTGTGTTTTAATTTAAAAAAATAATCCCCTAGGTCTCACCAACAGGTCCAACAGATTGTGCTGCATTCCTGAGGCTGCAGTGTATAGGTTACTCCCTGCTGGCACTTCTACAGGAAAAGGAGGAAGTCTGTTTGAGCACCACTCCTTTGCTCTACTCCTGATAACAGTCGTTTGAGCTCAGTGACAAAATTTAGGGAGCAAACAGTAGCATTCATGATTGGACAAGAATGTGAGAAAAACCACAATAATTTAGGTCTCAATTCTGCCAGATGCTCAGCTCTCTGATCCTGATCCAGAAGCAGTGCTAGCCCGTTGGGAGGAATAAGCAGGAATATTTTTGGCTCTCCCCCAATAATAAATAATAATGAAAAGCTGCTTGGTGACCCTAAGCAATTGCTTAGTCTGCTTACACCGAGAGCTGCCATACTGGGTCAGACCAAATAACAGCCATACTGGGTCAGACCAAAGGTCCATCTAGCCCAGTATCCTGTCTTCCAACAGTGGCCAATGCCAGGTGCTTCAGAGGAAATGAACAGAACAAGACAATTATCAAGTGATCCGTCCCCTATTGTCCAGACCAAGTTTCTGGCAGTCAGAAGTTTAGGGACACCCAGAGCATGGGGTTGTGTCCTTGGCCATCTTGGCTGAAACCCATTGGTCAATCTATCCTCATCTAATTCTTTTTTGAACCCAGTTATAATGTTGACCTTCACAACATCCCCTGGCAATGAGTTCCACAGGTTGACTCTGTGTTCTCTGAAGAGACATAACAGTGTTCAAAGCAGTTTGTCTCAATCCTCACATACACTGCACACTGCAAGGTCCATGACTTAACTCTGTTGTAAAATGTTTGCAGAACCCATCTCATGGCTGACCGCAGAAGGTATTCTTTGATCACATCTAAACCATTATTTTCATCTCATAGATCAAAATCCAGGAGTTACCTTTCTCGCATGATTCATGGTATATGACCCCACCCGTCAACAAACGTAACCAAGACAGAAAAACTATTCATCTATTCTTCTGCATGCTACTGCAGAAGTAGGAACATTCTGGTTTTGTTGGCAAGGACAAAGAATTTGATACTGTCCATGCAACATTTCAACCCTGTAGTTCTAGTGTGTATAATGGTTATATTAATTGTATGTCTTTTAAATTTATAACACCCCATGCCTGACTCAATCCCAGTGCCAACTGGAAACTTCCCTTCCATAGTTAGGCATTCCAATTTTTGACAATAGCCAGGAGAAGATTAGGGCTAGGAAGATTCTACTATTTTTTAAAATCACCAGATACTGTACTAAGCATTAATTTTAAAAATGAATAAAAAAGTGTGCTAGATACTGAATCAGAATTTGACAAGTCTCTACGCATGTGAAGTTTTGGCTTCGCCCTGAACTAAGGCTTCAGCACATATAGTCTTTAAGCTTCTGGAGTATTCATCACAAAAATTTAAGAGATTGTGACTGAAAGCACCCCTGTATTCACACCCTACACACAGTTGTAATAATCTGTACAAAATAGGCCCTGTGAAAACTAATGACTCACTAGTTGATAATTTCATGGTGGAATGTATGTAGCAACAGTACATGTAAAGTTATGAATTCCCCCAGTATGATGTTATTAGCACGTGTTTGAAACAAAACAGCCTTGCCTAGACAAAGTTGTTAAACAGACCTATCCTAAACAAAGGAATGTGTTTACCTCAGTTTACCTATACATAGTAAAAGGAGCCTCAAGGCACCAGGGGAAAAAGGTGTCAGGAAACAAAACAATTTGTGTTTAGCAAACTCAAGTCGGGGAAGAAAGAGCATGAAGCCTCCTTTACCGCCAGACTCCATGTCACCTTCCTTAGTGCGTGGATTAACTTTCCTTCAGAAGAATCCACTTGAAAAGTTCATTGGACTTTAAAAGAAAGGGGCAGAAAATCTCAAGTTACTCTTGCACTTAAGATGACAAAGACACCAGCACCTTCCTGCCTCTGGGAGAATTCTGACCAAGGAAAGGATAAGTTACCCTCTTGCTGGAAGATGGTAGGTGAGACAGGCCATCTTCAACAAGCACCTTGAACCAAAATTTGCTAGTTAAATTTTAGACATTTTGATGTGTGTTTTTGCTTGTAACCATTTCTAACTTTATCTCCTATACTTTAGTTCATTTAAAATAATATCTTTTCTTAATAAATTTGTTTGATTTTTTTAATGTAAACAATCTAGTGTTGTGTTTAAACTGAACTATTTGATAACTCCAGTCAAAGTAAGAAACTCAAATATTGCTTCCTTACAGGGGCAATGAACCTTAATATTTGAACTGTCCAGGGGAGGGCTAGACAGTGCAGAGCAACCATTTCTGGGAAAATTCAGGACTGGGAGTGTGTTGAGATCACCTTGCAAGTAATAACCAAGACTCGCGGAAGCCAGAGTGTGACGGGTGTGTAGCTGGCAAGCTGCTGGGGTCAGATCTGCTGCACCAAAGCTGCAGCTATAAACAGACATTCAGGGTGTGACCCATATGATGTGAGCAGCCCAGGTTGGGAGCTACAGCAACAAAGCACTGTGAGGCACCAAGGGTTGCAGGGCAGATAGAGACACAGCCCCTCACTAGCCTAGATTGCATCCCAGAATGTAACAGTGATGAAGTCATTATGTGCGGAAATATTCACTGCACAAGGACTTCTTTCTCCCATCCTGCCCCCTTCTCTTCAACCAGCTAATACTGTAGAAGCCAGCCAGCACAGAGAGAAGAGTGGGGTATCAGGTTTGAGGAGGCAGGATAATAAGGATTCTGGAGAACCAAGAGGACTATGCCAAAGGTATGGGTTAGGAGCCATTTTTGGTGACCAAGTTTCTTGATGTTTTTCTGTATCAATAATAATGCAGCTATTGGCAAAAATGCTGCATTTGTATGGCTATGAAATAGATATAAATAACAACGAGTTCAGACTGAAACTAAAATCTTAAAAGAAATTTCATTTGACAATCTAGGCGTCACCCAGATGAATTCCAAACCTTGTAACCACGAGGGAGTGTCTGACCTGTTGTTAATTTTTTGTTTTTTTAAAAAATAACTTTCCTGAGAGAAATACATTCAAGAATGTCAAGGAAATATGTCAAATGGCAAAGAAAGCAGGCCAGGGTTATGATCCCTCTGTAAATCCAGAGGAACTCTGCTAAACTCAAAATTTATATAGGTGTAAATGAAAACAAAATTTGTTTCTCCTTTCCTAAGTAGTGCTTTTAAATTAGTTCACAAATGGATACTTCAGAAATGAAACTTTGTAAGGGCAGGGTGTGAGGTGAACCAGAATACACTACATCATGAGAAATTACCTTTTATATACTCATACACTAGGAATTCTCAAAATCAACAAAAAGGCACTGATAGAATATATATTTTATAAAATACTATATACATTTTAAACATATACTAATTTTGTGTTAATGGCATCTATGTCAAAGTGAAATCCATGTAATAAGTTGTATTTTTCTATGCACTTTTGACCACTCGCCAGCAGTCAGTCCATTTAATCAGTTTCCACTTGGGCTCATAACAGTCCAAATCCCTAGCATTTCCCCCTCTTCTTAATCTCAATCTACCACATAAATATGCCTCCCATCCCCTGCTAAATATAGAATTCCCTCCATTTCCACATTACACTAGCCTGAGGTGCATGGTAGGCAATATCTGTCCAGGACTATTGACAAGTTTGTGGTCTGATACCTCTTGGGCCTTCAAGGATAGAAGCCGAGATTTATCCCATTGGAAATGGAATGTTCCCAATTTTTTCATACACAACACTTGCTTTTAGACCTGACTGGTCGTGAAAGTTCAGATTTTATAGTTGTGATATTTTAGGTAATTTTTAGAGGTTTTAAAACTTCATTAGTAATGAATTTAGCTTTTCCTCAGAGGCCTGTACACTTGGATTCTTGGTACTAAAGGAGTCTGACTTTACAGGGGAGGGATAGGAAAATTAGCCAGAGATTTAAAACACTTTTCTAAAATGGTTTCTGTAAAATATATCATATACACAGTATATGGTGATGGGACATGACATAAAGGATTTATTTACACTTGTTTGTAATGACCTTATAACAACTGATTCACAGACTTGCCATTTGTGAGTAATGTGACCAGCCACAATATAGTACACTATATCAATATTCAAACTTATCCCAAAGATAATCAAGACCCATTCTATAGATTAAAGAATATGAGAAACAAAGGCATTAACTCTATTCATGAAATTTACACTACAGAAATAATGAGTTTTAGGATACAATCTCATCTGAAGTCTCAGAAAACCATCAGGGTTAGGTCATGGCTTGCTCTACAGTGGAGTTCAAGAGAAGTGAAAGAGTACAATAGTCCTCCTACTGATGTCCACTCTACCTTCACAAAAAGGCAGGCACAATCTCAACTTGTGTACGTGAGGGCACTCAGGAAAGTTAAGGCAAATCAACTTCAGGTGTGAAATCAATGTGCATAAGTTAAAGTACATTAAAGCCTGTGTGGAGTCTCTCATTCAGGGATAAAGCAGTCTCATTTAAGTTACAGTGAACGAAGGCCATTTTACTCCTGAATGAGAATACCCACAAAGGTTTAACCAGTGGACTCACTTTCTGGCCCAATGATTGTTTCACTGTGGACAAATATTTAAATAGTCATTGGGCCAGACTGAAAATGACTCTGTAGTTGATTGTGACCCAGGGACATCTTCATGTCAATTGGCAGAGGACACAGGGGCACTCAGGCTTTAATAGGGATCTTTTTGGGTGGATAATAGTTCACCAAGGGTAGCATGGACGGTCTCTACTGAGAGCCAGTAGCCTGCTGGTCATCATAATATTCAAATGAATCTATGGATGATCATTAAGAAGTTATGTATCTATACTAAAAACTGTGGTCTTAAGGCAGTGGTTCTCAACCAATTTACCATTGTAGGCTGCATCCACACAATATAGGTACTACCTGTATGTCCTGAGGATGTCACATGGGTTGCAGCTGTGTGCTGATTGGGCCACGGGCTGAGGACCACTGTCTTAAGGTCTTGAAGATAAGGCAGGTCACCAGGAAGTGAAAGCTCCTTTTAAAAATAAAACCATCACCTCCCCAGTGGTGATGCTGGCAAGATTTTGAATGGGGCCTGATCGAGTAGGCGGACTCTGACCATGCCAGCCGTGTCAGGCCCCGCATGTGATTTAGGCAGACAAACTTCCTCTTGGTTTGTGAATTGTTCTGGGGATTACATGGGAGCTAGATGTCTGGATGCCTAGACTGAGGCAGCAGTGCACATACCCAGACCCTGAAAACTTAGACTCTGAGTAAGTTTAGGCACTTACAGGGTTGGACAGGAGTTTTGTGGATCATAGTGAAGCCTAAAACTTGGATTTAGATGCCTAAATCTGCGGTTTAGGCACTTAAGTACTTTTGTGGATTGGAGCCTAAGTAACGTACCCAAGTTCACACAGGAAGTCTGTGGAGGAGCAAGGAATTGGAACCTGAGTCTCATCTACACTAGGTCCTGTCCACCACTACTTATTTCTACATTGTTGCTAAAACATAGTCAACTAGCAACACTGAAAACAAAATGTATTAATAATTTCTATTGGGGTCCTTTCCTCAATCCAGGTCTGAATCCAGTCTTAGAACTGTTTTTATCCAAGATCACATTCATGCATAAATAAATAATCAGCTCCTTTTAGAGCCAAACAAAACAAGACCAATCTCTTTGTTAAACTTGTTCCTGTTAGCAGTGAAGTCTCTTGTTATTTGGAATAAAATCAAAAGATTTTTTGCTCATAATAGAGCATCACACACCCCTCCCCCAAATATATGGCAATTATTTCTTTGGGAGCCAGTAGACATTTTCGTGCATTGGGCAGCTTTGGTATTAGTTGCCCTGGTCACATCACATTGGTTAACTAGAGCCATTGCTGATGGAACATCAAAAATACCAGCTGCTAAAACCCATATGAATGCTAATAATTATGACTCCAAATAATCGGCATTGTTCTACTGGTATCCTAACATTCCTGAAATCACCAAAAACCTTCTGTCTCTTTGCCCCCTACTCTCATGCTCTAGCATTCTCAGTTGTACAGCTGAGGCTTTTCTTTTAAAGCAGGGGTTGGCAATCTATGGCCCGGGCCACATCCGGCCCTCCAGATGTTTTAATCTGGATCTTGAGCTCCTGCTGGGAAGTGGGGTCAGGGTCTTACACCTCTCCAGCCAGGGAGCGGGATCAGGGTCTTGCCTCACTCAGCATGGCTCCCGGAAGCAGCAGCATGTCCCCCCTCTGGTTCCTCTGCGTAGGGGCAGCCAGGGGATTCCACATGCTGCCCCCCACCCCAGCACCACCCCTTCAGCTCCCATTGGCCGAGAACTGCAGCCAATGGGAGGTGCAGGGGCAGCGTCTGCTCGCAGGGCAGCATGCAGAGCCACCCATAGAAGCCAGAGTGGTGACATGCTGCTGTTTCTGGGAGTTGATTGAGGTAAGCACCACCCAGAACCCGCCCTCCTGACCTTCTCCTGTGCCCCAATACCCTACCCCAGCCCTGATCCCCCTTCTGCTCTCTGAAGCCCTTGGTCCCAGCCCAGAGCACCCTCCTGCACCCCCAACTCCTCATCCCTAGCCCCAAACTCCAATTTTGTGAGCACTCAGGCCCACCATACAATTTCCATACCCAGATGTGGCCCTGAGGCCACAAAGTTTGCCCATCCCTGTTCTAAAGGAAAATGCGCTGAGTACAAAATTTAATCTCATCTGCAAATATCTTTTTCTTATTTATTTCCCCATTTAATGCATTTTTAAAAGAACAAGTTCAATGTAAAATAATTAACAAAAATGTCAAATTAAAAGAACAAAAAAAATTGCCAGAGGCTTTATGGACCATGGTAAATCTGCTTTTCAATTGCATTCTTGCCTCTATTTCAGAAATGGAGAAAAAAATGAGCTAGGATTGTTTAGAAGGGAAAATGTGATTGATGTTTCACAGTCATGCACAGCTTTGGGAATGGGATATAAGTTTTTGTTGAATCATCAAAAAAGGGATTCAAATTAAATAAATATTCAACAAATTAAATCTATTACAAGAGATAAAATCCATTAACATTTCTCTTTAAATTATAAACGGAAGGTATATCTAACTTCACATCATAGTGGGCTAACATTGTCCTAGTTATTGTTGGAGTTAATAATACATTTTATTTAGCTAGCTCATGTCTATCGGAATATCCTGGGAGCTTTACCGTAAAACAGGCCAATCAATATAAATCAATGAAGCAAAAGAATACATACATTTACAATACACACACATTTTAAAGCAAAATATAGTCCTTTCATTTCTGTAAACAGCTGAACAGAACTAAGAATTACCTCCAATCGTTTCTTGTTCTTAAGTGATCACTTTACAGTAGCTTCAAAATTTTCCAGTATAGTTTTATTTGATTTCTAGTTAAAAGTATCTAAGCAATAAATTTATTGCTGAGATCTTGTGACAAGTTTCACTGTGCTCTACAGTATATTAATTGATTCTACTGAAATACATGATTGCACATTATTATTCTGTAACTGCAAAATACCACAGTAAGACTAACAACTCTTCTCTCCATTAAGTTGAGCACAGCCCTGCTGCATCCGTTTCTGCTAGCTCCAGCAAAGGATGATTCAGCATGTAGCAATGCCTTTGACATACCAGCTCTGTTTTCTGCTAAAGGCCTGGGGGCTCTTGTTTTTCTCTGCTTACACTATCTAAGCCAGTAACACTGATGAAGGGTTAGAGCTTCTGCTAAATGGTCCTCCACTGTGCTTGAGGCTTTCTGGTCTCTCCTCTCTGGATAGACTCCTGTGTAAACTGATGGAGCAAAAATGGATTTTAATAATGGATTACGTTCCTTTAATTTGTAATGTTTTCTCTTGCAAGTAAGTGTCATTTCTATTTTAAGTCTGCAAGCTATGTATCGGTTTCACATGCCTCCTAAATACTGTATTAGGTGACAGCACTGCATTGCAGGGAAAAGTGTTTCCACATCAGTGCAGGAATTGGTTTAGTACTTGGCATCAGCACCGTAATGTTTGCCAAGTTGAGAGAATTCGGTTTGCTTTAAAATCTCTTAACAGAACAATCACTCAGATTATTTACTTCCAGCAAGTGTGCAGAATGTTGCTATTTATTGCTTTGCTACAGTGCATCACAAGTAAGATTCACTGCCACGGTGCCTCCTGCTGGTTCATCTCAGGAATTAACTCTCCAGGTGGTGGTGGGGCTCCGGCAGCGATTTAAAGGGCCCGGGGAGGTAGCAGCGGCCGAGCCCTAGGCCCTTTAAATCATCCCTGGAGCCCCGATGACGCTTCCCCAAGGCTCAAGCAGGCTCCGAGAATGATTTAAAGAACCCAGGGTGGTAGCAGCAGCTGGAGCCCTGCTGCCAGAGCCCTGGGGAAGCAGAGGCGGGACTCTGGGGGCGATTTAAAGGGCCCAGAACTCATCCACCATGACCGCCCCGGGCCCTTTAAACTACTGCCGGAGCTCCCCGGCTTCCGCTGCTACCCCACCAGGGGTGGGGAGGGAGGAGGAGGAGGCACTTACCGGTACAGGGTGGGCTGGGGCTGGCTCTGACCTCCCAATCACGCCCCTTCCATTCGAGCCCCCCACACCCTTCCGGGGGCCAGAGCCAGCCCCAGGTCAGTCCTGTACTGGTAAGTCTCTACATCTACTTTCACCCCAGGTCATGGCCACTCATCATTGGCAAGAAGGTTGGACCAGCTGCCTCTGCCTATCTCTGGGCTGCACCTCCCAGCCCCAGTACCTGCATAGGCCTTTACCAAGTCCTCAGCATGGGGAGTTGCCAGACTGGAGCTCCCCAGCTCCTCTGGCCTTTTCCCAGCCCTGTTTCACTCCAGATACCCTTTTCTCCCAGGCAGCCAGGTCCTTCTGTCTCCAGAGCTAGAAAGAGGGACTCTTTTCAGCTCCTGGCCCCCAGCCCTCTTATAAGGGCCAGTTGGGCCCTGATTGAGATGGCCCCAGCCTACCTTGGCTGCTTTTATCCCCTGTTCTCTAGCAGAGGGGCAGCTGCCCTACTACATGCACCAACAATGTGTTTAGTAAAAAGAACGAGGAGTACTTGTGGCTTCTTAGAGACTAACTAATTTATTTGGGCATAAGCTTTCATGGGCTACAGCCCACTTCATCAGATGCTTAGAACTTGTTAGTCTCTAAGGTGCCACAAGTACTCCTCATTCTTTTTGTGGATACAGACTAACACAGCTGCTACTCTGAAATATGTTTAGTGTTATACGAACCCCAAATACACAGTTCCTGTCGTGAGCGTGCAACCTAAACGTTGTGCTACATTGTGCTCTCAGGGCCATCCCTGTGCAGCTATTTAAGGCCTCAAATGCCGCAAAAATACAGTGTATTGGGGGTAGAGAGAAGGTAGTTGAGAGTCTGGGCAGGAGAAGTCTGTACCCTGTGAAGGAAGGGGTGGGGCATATAGATTTCATGGGTGTGTTGCGGTGGTGCTACCAATGGATCAATACACAGTGTTGTTCCACAAAATCAAAACCTACTCCTTTTCCCGTAGAAGCAGTGGCCTGGTAGTACGCTGGCTGTATTTTCAGGTTGTGGATTTTACCCGTGTATTTTTCTTAATAGACAACCTGGTTACTTGGAATTTGTGCTGATTTCCAGGATTTGACCCTCAGCAAATAACACAGGAGCTATCTCACAGGGCAGCTGGATTCGTTTTTAATTTGTATCAAGAAGGCAGTTGCTCCCCCACCCTTACCCACAATGGGCTGCAACTTTAGAAGCATATTAATTACTTCATACCTCTACTCTGAATCATCAGCAAATGTTGGAGAGGAAATCTGCTCTGCTCGCTTTGCACTCCTCTTGAGAGGCCTCTGGCCAATTGCAAAACAATTTAGGGGGATGGGAAATAATGTAAAGAATACGTGGATAATTATTTGACAGGGCAAGGTTTCATCCCCCTCCCCCGCCCGTGAGAAAAATAAACACTGGCTGTCATCCATGCTGAGGAAGCAAGACATCTTTTCATTCTAAAATAATTAAACATCATTTTCAAATTAGTACAATTATATATAAAATAACGATGCTGTTATTCCATATCAAAGGTTATTGTTTTGATTTCAGCACACATAACTCTCTGTGTCACGGTCATCTTTTGGTGTCACAACAGGATTACTTGGGCTACTTGGTGCTTGGCAGTGACTTTTCACTGGCTTCAGTGAGCTTTGGATCAGGCACCAGAAGATTATATGATGCAGCAACAACAGAACTTTGTTACATGAGCCAGTCTTAGCCCTTTGTTTATAAAATGTAGATTTCAAATGTGGGTTTCAGGGTTCTTTTGTCAGAAAATATTAAGCAAGGGCAGGTCGAACATGGTCTGGGGAATCCTGCAATATGGCCCAAGGCAGCTGTCGTCCTTACCAGTGACTGCAGCTTGTGCTGCATTGAGTACAGATGCCAGCAGACAGTGTCCTATGGTGATCCAAGCAGCTCTGGAGGAAGTGCTGTTTGCTGGCACTTGCAGTCACTCTCTGTTACACCTGTATGGGGCAGCTGCATGCTGAAGATTATATAAATCTATTTTATATAAATTATATGGGGGAGGGAGTGGTCCTCAGCATCCCAGCACATTTCCCCAGTGTGGCTCATAGTTTGTGGATTCCTGATATGCAAAAATAGCTCAAACCAAAACACATGGGTATATTCTCTCCTCAAACATAACTCCCATTGATGTTATTGTTACAAACTTGCATGATTCCCCTCAATATAACTTTTAAACCATCATCTTCCAAACAAAGCTATCTTCAGCATGAATCCCTGAGATTCATGGGAGGGAATGGTAAAGTGCCAGTATCCCCAGATCAACATTTGTGAATCGTTGAATGGCTGGTGGAAGAGACTAAATATTACCACTTGCTGTATGAGTCTGGAGTTCTCATAATGTGGAATGAGGAACAAGATCCTGCATTGCAATAAATGTCTATCTCAGTGGTTTTCAAACTGAGGGTTGAGACCCAGTACTGGGTCATGGACTGTAAGGCACTGGGTCGCAGAGGCTCTGGTCAGTACCACCAACCAGGCTGTTAAGAGTCCCGTTGGCCATGCGGCCCGGCTAAGGCAGGCTAGTCCCTACCTGTTCCAACACCATGCTGTGCCCCAGAAGCGGCGGCAGCCAGTCTGGCTCCTCGGCATGGGGACCACCCTGAGCATTGGCTCTGCGCTCCCACTGACTGGGAACCCATGGGCGAGAGCTGCGCAGAGAGCTTGTGCCCCTGCCCCTAGGAGCCAGACCTGCTGCTGGCCACTTCCAGTGCACAGCATGGTCCGTGGTGCCAGGTGATGATTATTGGAGGCTGTGTCACTGACCAGGAGCCGCCAGAGGTAAGCTTATGCCCCAACCCTGTGCCCAATCCACTGTCCCAGTCCTGAGCCCTCCTCAAACCTGGAGCCCCCTCCTGTACCCCAAATCCCTCATCCCTGGCCCCACCCCAGAGCCTGTACCCCCAACCAGAGCCCCGACCCCCTCTCACATCCCAGCTCTCTGCCCCAGTTCTGAGACCCCCCAAACCCAGAGCCCCTCCTGCACTCCAAGTCCCTCATCCCCAGCCCTACCCCAGAGCCTGCACGCACAGCCCTGACTCCCCTCCCGTACTCCAACCCCCTGTCCCAACCTCCTTCTACACCCTGAGCCCCTTATTCCCATCCCCACCCCACAGCCCTCACCCCCTCACCCCAACCCTCTGCCTGAGCCCCTCTCACAGACCAAATCCCTCATTCCCAGTTCCACTGGGTCATGGGCATCAACAATTTTCTTCACAAGGCTCACCAGAAAAAAAGTTTTAAAACCACTGGTCTATCTGCCAGTGTACACCAACACCCAGGCCTGACTTGCTGAGTAGAGTCTCCTCTTTGCCATCTCTAGAGTAATTGTTAAAGAAAATATGGGTGGAAAGGATCAGCTGATGCAGGATGCTGGGGACAAGCCTTTGTGACCAGTGCAGTCACTTCCGGAGACTTGAGAGGTTTGGGTTTATTGTGTGTAACCCTTCTCCTGGCAACGTTCCTAACATTTTCATACTTCCCTGCTTCTCCACCCTTCCCTGATCTAAGCTTGGATTTGCTTACTTATCATTCTGTTTCTGATGAGGTTTCCAAGCTGTGCACCAAATTTTAGGAAGGTTAATACTGATAAATTTAAATGAGAGGCTTGGTACTCCACTTTTCACTTAATGTAGGCCTAAATCTGACTCATTCTTTCAGACAGAATCCTTTGTCTTTCTCTGCTATCACTCTCCTTCCAATGCCAAAAATCTTTGAGTTATCCTCTTTAAGGTGCCACAAGGACTCCTCATTGTTTTCACCATTGAAAGTCCTTCTTATGATCTTCTGACATTCCTAATTGGTAAGTTTCAAGGGATCCTGAACTTATTTATTATTTGTATTGCAATAACACCTGGAGGTCCCAACCACAAACAATGGTCTCACTGTGCTAGCTGCTTTACAAACATGGAACAAAAGAGAGAGAGAAAAAAAGTCTGTGCCGCAAGGAGCTTTCGACCAAGTAAGTTTCCAGGCCCCTCACCCCTCTTTCCATCACTTTAACTGGCTTTGTATCTGCACTCCCCAATTACCCTCCTGCTTTTCCACATTTCTTTGACCTCACAACTACCTGTCCATTCCACTCCTGATTCTCCTTCCCCCAACATTTACTGCCTCACCTCTCTGGAACTCCCTTCCTCTCCCCTGAAGCCAGTGAGTCATTGACTATTTCAACCTCCCCTTGTCCTGTATTCCTTGGGTGTGAGCCTTTGCTGTTATTTTTATTGAATTCACTAAGACATCTTTAAAAATCACTTCACCTTACATCTTGCCTTTTCCCTTGACTTGCAAATGGCTTGCTCAATAAAGCATTTCTGTGATATTCTGTATGAAGGATACTATGTAGAGGTTGAAATGTGGGCCCAAAGGTTAAAATAACGTCTCCATAATATTGCGCATAATACTGCTGATGTGCAAATATACAGAAAGCAGCATCAATTATACCTGAAAAAGAACAATCTGAAATGCCATTCATCTACAGTTAATACAAAATGAAATCTACCCAGCACTAGATAGAAAAGACTAAAGCAAAACAGTGGCCGTTGGTGCCACCTGCTGGAACTTCACAAAGGCACACGATCAAAATTAAAATCAAGGCTCAAATTCTGCTTTTCCATTTGTGTGACTCCATTTACTTGTACATGATTGGTAGAGCAGAAGGTGGTCCTACGTATTTCACAAATATGGCTTTCTTTGACCATAATACTTATCTTTTATATAGTTAAAACAAATATTTAATTGTCTAATTTACTTCATCCTGTTTTTAAAATTACTTTTTGCATTCTACTATCAATTTTTAAAGGCCTAAATATGGGGCATGTGTTAAGAGGTAATAAACATGAAGAGTTCGAGAAGCTTGAAATGACACAGAGTTATTTTATTTAGCATAAATAATATTTTTGGAAGCTCTTGATTTGGCATGCCAACACTGCAAGGGAATGTGTATATTTAAGTTTTCTTTATATAAAATGTATCGCTGTGTCCATCTGCAATATCCTACATGTGATCTGCAAATGGGTAGTTGTGATTTGTGTGCACAAATGTCCCATCAGGCACATACAAATAAATGACCTCATAACTCTTGTGATTGGAAATTTAGAGCCCTACTGACAGTTTGGGCCTATGGCCCTAATAGAAACGAATAACAACAATAAACAATCAGAGTTCAGACTAATCTTAGCTTACATTCAAGAAGGTGCATTACAGAAGTAGTTAATCAGTTGATTTCTATTGTCCTTGTACCTCCAGAAATAATACACTTGGTGTGCTGTTGAATGTGCCACGTGCATCCTAGTCTTCCAGTGTATTCAATGCAGTGTTAATAGGTGAAGCACAGTGGTCCAGCAGGTGTGATTCAGGACCAGCATTCAAAAGGTGAGTCGTGGTCAAAGATCATACTGTACTGTGAGTGCCTTTCACCTTATTGTTCTTTGAACATGCTTTTTTGCTATTTTATTTTGTTTTGTTTGTTTTTTAAGCGTAATCGCATGACATTGGAGAATGAATACATTTTTACTAGAATACAGTAGTGTCACTATAAAGATTTTTATGAACCTTTTGTAGTTTGTATTGTGTATAGCTACAAGTCCAACTAAAAAATCTTTTGCTGGGATTTTTTCTTCCTAGTGAGTAGAGAAGGGAGATGGTCCTGAACAGACCTGAATTCCTCAACCCTATTTCTTCATCTCCATCTTTGAGCCCACAATTATGCTGGTCATCTTTTAGAAAGGTAGGATTAGAAAGAACCTCTTCAGTCTGTTATCACTGCTCCTGAACTGGATGGAGGAGTTGCTATTGAGCAATAGATGGTAATGGGTCACTGCTCCTTTTTCTCATCCCAGACGTTCAGCACACCACCTTGGCCACCTTTGCCTTGGGGACAGGGTGAACAGATGACAACACTGAAATATCGGGGCACATTGGGGTGCTGTCAGCCCTGCCCACAATCCACCCCCACACTCCTCCCCGGCTCTGCTCTCACTCTGCCCCAGGTTCCATCCCCTCCCGCTCAGCCCCCCTCCACTGCGCCCTTCCTCATCCTCCAGCCCACCGCTGGCTTGCTGCATCCCTTCTCAGTTCCCCACCCAATGCTCGCCTCTTCCCGCTTGCCACTCACTTTTTCATACACACACCCCGTCACTCACCTATGGTGTCAACTTCCCCTCTGCCGGGTGAGTGCTTGACCACCCCTGCAGCACTCTCTCCCCACCCCCATTTCACCCTCTTCCCCCAAGTCCCCATCCCTGCCCTGCCTCTTCTCAAACTCCTCCCTTGAGTGTGCCACATCCCCGCTTCTCCCCGTCCCTCCCAGAAAGTCCAAACTATGCCAAAAAGCTATTAGGCAGTGGGAAGTACTGTGAGGGAGTGGGTGGAGCGGGGACGCAGTACGCTGTGGAAGGAGAAGGAGGCGAGGACCTTGCTGCCTCCTTACCTGAATATTGGGTCAATTGGCATCCCGATCTTACATCGATCGGGACACGGGTAAAAGGGTTAAATATCAGGACAGTCCTGATAAATTCTGGTCACCCTTGGGGAGCAATAGATCTAGGCCTTGATTTTGCTGGGGGTTTTTTGGAAGGAGAGAGGGGTTTGCAGCAAATATAGGTATCTGATGTAGCTCCATTGGTGTGAACATCTAATAAGAATGCACTGAATTAGAGTAAACTACAGCTTACAGGATAAGTATACTGTTTCAAGTCATTATTTCCATAGATGAAGCTCAGCTACATTAGATGTTTACACTAGTACACATGGCTACATTAAATCACTACACTGGTGGAAAAAACAGTGTAGACAAGAGCTGATCAGGCATGTATATAAAACTGCTGCAGATTTCAGTGGGAGTTCAATGACAGAGCTGTTTCGAAAGGTAGCTGGCCACTCTTGAGGGGGTCAGGCATCCAGCCTACCTCTGACAGCCAATCCACATACACCTGTGAACAGTTAATTACTTAGGTGGCTTGGTGGCAGTTAATTAGTAAAGGAGCACCTGAGACTAATAAGGACTTGTGAGTGCTCAGGTAGAAAGCCTGAGAGAACATAAAGAGGAAGGTCCTGAGGGAATGTTTTGTCAGGGGAGCTGATTAGTGAGAAAAGGTGCTCTTAGAGGGAGCAGGTTCCAAAAGGGCTTGGAGTGGCAAGAGGACTTTATCAGACAGAGCAAGAGGTCCAGGTTGTTGAGAAATTATACAGTGCTGCAGAGAAGAACTGCAGTGGTTTGATGTCTGCAGGAGCCCTGACTCCAAAAAGGAACCCTTCTTCAGGTGATGGCAGAAGCCCTGACTCCAGAAGCGGGTATGGGGTTGAGAGGGCCCTGCTGGTGAAAATCTGGACAAAGGAGCCTGATGAACTCAGTCAGATAGGTAGACCAACGTTAACTTGTGTTCCTGCCTATCCCCTTGCAGCTAGGACACTGAGGGTATCTCTATACTGCACTTAAACACTTTGGCTGGCCTGTGGAAATTCACATCTAGCACAACAGCAGTGCATTTCCGCTGCTGCAGGGGAACTTTTAGTGTTTTTAAAATGCACTTTTATTTACAGTGCACAAATAAAATATTTTTCAGTGATACTATTTCAGGTTTGAGTTTGTAAAACCTTTTAAAACAAAATGCATGTTGGTCCTAAGCTGCATGACAGTGTCTCATTTAACCAGGGTTGGACAGAGTCTGTGCAAACTTGTTCTATGGTCTGCTCCTGCAACCTCTCTGTGTGCAGAACTGCCCTTGAAGTTTAGCTAAACCATGCTGTTTAGTGTTGATAGAATCTCTTCTGTTTCCCACCATGACTCTTTTTTTTCTCCTCTTTGAATTATCAAAGCAGCTCTGATTGTACAATGAAGCAATGTAAGAGAATGTAGTCTCATCTATAATTACACCACATTTGTTTACATATCCCTGTTATAACAGGTCTCATCTGCATGATTTAATGGCTTTTGTCACTAAGCTGGCTCCACAACATAATGTGGATATTGAGATACTGTTAAAATCCAGAGACATTGAATTTTATAACCCATTTGGGGCAGATGTGTTACACTATGTGATGAATTTAGTACTCATAGTAGTAGCACTGGTTAAAGATTGATTTAAGGTATGTTGGCAGAGCCTGATTTGTGAACTGGTTGCTGTTTCAGCCTTGACCTTTGTGAGATACTCACACTTTTGATATGTTGTGCGGTGGGTTTTTGAGGGGACAAATATTAACTAGGACTTAGTGGCAGTTTCCTAAAGTTTACATAGTAACAGCCAAATGTATGAAAACCCATTAATTCACTTCCTTGTTAAATCACTGAAACATGAGAGTGGCTACCACTGTGAAAGTCGTAGGAAATAACTCTTTGCCCAAGTTCCAACCTAGAAATGGGATCCTGAGATTTCATTTCAGTACAGCAATTACAGTGTTAGAGGTCTACTGCCACTACACAGGCTAAGAGTCAGGGCTGTTCGGAAGTCTGGAAGCTTTGTGCCCATGCCAGAGGAGTCCCCTGCTGCTCTGCCAGAACAGTTTTTGGCCCCATGAGGAAGTTGGGCCAGTGTGAGAAGATGGTGATCTAGCAATCTCTATTGCCATGTCAGACACTTCTTGGAGAATGGATCGTTGTGAAGAGGGCCTAGGGCAACTATGAGACCAGTCTCCTTTGGATACAGTCTCCTTATTTGAATGCAAAAAATGTTCAGCTTCTGTTATAATAATTGAATAGATGTTTCATTAAAATGCATATTTTTTTGATAACAGCAGTTTCCCACAATGCATCAAAATTCCTTTGCCTCCCACTGTTTTGAGGGTTGAGGGGTAGCTCAGTAACCCATGAACGAAGTCTAGGACTTGATTATGCATTTCTGTTTGACATCTAGTTCCTCAGACATCAATATCACCAGTCCCACCTCCGCATTCATTGATTGCTTTATTTATACTGTCTAAGACTCAGGAAGTCTTTATATTTTTATGATGAAACTTGGATGCTGCTTGATCCCATTTGAGTAAATGGGATTCTTAAAGATGTTGATCAGGGCCAATAACATTGCCATTTCTATCTGGGGCAAGATTTTTTTCCTAGTTCAGGAATGAATCAAGCATTTGAGTCCTCACATTTGAACAAGATAGTTTAGCTATCCTGATCTGACAAATACAAATTAAAATGTTCAATAATCACATAAGGCAACTCCTGATGCTCAAAGGTCCTAGTGGTCAGTGTCACAGAAATAGACATTACCCCTAGTGTCTTGGCGAGAGTCCAGTCTGGTTGGTTATATTCTGCCTAGCCTAACTTTTTTCCAGCAGTTGTAATTGGACATAGAATTCTTCAGTCCCTGACCTAAATTGCTGGATAATATTGCTATGTATGATTGATTAGCTGCCCCATTCCATTGTGAGGTTGAAGCCATTGCACAGTTAACAAAACTGAATGTGGATTTAGAAAAGGTACAGGCTGCAATTTAGGCAGATACAATACACACATCTAAATATATTTACAAAGGGATAGGTCCCATAGCACAGAAATATTGGAGAAGGTACATATACCAGGACAACTATGAAAACTTCGCCTTTGCCTTTCTAAAAATACTCTTTCATGAGCAATGAAGCAGGGTGTCCTACAAGCAAGACTCTTGTGGTTGTTGGGCAAAAAGCATTTTTTACCATTGTCCACCACTCAGTTACCCACCCTTCCAGCCCAGCTGTGTCATCAGTGTTTTAATACTTGCCAATATATGAGACAAGATGGCTTTCCAAAGTTCTTGCTGTTTTCAAATCCAACAGCGAAGGTGACAAAGTCGGCCTTCTTTTATTAGTACTGTCATATTGTCCACTTTTTTCAGATGTTGGTGAGCAGATATGACTTGACCAAATGATACTGTCTTTTGTTTCATACTTGACACGCACATTACAGTGTTCAAAGGATGTTGGCTTTAAATTTGAAAATGTGACCTGAATTATACAACATAGCTGTTTTTATTCCAATCTATTCCTTTCATTCAAAATAAGTATTAATCCCCTTTTGAGAGATACCAGCCTGTAAACTAAAATGCCACAATTGGAAATATTCTTTGCTGACAAAGCTGCGTTGGTTTGGCATTTCCCACTCAAATGTGTTAGAAACGTGACGTTGTTTTCTTGGTAGCACTCTTGGTCTTTTTTAGAGAAGTGATCATAGCTGCCAGTTCTTCTTGCAAGCAATGCTTGACCGAAGTGAAAAGATCTACCAATCTTCCCCCCAGCAATCAAGGAAGAGAAGCACTTATAAAATACATCTGATGATTGTGACGCTTGTGTCAAACTGAGCCTCCTTTGAGTCTGTAATCTTTTTACAGAGACTGATATTTTTGTATTAAAGGTCAAACCTGAGACTGAAAGGGGGTTAAATTCACTTTCTTAAGATTCTTGGTATTATAGGATCTTTTGCAAGAGAGAATTGTTAGTCTAGCAATCAAATAATTTTAAAAAGCAAAAAGGTTGCGTATATCATTTAACTAGACACTAAAGATGAATCCAAAACACAACTTAGAGCTGACAAGGAATTTCATGAGATTCTGGGTAAGTGTTGCAGATTTTCAATCCCTGACCAATCCGTCAGGCAGGGGCATGCAAAAAGTAGGGGCAAGCAGAGGCACATCCCCCGCAGTCAACAAGGGCACAACTCCTCTGGGGGTGGGGTGGAAGATGACCTCAGCTGCCCCAGGGCCGCAGCTGCTAGAGAGCCAGCTCCTCTGGCCGCCGGGACTGTGGGAGGAGGTGGGGGGAGAGCCAGCTCCTCCCACCGCAAGGGGCTAAGGAAATGCCCCTCCAAAAACAGCCACATTTTTATTTCTGTGCATGCCCCTGTTAGCAGGTGTAGGAGTTGCTGCTGGGACCACTTGTGTGAGGGAAATTGTAATGCTGTCACTGAAAAGCACACACACACACATTCAGAAAAATGCCTGTAACATTTGGGGGGTGGAGGTGAGAAACACTGCAGGTCCTATCACTTTAGGATCTCTGCAGGTTTTTACTGCATTCTAGATTTTGTTATCCATATTTCTTTGCACATAGGTAGTATATTATATTCCCTTTATTCTGATTATGTTTCTTAATATTTTAAATCTTGTATCTTAAGCACAGTTTAATATTGCTGTTTGAATCGAAACTTCTGTATTCCTTGAGTCTTTACGATTTCAACTGTACTACCTTAAATGCAAACACTGGTAATGCACTATTAATGTATAATAAACTGTGATGATTCAAGTATATTATAGATATCCAACTGAAGAATTTGTTTGATCTAATTCTCTTGGGTTGTATGTTTTTGTGCTCCCTGCCATCCTCTTAATGTGCTAATTGATTTGTCTCTTGTCCATTCTCTACTTAGTGAGAATTGTTGTTTTCCAGTGCTGTTAAAATTAACTACATAATTCTCTAAAAGACCTTGAACACGAAACAAATTTGTACGGCTCTTAATTTGACACATCATAAAGCTTTTCAAGCAAGGCCAGCAGAACAGCTTATGATTAATATGGAAAAGCAAGCCTGTTAAGAGGATGACAGATCATTGTTCATGACAGCAAATACAAATGAAAAACTGACAAAATTCAGGGTTTGGTCTTATGTGCACTGATTGAACCACCTCAACAACTATAGAATTCACTGGAAGATGAGGGCAATGCTGGGAGGTGCTGAGTCACTGGAGCAGGACTGTTAAGATTTTCAGAGTTCAACCTCCACATTTAAAGGAAGAATTTAGATTATTAATGACTGCCCAGCCACTAGAAGATCATGGCATGTTGGTTCTCACTTATGAATGACCATTCCTGTGACAGGAATTGAGCAGAGGGAGGGAGACATGCAATTAACAGGTGTATTTGTTTACACGTTAGGACCCAGTTTGGCATTCAGAAACAGGACAAGAGTGCAAATGCCCTTGGAGGCTCCCTCCCCAAAGAAGGGAGGTGAGAGTAGACTACTTGCTGCTAAATGCTTCTGTTGGAGCATCTGGTGCTGGCCACTATTGAAGGCAGGATGCTGGTCTACATAGACCCAGTCTGGTAATTCATGCGTTGCTCTGAAAAGACTTCCGAAAGTGTTGCCTAATTTGCTTCTCCCAGGCATGGTTTTGAAATCCTTTCTCCATGCTCTTTGGAATCCCAAGTACTGTAGGTGATATGGCATTTAAATGATTAAGAAGCCAAAAATACTAAGGTTACTACAGTTACAGATATGCTGCTGAGTGACAGGATTCTCCTTTTACACCACTCTGACAGCAGGTGTTGGAACCTGGCCTGGAGCTTGTGGGCTAATTGGTGCTGACTCACTGGGGCACATTCGATTTTACCCTCTAGCACAGGGTTTCTCAAACTGTGGGTTGTGATCCCTGAGGGGATTGTGAGGTTATTACGTGGGGGGGTCATGAGCTGTCAGCCTCCACCTCAAAGTCCACTTCACCATCACCATTTATAATAGTGTTAAAGATTACAAAAAAGTGATTTATGAGGGGGGTAACAATGAAAGGCTTGCTGTGTGAAAAGGGTCACCAGTACAAAAGTATGAGAACCACTGCTCTAGCAGACAGCTAGAATTTGGCACAGACAAGTCCCAAGGGAAGGAACTAGGAGGAATAAACCCTGGGGACAAAGTTTAGGCTGCAATAATACTTTGGAGTTGCCGTCTCGTTCATAAACCAGCCCCCCATGATGGGTGACTTGTAGAGTGTTTTGTGTATGTGGTTTTATTGGGAATGGGGTGGGGACTCTATCATCAAAGCCATCCTCTTTGCCTCTACAGTATTTTGAGAACTGCTGCTCTACATATAAACGTCATTGCACCATGACCTCTTTCTGACAACAAAAATTACTATATGACCCCTGGCAGGGGAGACCCACCCCAGGCAAAAGCCTGTGGGCTTGAGCTTCAGCCGAGGGTGGTGGGGCTTAGGCTTCAGTTTACACTCCAAGCCCCAGCAAATCTAACGCTGACACTGGCAACCCCATTAAAATAGGATCCCAACCAGCGCTGGCTCTATCTTTTCTGCCGCCCCAAGCAAGGGGGGCAGCATTCTGGGCACTGACAGGTCAGACCAGCGGCTTTGGCGGCATGTCTGCGGCAGGTCTGGTAGTCCCAAGGCTTTGGCGGTCCTGCCGCAGTCGTGCCCTATCAGTGGCCGGAATGCAGGCCCATGTCATTGATCGCCCCAGGCACTTGCTTGCTGTGCTGATGCCTGAAGCGGGCCCTGATCCCAACCCACAGGCTGAGAACCACTGATGTAGCATGTTGAAGAGTCTAAGAACTTGCAAGTTCTGTATTTAAAGAATTATTTACAGGAAATAGTTGTTTTCATTACATTGAAAACTAAACAAGCAACCTTCACACTCTACACTGCTGATGGATCACTGCCACACAGATCTAAAGTGGAAGTAAAGATCAATTTCTCTATTAGGTTGTTTGGGAAAATTCAGGAGTTATTCTTAGCTACTTGTGCTATAAGTTGTATAGTTTGTCTTCTGTGTGTGTGTGGGAGGAAGAGGAAGTTCTGTTGTCTCTTCGCATGTTTATCCTCATTTTTTTTTTCAGTTCACTTGCTAAACAGTTCTCCATCTCAAAGGGTACTGAATACACATAAAGAGACAATAGAATGAAAAAAAAATCTGTTGGGAAATAGATTCCTGGAGCTATTTCTCCCTAAACTTAATTTTGTATATGGAAATTCAAATTTGCTAAGCAAGATTTGGAAGCTGTCAAGTCTCAGGGTTTTTTCTTTTTGTCAAGCCTCCAGAAGAGCTCATTGTGGCTTAAACTAGAATACAAGCATGTCATAATGTCAGCCTAGTTAGAGTTCAGCTTTTCATTTTTCATAAGTGACTCACCTTGTAACTATGGCAACTTCCTACTCCTATCAGGGGTATCATGTTTGCTGTTTCTCCCTTGCTGTCTTCCGTCTAGAGTAGATTACAATACCACCTCATAAGCTACTGCAGTGATATTTATATCTGGGTCATATACTATTAAGTTAAACAAAATGTCTGCTGAAATTTAATCACAGCAGAGGGCCATGCTCTTGAAAAGAGAGAAGTAATTATAGAAATCTTGATTTGGGTACTATTGTAAACAACCTTGTTCCATAGCATGTGTTCTCTATACCTCAGTAAGTCTCCTATTAATAGATCCTCTGTGGAAAGAGAGAGGGGACTAATCCTGTTCCAATTAAGAAACTTCAGGATTAAGAGCCTACTTTTTTTTAACCTTTAATAACTACATCAGCCATTATTTTGCTTACCATTCTGGTTGGCCTCCAATGTACTTTCTCACTACGATGATCGCCTTTTTGTAACACAGTGATAAAACTGTACTTAGTGCTCCAAATCTGGCTCTGATAATTAATAAAGATGGCCAAAACTGCTTTTGGATGTGTAGCTACTTATGCACCATCTCCATGGTTTCTTGGACTTAAATAATATGGATTATCCCTCTGAAGTGGCCCAAGGACTGTAACAAACAAGAGACTTAAATGAACATGCTGCTTCTACATTTAGAAGTCATGTGACTCACCCTCCCCGTGACACTGGTGGTTTAGTTTTGTGGAAGGAGTCAACATTGGGAGAAGGCTTAAAAAGAGTTTTTTAAAACATGCAAAGAGCTATCAGTTTTAGATTTGCACTAGCCACGCTCTCTGAAAATGTGATTTTTCTGTTTAAGGAGCTGAAAGCAGGTTATCCACCGAAACATGTTTCTTTGGAAATACTGTTCCTGAAAAAGCACAAATATACAGATCCACATGTGATCTATGTAAGTTGGGGAATGTGACTAAAAGCAGATGGTATTGGCAAAGCAAACACATACAAATTCATTGGATTCTGTTGTACTGAGCCTTCTAGTTTGTAAACAGAAAGGTCTTCAGGAAGATTATGTGTGTGTTTTTACTATAAACAGCACAAGAGGGCCACATCTTCAATCATTTTTCTGTTTAACTTTCGTTAAGGTGGCAAATGAACAAGAGTCTGATCATGACCGTGACAGCAGCCATTGGCATCAGAGGATATTGATTTCCATCACATGACAGGGATCAACATTTTTTAATTATATGAGGGGGTAGGAAATGAAGTCTAGTCTCTTATTAAAATTCCTATGTCTCATAACTGTATTACAGCAATCACCAACAAGCCTTGTCTGTCAGAGCAGTACTCATTTCTCTGTGTAATTTATTACAAGATGTATGCCTCATTGCTACGCATAAGTAAGGCCACTTGATTATTATATAGGTCACTATGTACCCCTGTTAAGTGTGCACCCTGTAATCTGAAAAAGTCTGTAAACAACCTCCAACAACTACAATCCAGGTGACATTCAAAATTCACAAATAAAAAAACAAATGTGCAAGCTCTGGAAAGATCAATGCAAAGGAAATCCTGCAATGAGGTTATGCCATGGCAATATTTTGTCCTAATTTCAAAGGCTAACATCCAAAAATCAAATGGAAAATTTTCCATGAAGGAGTTTTGAGCTTCTCATGTGATCATTACAAGTATAGCTTTAATACTATTCCACCAGCAGAATGTGGGGTAGTGAGATAGCATCATTGTGGCATCACCACTAATACAAAAAACAAATCCCCACAAAATGGTTTTGCCCAAGTATCCAAAGACAATTCCCGTGGTATCATTTTTCATATGTCCATCTTGTATGACATACAAAGAGAAGAATGGCTTCTGTAATGGAAAGCCAGATACTCCAAATTGGAAACAACATACTTTGACCACCTTTAGTGTCCCTGGCAAGGCATTCAGAGGGGTTATTGTGATCTCTCTGCCATAAACCAGCAGCTAAATCTTCTAATCACATCAGAATAAGGTAATGCTATGTAAAGATGGGACTGCCCTCTCTATTAGTTATACTTCAGTTGCATTTGTAGCACTGACAGGTAAATCTTATGTTACAATTACCAAACTACAGGTATGTGGTAGATGTTGGGCAGCTATCTTAATGCACTGTTACATGCCAGCATTTTCAAGTTAAGAAATCTTCTCCCAAAAGTGCAGTGGCCCAATTTAAGCAACACATTACAGAACTTCATGTAAAATTCTATTGGATGGCTGGGAGGATTGTGTATGTTGTGTAAGCTCTTTCCCAGAGTGTGTGTCTACTCTCCAGCCAGCTTCTTGATGAAGAGAAGGAAGGAAGAGACTCATTAAAAAGCAAATACACAAAGAATAACAAAGTAAAACAATATACTTAAAGGATGATCAAACTCCAGCCTGACTAGTCAACACTGAACCTGGCTTCCATTAATAATTCTGTTTTTCCGGCTCCTTAGAAATATTGCCTACTAAAACAACATGTTGAATAAGGGTGACTCTCTGTGGCGAGATGGGATAAGTATAGTTTCCATTTATTTTTCTTTCCCCTCCTTGTTTGACAGGCTGGTAAAAGCGGTGAAGTTTTATTTAGCACTCAGTACTGGTTGAATAACCTGCAAAGTGAGGGAGTTTTGCAGGTTGGGGTCTGAGTTGAACAATGTAGCAAATAGAACAACAGCTCAATGACTGTACAGTTCCTTCAGCAAGAATGTTTCATTTATTATCACTGTCAACTTGTTGAGGAAACACATTCATCAAGCTGCACTGAACATAATGAGATTATATTATTAAAAGCACTGTCAGTTTAAAAACAAACTTTAATCAGAATTTCTTTTGAGATGGTGGTGTATATTACACCCAACATTATTTTAATTGAAAGATTAGACAAACTTTTTTTCTCTCTCTAGGCATTTGACATAATTGTGTCTAATCAATTTTGTTTCTTTGGCTGATCAGTTAGCCAGTTTCCCATGTTAGTGTGGGTCTTTCATGCAGCAGGGGAGACAAACATTTTTAAAATATAGGAAAATGTGTTTGTAATTGCCCCAACATTGACAGGAGGATTCAGGGCAGTGGTACTACCAGCAATTCTAACTAATTTTTTGAAATGAACTAGACTTCGAGTTAGTAGATCACCAATTTTCAGTTGATGGAAGTGCTACCACAAAGTAAAATATATGGGCTAGAATTATTTTACTAGTAGCTGCATTAGGAGAATAAAAGCCAAAGAATTGCTTGTGAACACCACTATCAACTTGGGTAAGATCCTGCCCGGTCTCTGGCCTTCCTTTAGAACTGAAACTGCCCTTGTTAGGGTAGTGAAAATCTCTGACAGGTTTTAGAGTGAAATTGAGTGAGTATTTTGGTCATGCTGGAGATCTTAGTAGCTGTTAATATGATTGTCTTTAATATGGATTATTGCTTCAGTGAATAAGAGAGATTGCTATTCTGTCTAAAACTTCACTCCAAGGGCTACCATCACACCTGGAGGATGGTGTCAGTAAGTTATGAAAAAGTCGTCACACAAAAATTCTGTTGTATTTCCCATATTGTTCAAGGTGTATATGGAGCCTCACTGTGAGATCACTTCTAAAGAAGAAATTATTGATACATCATAATATGCAACTATGCATCTCTTGAGTGGTGGACCATACATATTGATCTCTGTTCTGCAGCAATACTTGACTGATTTCCTGCTGACTAGGAGTACATCTTCAAACCTCAAAAAGCAGAAGTCTTGTGGTTGGGTAGAGAACATAAATAAGAGGAAACTCATTCCCCTTTTGTGCCTCTGCTGGTTGAAGGGATTTGTTCAAAATCAGGTTAAGAATTTTGGTGTTCCTTCTCCTTGTGCCCTTTCCATTGGAGCCAGGTATCAGACATGGTACATGTGGTGTTCATATGTGTAGAGTTGGGCTGGCACTATGCACAAGCAGATTAATCAATTGCTCAGGACGCCAGGCAGCTCAAGAAGTGCCCCCTATTAGCTTTTAACTGTGGGGGGGGGGGTGAAGGCCCCCCAAAATATTCCTGCTTAGGGCCCCCAATGGGCTAGCACCGCCTCTGACAGCTTGTGTTGGCTGGATCCTTAGCCTATTGTGGCCTGAAAATAACAACATGTTTAGTGTAGATCACTAAGCTTCATTACTGCAGTTGCCACTTTACAGGGATCTTGTTAGAAATGTCCCATCTCTTGCCACTTATGGAAGAAGCACAGACCCACAAGCAAATATGAAGTCAGCAGATGATCAGTTTTGTTGCAGTGCGGACTATAGTCTAGAACTTACTCCACCTGAACTCCTGGTTTCATTCCTCCCTGTGGAATGGCCTGTATTTATTCCTCTTCCTTCTCAACCCTTTTACACTGGACCTCCTTTTACATAGTAGCATTTTAAGAGGGGACTGTTGTACAAATTTGTATTGTGTACTTATTTTCATCCTGCTGTGTAGCATCATGAACTCTTTGGATAGCAGGGGGGAATACATGCAGTTCTTATTTTGTATTGAGCCTCAACGAGATGTTATCTCAAAACTAAAACAAGCCTAAGGAAAGATCATCTCTCTGTAAACTAGTTGAGAGCAAGAGTCACTTTATTTTTATTCTGCCCCCACCAATTTTCCCCCAGTCAGTGGGTATATTTCAGGCATCAGTGTGAGCAGAGTGCAGGTTGCCATTCTGGAAGCTGCCAGTTCACCCCAGTGGCTTCTTTCCTAACCTTTTCCCACAAACCACTCTCAGTTTTTAATCAGATTGGCCCGAAGGTTGTGCAATTGATTCCTCTATTTTAAATAAGTCAAAGAACACAATTATTTGAAAATCATTGTGACATCCTTGAATTCAGACATGATGATGAGCAAACAACTTTGCTGTTTAAAAAAAAAAAAGGCAGCTGTGTTTGCTTCTCTCTCTCATTATCTCCAGCCAAATGTCTGGAGGAGAAAAAACATCAGACAGATGAAAAGCATTTCTCAGGTTGGCTCTGGTTGCTTAATATAGCCACAGGCTTGCTTCAAACACCTAAGGCCAAATTCAGCAGCACTGGAAGCAGGCACTCTTTCATTGAACTTCAGCGGGATTCTGCTTATGACAGAGGTAATGTCACAGGCCTGGCAATACTTCTCCTGTTGGATGCTCTCTCCAGGTTGCTGAGTCTGGGCCTCAGACAATGGAGCTGTGTGCCCTTCAGCTTCCCTTGGTCTGAGTAGGCTGCAGCACTGTCTTTCTTTCCTTGGCCTTTCTGGCACATTTTCTGGTCCCCAGCTCTGTCTGTTAGCTCCCGTTTCTGTGAAGTGGCCATGATCCAACTGCCCTAAATCCTTAGGATCAGTGACAACCCTCTCCCCTCCCAGCAAGGAAAGTTGAACCATAATAGCCTGTTTCTTTGACCAGCAAATAGGCAGATACAGTAACTCCTCACTTAGTCATCCTGACTGACATTGTTTCGTTGTTACGTTGCTGATCAATTAGGGAACATGCTCATTTAAAGCTGTGCAATGCTCTCTTTTAACATCGTTTGGCAGCTGCCTGTGTTGTCCACTGTTTGGAGGAAGAGCAGCCTGTGGGAGCTAGCTGGGTGGGAGCTTGGAACCAGGGTGGACCAGCAGCCTGCCATTCAGCTCCTGTCTCCCTTAAGTTCCCTGTGTAGCAGCTGCCTAGCTGGCTACCAATTGCTGGCAGTTCAGTGTCCCTCCCTCCACTGTCGTGGAGCTGCTCCTGGGAGCCTCCTGCTTGCTGTGCAGGGGAGTGGAGGGACTAATGTTAGGGTGTCCCCCCACACTTGCTTACCCCTTCTCCATATAGAGCAGGGGGGAGACACAACAGTGGTCAGGATGGAGAGGGCTGGCCGCAGCTGCTGTCTCAACTTCCTGATCTTTTTAAGGGCAATGTGCTTGGTGTGGTGTCAGTCTACTTTAAGGGGCAATGCACATCTCTCTCTTCCTCACACACAGGGTGTGTCTCTGTCTGCCATGCTGTCTGCCCTCCCTTCATTTGTGCTGTCTTGTAGAGTATGAGGCTTCATTAACAACGTGTTAACCCTTGAGGGCTCAGACGAATGCTAGTTCATCATTTAGCAGTAAGGCATCCCCTGGGAAATATCCCACCCTCTTCCACTCTCTAACTTCACCACCTCAATCAAGCTTCACAATCATCATTACTGAGTACAGTATTAAATTGTTTAAAACTTATACTGTGTGTGTGTAATAAATATATATATAATAAAACCATTTTTTTGTCTGGTGAAAAACATTTCCCTGGAATCTAACCCCCCCTATTTACATTAATTCCTATGGGGAAATTGGATTCACTTAACATCATTTTGCATAAAATGGCATTTTTCAGAAACATAACTACAACGTTAAGCAAGGAATTACTGTGTTATACATGTTACTGGTAGTACATTAGCAAGGCCTAGGCAATTTCCCTATAACATAACTGACTGTACCTTTGAAGTTCAGTGCAAGAAGCAATGAGTTCATAAAGGGGGTGTAGCTAGAGGTGGAGCAGATGGTTGTGCTGATTGCCTAGAGGAGATCTAGCCAGGCTCAAACTTCTACAAAATGCATCCTAAGCTCTTTGCCAGCCAGCTGAGCAGATGGGAAGTTCTCATTTGAAAAATCCACAACATAAACAGCATGAAATTCAATTTATTTACCTTGATGCTGAAGGATTGAGCCAGCCTTACTTGATTGGGAATCTCTATCTCCAGAAAGACCAATATTGAAAGCCTGGAGTGAAATCCTGCCCATCAATGTCATTGAGTGTTTTTTTGCTTTTGAAGTCAGTGGGGCTAGAATTTTACCAATAAATTTTAGGTTATGAAGCCAACCCCTTCCCCTTCTCCTGCACCAGCACTGCCTACAGTTTCCACCGCTGGTCTGTGTACCTTTTTGTCTCTCTTGAGATTTGCTTCTCCCTTTGCTCCTCTCTCTGCCAAATAATGTTTCTCCCTCCCATGTCTATGTTCCCTTTGACTTCATCATACTCCACCTGGGCTCCCCAGAAAGCAAAACAGCTAGGATCAGAAAGAGAGGTTGTCTCTCTAGATGTGCAGTGTTACTTTCTGCAAGCACCTCATGATAAATACTTCTGCACTGCTCTGTTTTCCGAGCATTTACAGATAGCAATTTACTAATCACAATTCCACAGTGAAGCAAGTCTGACTATTATCCCCACTTTACTGATGGAGGAACTCTTAGACACAGCTGGGTGCCCAGGGTGCACTGTGGTCCTCTTGAATAAGCGTATCATGGAAGATGAGACTCCCATTGCTTCCCCTTTGCAGTTGCTTGCAAGTTTGACAGACCAACTTATTTTGGGCTGAAACCTCCAAAGCTGGCTTTTATTGACCCGTCTTTGTGTTGAAAAGGTATGTCATCAAATAAATGGGATATTCTGCACAGGGCCAGCTCCAGGCACCAGCCTAGAAGCCTATGCTTGGGACAGCACATTTTAAGGAGCGGCATTTCATCTACTCTTGGGGCGACACATTCCGACCGCCCTCTTCTTTTTCTTTTTCTTTTTTTTTTTTTTTTTTGCTTTGGTGGCAAAAAAGTTAGCCGGCCCTGATTCTGCACCACTAAATTGATGCATTGCCTTCAGTGGGGCCAGCATTTTACTCCTGAACTTTCAGATTGGTCTGACATTTGGCTGATCTGCTACAATAATTGCTTTCTGGGGATGAGATTTGCATTTCATTTAATATTTGGGCATATGAATGACTGACTATATAATCTAGATAAGATTCCAGGATTGTCATTTGTGTGTCACTCTGAAGCGCACATTTCCATGAAGTGATGGAAACAACTATAAGTATGGCTGGGAGTGTGTTCTGTTTAGAATATCACCGGGTTCAGTCATTGCTTGGGATTTGTAGTCTGTCGTCATCCAATTTTTAAATTCTCAGCCATTTTTGGTTCCCCCCTCACATGAATCTGAATTGCACCCTTGTGACAACACAGGCTTTCAGCTTCCAGTAAGAATTGATTTGTATTGCAGGACATCGTAGTTATGAAAATAACTTTAACTTTTAGAAAGTATCTTTATGTATGATGAATTTATGCTATATCTTTTTGTTTGGAACGATTTGACTGAAATCTCCTTTCAAAACTTAGAGGTGCCTGACTTGTGGATATGACTAATTTCCACGCTTTTCATGAGTCACTTCCCCATCTGAACTACATAAGCTAACAAGACCTTAGTTACTCATTAAGTCCGAAAAATGCATTGTAAATTGAATACTAATGGCCATAAGGTGGCGCAATGAGCTACCATACTGAAAGGCCATTGGGAGTAAGAGTAACCTCAGAGTCTGGTCTCAAGGCTTCTTTCTAGACTTATAGAAGGTGTCAGTTGTGTGCTCCAGGCACTCCAGGGGAAGAGTGCCATGTAAAGGATTACCTCAGAAGCTCCTAATAGTGCCATACAGCTTTGAAGTATTACAAAAGAAGTCCTGACTCATTTAAAACATTTTTAAAAATTCTCTTCAATGTAAGACACTCTCAATCCTGATCCCATTGAAGTCAACAGGAGTTTTGCAATTGACTTTAGTGGTAATAAAAGAAGGCCACACTTGCTCAACATTTACAAAAAAAAAATAAAAAAATAAAAAAACACAAGAAAAGAAAAAGTTCATGCTTCAATATCAATGTCCTCCAGAGCTTGCCTGCCCAAAGGGATTGTACAACCATAGCTAGTCAGGGCTCGTGTAACCACTAGGCAAACTAGGCGGCCACATAGAGCGCCAAGATTTGGGGGCACCAAAAAGCAGGGAGCAGCAGCTGAGCCCTGTGTTCCACTTGGGACAGTGGCGGCATACGAGGGCTCCATGCCCGTGTTCCGCGCGGTGGCGCGTGAGGGCTCAGTGCCTGTGTCTTGCAGGGGGATGCAAGGGCTTGGTGTCCCGCTGGGGGGAGGGTGCGATGGCTCTGTTCCCATGTCCCCGGGGGTGGGGTGGCTGCGGAGGATGCAGCTGAGCCCGATCACCCCCTGACCTGGGGTGAGGTAAGGACAAGGTGGAAGTTTTTGTCTACAACGCAAAATATCCTTGCACCAGCCCTGTAGCTAGTAATATGGTGTCTCATAGGAAGCCCCAAACCCCCTATACCCAACCCTAGGACAATTTATGAGGATTTATACATGATTTTAACTTTTTGATATGTACATCTAAACAGGACCTCTTGAGCTGGACAGAGATTTTGGTATGAATAAAATGAAACCAAGTGATGCAGCCATGGGAAAATGATAGTATATTTTTTTTCTCATGGTCATACAATGTGCTCTTCCATTCCTGCTGGCCAGAGAAAAGAAACCAGGTGCCCAAGCACAAGAAAGAACAGCCAGAGATGAAATGATGGCCAGGGAGGACAAGAGAGACCCAAGAGCCTTGTCATTGTGCTCTGGTGACAGTATACATGCACTGACTAGTTTGCATTGTTATCTAATCTTTGTAAATATGCACTGTTTTATGTGTGGATGGCAGCTGATCTGCCATCAGGTGTTTACATGGTTACTTGTCACTTGCTTGTTTTAAGTATGCAAAGTGTTAAATATGCACAAATTGGTTTCATTAACTTTATTAAAAAGGAACATCACAGTAATTCATAAGCTGTGTCTCTTGAGGTACATCAAGTGTGTGCAAAATATGCATAATATTTCATAAACACAACTTCCAAAGCTGCCCCAGAAATAGAGGGATGAGTGTGGCCCGATTACAAATACTATTTCATGTCCCTCTCATCCACTGCACTGTGGAAATCCATTTTTTGTGGGTTCACGAAGCAGCTCTGACTGCTGTTGCATGTGTGGCTCTTCCCCTAGTAAGGAAAAAAGCGCTTTCTGGTTGTGTCTCGCAATCAAGCAGTATCTTGAGTCCAGTCCTGGGGAAATGGCTTACCTCTGTCATTGCAGACATTCGTGGTGCAACAATGCAGACAGCATTAAAACACTGGCATCCCAACACTTCTGATGGAAGCACTATTGAGATTTCAGTCTGCCAACTGCTCAGTCCATCACCGTTCTACAGCTATTGAGCATCTTCTCAAACCTTTTGCCAGGGCCTCTGTGACCAGGGTATGGTTTCATAAACAATGACTAAAGGGGATATTCAGGGTCCCTTTGAACAAGTGGGGACAATGACTCTATTTATAAAAACGTCATTTGGTAGGAGAAACAAAAAACTGTGGTATCCTGCACTCTGTCACTATATCCCATGTTGCCATCCATGAACCTCCATGGTCAGTCAGGTCTTGCATAACAATGTAGTAGTACCCTTTGCAGCTATGTAGTCATGTTCCTCTTGCACAGGGCAAGTTACGTGCACGTGAGTCCCATTGATTGCCCAGTGCACTTTGGAAGGCCCATTCTCTCAAAGCTGGCAATCATTTCAGGAACACTCCTTTATCCAAAGATGGGGGTAGAAGCACAGTCTTGATCGCCTCACACACCTTCACCACAAGCCCCACAGTTGACTTGCTAACACCAAACTAGTTAGTCACAAACCTTTAGCATCTGGGGTAGCCAGATGGCTATAATAACCCACTTCTGGAGTGGCACAACCTCTCTCTCATGAATGTGTCCTGACACTGGAGGGTCAGGGCAGGCTTATCACACAGCTCCAGGAATCTCTGCTGCTTCATGAAAAAGTTCTGGACCCCCTTCTGGTCAACCCAGGTCTGCATGACTATGAGCCCACCAGTCTGCTTGTGCCCTGCTCCAGAAATGCTGGTCTAGATATGGGAAATCTGCAGTTAAGGCAAGAGACACAAGCAGCATCACCTGGGTCATGGTTATCGTCTCTATATCCCCCTCCAAGAGGATCGTCGAGGATAAACACTGCTGCCAACATGTCCATCAACATCTCACAGATGCTGTTCCTGATTGCTGAAATGGGAGCAAAAACATATGCAGGAGATGTTCTTCCACCGGTGGTGGATCCATATTGCTGAGTTCAGTTGCAGGGAACATGCAAACTCTGAAATGGCTTGGCTGAATGTATTGGCAAGCTAAGATCACTTCCAGCCAAATTCTGTGGGCTGGATGGATAAGTTGTCCCACAATAATACATTTTGAACTAAAGTCTAGAACAGTTATAGCTAGCAAGGGTGCTAAGAGCCAACAAGGTCTTGACTTGAGTATGGATAGTGCAGCATGGATATGTTGACGTTGACATGGGTATGAGACTTGCGTAGTAGTGCATTGTGGATGCTCAAGACCAAGCTTGGCAAGAACAGGTCTGAAGTTGTGGGTCTGGTAGACTTGGCTCTACAATGTAGTGCAGACATACTCCTACAGTAAATTCCATTGGGAGCTTGAGTTGGGTGCTTGAGTTGGGTGCCAAACATAGGCACATAGACTTTAAGGTCAGAAGGGACCATTATGATAATCAAGTCCGACCTGCTGCACAATGCAGGCCACAGAATCTCACCCACCCACTCCTGTAATAACCCCCTAATCTATGTCTGAGCTATTGAAGTCCTCAAAACATGGTTTAAAGACTTCAAGGTGCAGAGAATCCTCCAGAAAGTAACCCATGCCCTATGCTGCAAGAGGAAACCCCTAGGGCCTCTGCCAGTCTGCCCTGGAGGAAAATTCCTGCCTGATCCCAGATATGGTGATCAGCTAAACTCTGAGCATGTGGGCAAAACTCACCAGCCAGACAGACAGGAATTCTCTGTAGTAATTCAAATCCCACCCCATCTAACATCCCATCACAGGCCATTAGGTATATTTACTGCTAATAAGCAAAGATCAATTAATTGCCAAAATTAGCTTATCCCATCATACCATTGCCTCCATAAACTTATCAAGCTTAATCTTGAAGCCAAATAGGTCTTTTGCCCCCACTGCTTCCCTTGGAAGGCTGTTCCAGAACTTCACTCCTCTAATGGTTAGAAGCCTTCATCTAACTTCAAGTCTAAACTTCCTGATGGCCAGTTTATATCCATTTGTTCTGAGATTAAATAATTTCTCTCCCTCCCTGGTATTTATCCCTTTGATGTATTTATAGAGAGCAATTGCATCTCCCCTCAACCTTCTTTTGGTTAGGCTAAACAAGCCAAGTTCTTTGAGTCTCCTTTCATAAGACAGGTTTTCCATTCCTTGGATCATCCTAGTAGCCCTTCTCTGTACCTGTTCCAGTTTGAATTCATCATTCTTAAATGATGAGACCAGAACTTCACACAGTATTTCGGATGAGGTCTCACCAGTGGCTTGTATAATGGTACCAACACATCCTAATCGCTACTGAAAATACTTCACCTGATACATCCCAAGACCACATTCTCTTTTTTCATGGCCATTTCACATTGGTGGCCCATAATCATCCTGTTATCAGCCAATACTCAAAGGTCCTTCTCCTCCTCTGTCACTTCCAATTGATGCATCCCCAGCTTATAACAAAAATTCTTGTTGTTAATCCTTAAATGTATGACCTTGCACTTTTTGCTGTTAAATTTCATCCTATTACTATTACTCCAGTTTAAAAGGTTGTGTCCAGTTCTTCCTGTTTATGATATCCTGGTCCTTCTCTGTATTGACAATACCTTCCAGCTTTGTATCATCTACAAACTTTATTAGCACACTTCTACTTTTTGTGCTAAGGTCAGTAATAAAGATTGGTCTCAAAACCGATTCCTCAGGAACTCCACTAGTAACCTCCCTCAAGCCTGACAGGTCACCTTTCAGTATGACCTGTTGTTGTTGCCCCTTTAACCTGTTCCTTATCCACTTTTCAATTTTCATATTGATCCCCATCTTTTCCAATTTAACTAATAATTCCCCATGTAGAACCATATCAAATGCTTTACTGACTTGAAGTAATTCCAGGTCTCCCACACCTTAAATCGAAAAGTTCTTCAGTCCAATCCACTTCCTTAACTAGTTTCCTTAATTTTTTTAAGTTAGCCCTTGTGAAATCAAAAATCCTACTCATGGATCTATTTTTGTTTATCCTTGCATTCAGTTTGAACCGAATTAGCTCATGGTCACTTGAACCAGGATTGTTCCCTACCACCATTTCTTCTATGAGATCCTCACTACTCACCAAAGCCAAATCTAAAATGGCATCCCCTCTTGTTGGTTCAGCAACTACTTGGTGAAGGAATCCATCAGCTATCACATCTAGGAAAATCTGAGCCTTATTATTATTACCAGCACTTGTCCTCCAGTCTATATTTGGGAAGTTGAAGTCTCCCATGATCACACAATTCCCATTAGTGTTTACTTCATTAAGAACATTAAAGAGGTCTCTATCCATATCCAAATCAGATACCGGTGATCTATAGCAGCGTCTCTCAAAGTTTTCTGTCCACGGCCCCTTTCCACTTTCCCAAGTCCTCTCGCGGCCTGAGGGGGTGTCTGTCAAAATGTCGCCGAATACAAAGCTTCCACTTTTGGCGGCATTTTGACAGGACATAGATGGAATCCTTCCCATTTCGGTGGCATCCCGGGCTGCGGTGGCACTGGGCCACCGCCGCCCTCGTGGGGGGTCTCACACACCTCATTTTGAAGACCACTGGTCTATAGCACACCCAAGCACTATCCCAGGGGAGAGTCTAATAGCTTTCTTCCCCAATGTGATTATTGCCCAGACAGACTCTGTCTTATCTATTCCATAACTTCTTATATCTTTATAGTCTACCTCATTATTGATATACAATGCTACTCCACCACCTTTACCTTTATTTCTCTTTCCTAAACAGTACATACCTTTCAATCACTTGTGAGAAGCACATTTTCTTTACAAGAAACTAGCTGCTAGGTGAGAATTAACAGTTGTTACAGGACATGCCTTGTGATACTATGTTATATGAATCTGAACAGCTAATAGTATATAAATTAGAGCTGGAATTAGATGTGGTATAACTGTAGCTTTACTCCAATCTAGTTATCACAATAAATGGGGCATGATGCTGCATAAAACAGTAGTTATTTGCAGGGCTAGTGAAAATGGTTTCCCAAATGAAAGTATTAACAAGCTGTGCAAGAACCACAGTGCCAGATTCCCAGCTGCAATGCAGGCCCTTTTTCATAATTTTAGAATGAGGGTCTCTCCACATGGTATAAAGCCAACAGAGGTGTGTCTCTGGTATAGGGGAAAGGTGTGGCTGGCAGATGGCATATTCCAAAGAGAATGCTCACTTCATAAGCACTGATGAATCAAAAACAAGAGCATCTCAGCTGACCTGAACTGCCACAATGGGATACAAGTTGAGGGAGCAGGTTTTCTAGTTGCCCGATTTAAGCCAAGATGTGAAAAATGTTAGGTTAATTATTCCTTTCTCTCTCACCCACGGTGACTGCATAGAGCCATTCCAAGAAGAATGTAGTGGTTTTTTTTTTTTAAATGAATTTGCCCTAAGCCAAGGGACTAACATCGCTGACCTAGCCTCAAGCATAAATCAGACCAGTTTTCTGCAAACTATCCCAGGGAGTTCTGTCAGTTCACCCCTCCATCTGACTTGCAGCTCCTCTGCTATTTCTTTCCTGACCTCTTGAGCAGACACTATCCATTGTACCATTCGTGTGGTGACTTTTACTTGGTGGACTAGTGTCCACTGTGAAGAAGAGACCATAAAGTTTGTATATGGGAGTCTTTCTTCCCTCCTCCCGCCCCAATTCTGTTAATTTAGTGCTTGGTAAAAGATTCCAGCCTCACAGAATAGATATCCTACAGACAAGTAGAAGTGCAGCTACAGCTCCCCATTCTGCCATTCTGCCTCAGCCTTGACTTGGAGGAACAATATCTGCTGATGAGGATTGCTCACCTTTGAGTCCCTCCAGTCTCTGCCCTATCTGTTACGATTACCACCACTATGCTACCAGCTGTGATGGTGGTGGCTTATGTGACGTGGATACCTGCTTAATAGGAACCAAACAGGGGTAAGAAACTTATTTCACAAGATTCATCATATTAAAGTCTCCATACAGGATGTAAAAGTGCATTAGTCACTTTAACCCTTGTACTAGCAAAGTGCGTGTAATCATTAGACACAAGAAGCTTTCCATCAGGGTAAGGGACACGGTATTGTCAATCTGTGGTATAATCAATTTCCTTGTTTACAGAGCCAAATGTCAATGATTAGAATGATCATCACTCTGACCCAACTGGAAAAGTAAACTCTGCTTTCATGGTTAGTCATATTTACTGAACAGCACCTGCAACATACTGGAGGATGGGCTCACACTCATGAAACATTTGTCCCTGTTTCTATGGCCCTTACAACAGAAGCTTCCACAATTTCTCATTTGTTTTTACTCCAAATCCTTTGTCAAAAAAGAGATCATCAGCAGGTCTGACTCAGACCATTAAGAGCATATTGAGAAATAACCTTAGGTTTCTGAGAAACCTAACGTACGTCAGCAAGCAAAAAGATAATACAGTAATAGTCATAAATCTTAACCCATGTCCACAACTGCTGATTGCTTAAAAAAAAATTAGGACAATAGCATTTTCCCTACCTTAACCGAATGAAGTATTTTGGCTTTTCCCTGCCCCAGAGTCTGTAGACTGGTGTGCAGTTTTATAGCAGTCTATTTCCCAAGATGTTAGAATTATGCATATTCTGTAAATTATATTTAACTGTTTCAAATTCATGTAGCCCTTCATATTTTATTGATCAGCGCTCCCCAGTAATTGCCTTTTGTGGAACATTCATTTCCTCGTTGGTTGTTGTCAATGTGGATAAACTAGGAAAACAATAAGTTCTCTAGCAAAATAAAAATCTTATTGTTCTTTAAATTTTTATTAGAGCAGTAGCTGAGCTCCTTTACCTCCATTTCACTTGGGCTCCTCCGGGAGGTTAGAAAGGTACTCCTATTTAATATTTACATAGAAGCAGAGAGGTCTATCCATCTCAGGGTGTTTGTGTAGTTTCTATTAATACAAATGCAATATATGCAGGAACTGGGATCAGAGTAAACCTCAGAATAGTGTCTGCATGTTCCAGAAGTTTCCCTGATTGACAGTCTTGACAAAAAATCACCAGTGCTGCCAATTCAGCGCTCTTATGGGAAGGGAAGCATAGGCGGGCCATCTATGGCCCGTGGGTCGCATCCAGCACATCAGACGTTTTAATCTAGCCCAGGAGCTGCCGCCAGGGAGCAGAGTCAGAGGCTTTCCCACTCTGTGCCTGCCATGGCTCTGCATGGCTCCCGGAAGCAGTGGCATGTCCCTGCTCCAGCTTCTGCCTGTAGGGGCAGCCAGGGAGCTCTGCACGCTGCCCTCACCCCAAGCACCACCCCCACAGTTCTCATTGTCTGTGAACTGCAGCCAATGGGAACTGCAGGGGCAGCGCCTGCGGACAGAGCAGTGCGCAAAGCCACCTGGCCGGTGCCGTACCTCTGCATAGGAGCCAGAGCGGGGACATGCTGCTGCTTCTGGGAGCTGTGGGAGCCTGCACCCTGACCACTTCCTGTGCCCCAACCCCCTGCCCTAGCCTTGATCCCCCTCCCACTCCCTAAACCCCTTGGTACCAGTGCAGAGCACCTTCTTGTACCCCAAACCCCTCATCCCCACCCCCACCCCAGAGCTCTTACCCCGTCAGAGGCCTCACCCCCTCCCACACCCCAACCCCAAATTTCGTGAGCATGCATAGCCCACCATACAATTTCCATACCCAGATGTGGCTCTCGAGCCAAAAAGTTTGCCCCCCCCTCAGGCTAGTGCCTTGACCACTTGACCATATCTTGGGAGATACGCAATCAGGTCCCTACTCTGCTTCCGACTTTCTGTGTGACCTTAGGCAAGTCACTTAGAGTGTGTTTCCATTGCAGCTGAGAGTGAGGATAGGCAGACACAAGTTAGATCTGCTCAAACAAGCCCATTGCAAATGGCAGGCTGACCCCGCTCCCCGGGCTGGAGCTCGGTGGCTATCTTCTGACACTGCCCATGCTGCAATATCCATGCTACTATATTTAGCCCACTAGCTCGAGCAGAGTTAGCGTGTATCTGTCTAGCTGGGTAGGGAGGCATGTTCCCAGCTGCAGTGTAGACATGCTCTGTGATGTAACCTTGCTTACAACTTGGAAATGGATTTTTGTGTTGGCCTGGCTTGTACCCTGAAAGGCTAGAAGCTTGTTTCTTAATTTACTGCTGGGGTGAGGGATGCACCACGTTGCCAAAAAAGCACCTTTCTAGAGTACTAAGATGTACATTAAAGCAGTGAATTTTTGAGCAGATAGAACAGTGAATTTGAAGGAGCTGTCACAGCATCTGGTATGTGTTACAGAGAAGATCCTGACAGAAGAGACTGTTCGGTTGTCTGGCGGCAGTGGGGCTGGAACTAGGGATGTCGGAGGTGCTGCCACTCCCTCTGGCTTGAAGTAGGAATAACAAACACCCAATACATGGTTTCCATCAGAAGTGCCCCTACTTTAAAAACTGTTTCAGCACCTTATTTGGCAGTTCTACTGGATACCAAAATCTGCCCAGTTTCACTTAAAAATGAGTAACCTAGATCCCCTGTACTTAAGTTACACACCTGTGGGAGCTTGTTTGGAAGGCAGGAGGAGGGAAGAAGTATTACCAGCTGGTGAGCTGCTATGCCATGTTCTATTCATGGACAGTTTCTGTGGGTCTTAAATGCACACGCACAAGGGTTTTGTAATGGGAACACTGAGAGGTTCTTAATTACTATGTTAAACAAACATCCCATCCCATTTCTCATTCTTGTTAAGCACCTTTCAGTGTGTAGCTCAAGACTACAGAGAGCAGAAGGCTGCAGATCCCTGTACTCCTTTGACTTTGGGCCTGATGCTGGTCCACGCACACTGCTGTGACTCTGCTGAGTAGCAGAGTTACTCCTGATTCACTCTGGTTGTAGTGATGTCAGAATCTGATCATTCTGAATGCTCAATCTCTCTTTCACAATAGCAGTAAGTTCATTTAAATACAATCTAACTGTTTTAAAATTATTCTAGCAGGGATGTGCTGCAGTAGTTAAGGAATCCAGTAGCCTACATGGTAAGAGTTCAGACTAAATTCTGACTCCCCTATTCTAGCCCCTGAATTCCTACTCAACGGATCCGATTTGTCAAGCCTTGATAACGGATTATATAAACATTTTTACTGTTTGTCATGAAAGCAGCTGGTGATTGTTCTTTTACAATGGTGGGCACTCCTGCAAAAAAGGGTGACGCCTGAATGCCTTTTCCGAGTATGGAGTTTCTGCCTGGGGCAAAAATGGGCCGGTTCTGTTAGGGTGATTCTTATGATGCAGAGTCAAGAAAAATAAGACACCTGCACCAGTGGGACACCAGTGGGCTACATTGGCACTGAGGAGGAAGCAGGAGTGGGAATGGTCTAACTTAGGAGTGGGCAAACTTTGGCCCGCGGGCCGTATCCAGCTCATCAGATGTTCTGTCCCTCGAGCTCCCTCCAGGGAGCAGGGTCAGGGGCTTGCCCCTCTCTGACTGTGTCATGGCTCCATGTGGCTCCTGGAAGCAGAAGCCAAAGGGGGGACATGTTCCTACACATAGCAGCAGCCAGGAGGCTCTACATGCTGTCTCATGTCCCAGAGGGGGCACATGCCACTGCTTTTGGGAGCTGCCTGAGGTAAATGCCACTTGGAGCCTGCATCTCTGACCTCCTCTGGCAACCCAATGCTCTGCCCCAGCCCTGATCCCCCTCCTGCTCTCTGAACACCTCAGTTCCAGCCCAGAACACTTTTTCCTGCACCCAACCCCCAATTTCAATTTCCCACCCCACCTCAGAGCTTGCACCCCCAGTCAGAGCCCGTCCGCACCCCAACCCCCAATTTCATGAGCATGCAAGGACCGCCATACAATTTTCAGACCCAGATGTGGACCTCAAGTCAAAAAAGTTTGCCCACCCCTGGTCTTACTGGAACTATTGGGCTCCAGCAGCCATTTCCACCACACCCAGCAGGGAAACAGTAGCCAGACAGCCTATCACAAATGTAGGACTGCAAAGAACCCACATAAGACAAGTTGATGACTAAGGTAGTGCCCAAGGAGCTGGATGTCCCCTATAGTCAGTTAAAAAAGCAAAAAGCCTACTCTATGCCAGGCTAAATAAACCTTTATAATAAATAACTGGACAAAGACTCCAGCTATACCACAAACATTTACTAGTGATTCATCTCCAAAGGAAGGGAAGAGAGAAGTCCATGCAGGTGTACTTACCTCTCCCTTAACAAAATCACTGCCCTTACTTGATACTAGTTTGGCCTGTTACTCAGATACCTGTTATTTTTATTACTGGCACGTAACAGCTAAGGAGTCAAGTCTCCTGAGAATTTCTGCCTTAAGACTTTATGGAACAAGTTTTATTGATTCAATATACTGCAGAAAGAGAGAGAAGAGAAAATTCAAAAGGCTTGAACGAAAGGATTCCTTAAAATCAGATCACACCCCAATCTAAATCAACATTAATGACCAGGTATCATGTTGTCATAGGAAGACCATTCTTAACTCTCATTGTGAAGGTTGGATGATCAAATTCAAGGGTCAGAAAAGAATGCAGGCCAAATGTCATTAAACTCTGATGACAGCAGCTCAGGCAAGATATTATTATTGTTAGCAAACACGTTAACTGTGGTACTTGATATATCATCAGATTATACATCCAAGAATAGAAGTGATCAAGTAATGAGCATGGCTGGCTACAACAGAATTTGTAATCTGACACAACTAGCTTTGGAACCAAAGATTTATAGCTGGGGGCAATTCAAAGAACTTGATTCATTAGGATGACCTTCCAGACTATGTAGACACACAGTAGTGGTTTTGTTACACTTTGTGTTGGGGAAACATCTCATTCTACTGAGAATTTTTTTGCAAATTATTGGTTCTACAGAGGTGATTTTGTCACTTATTGGATGTGCATTATGGGGTCAATTGTTAATTACATTTCCTATGGAGGGGCTCTCAAGCAGTTTTCAGTTTGCACAATGCTGTTTTATAATTTGAAAGGTTCAAGTGATGGGATCTCAATTTTTTTAACACCTTTACACCAAGGCGAATTTAGACTAAAGAGCATAAAGTGAATGAACAGAAAGTTGGATTTGAATGTAATCCTTAATTAATCTGCTCTGCTAATATACTTTAGAAAAGCAGATGACATTTACATTATTTATATCTATAATGTATCCATACATGGTATCCATTAAGAATTTGCATATAGTGAAAATACCTGTTGCTCAAGCATATCTATCCTCACAATATGGGCTGCTTGGTTTCTTGTTAGGCTGGATTGTGAAAGAGATGAATTTACGGTTTTTCTGGAGTGGTCATGGAGATATTTTTAACAGAGCTCCATGTTTCTATCAGTTCAACTGATAAACAGAAGGCCTGCGTTTCTTAGAGGGCAGACTGTTACTGAGAGGACACCATGAAAACAGGGAATACAGGGAGTTAGGGGGGAAGCAATTAAGCCATATGGATAGAGCAGTCTACAATATTTAATAAAGTTCCATTTTTCAACGTAATCTGTGCTCAGGTTTGCCCTTGCTAATGAAACATGGTGGCAGCATCTGAGCTGTGAGTTCTCTGCAGTGCATCAGCCACGCAGTATGTGAGCCATTGGATGCTGTCCGAAGCTCCCCGGAGCTCTGGAGTTTGCAGCCACAAGCTTAGCCCAGCAATGGACCTAGCAGAAGAAGGAGTTCCAGCTATACACAGGGCTGGCCATGCAGAAGGACAGTAGAGGAAAGTAAAATTATGTGATCTTATGGGGATTGGGGAGCAAGGCAGAGAGATCTGCTATGCTCTGATGTGCATCACTACCTCAAGCCTCACAGCAGTCCTAGGAGCCCTGGGGACCTACTGCTCCTCAAAGCAGAAGGAAACTGCAGAATAAAACAGGGCTTTCACTAGAGACTAACCCAAAGGGGAGTGGATAAATCCTCATGTTACTGCCTTTTGCACACTGACTGCTACGTTCAATTTTGGGGACTTGACAAACTCCTTAATTAGGGACAGGATAGTCTGCAGGATTTATGAACAGCTGCTCTGTGAAGATGAGCTAACATTAGACAGATGCTTACTCATGGGACGTGCAGTGGAACCCTCAAGAGAAAGGATAAAAGCCCTAGGAGGCACAACATTCCCAGAAGTACCTGAAGTGAGACAACGGCAAAGGAGAGCAAGTAGCCAGGATTCCAAACCCGTAGTGAGATGCATTTACTATGGGAGATGGCCTGAGTCGGTAAAGAAGTGCCCCACACTAGGACAGCATTGCAAGAAATGTGGCAATTTGAACCCTTTTAATACTGTATACAAGATCTCTCAGAGAATTCAGGCAGACTTGTACAAGAGTGGGGTGGGCACATCAGAGAGCAGTGATTACATTATGACTCTCTCTCTCTCTCTCTGAGTCCAAGAGTATATCTAGTTCAGGCTGTTGGGACAGGAAAGCAACCCGGGGTAATACCAGCCTCCTTGCCTGCAACAATGTTAATAGGGAAATGCTCTGTGTAACTTCAGCTGGATAGCCGGGCCTCCTGCCGTGTGACTGCTTGGGGTGAATTGGAGTTGCTCACCCATTATAAGGAGCAACCACAGTCTAATAATGTGCAATGAGAGCATACTGCAGCCTGTAGGAAAATGTGTCATCAAAGTAACTACTCTGAAAAATAACGGACAGTACCAAGTGAGGTTTGTGGTGCCCAATGGAAAGCACCCCAGATCCCGGTTGGGGAATACAGCCCTACAAACCATGGGTCCAGGATGCAGCATCACAGCTTCAAAGCTGCAGTGTAAGAAGCAAAAGGGTGAGTTCTACAGATATTGGAGTCAACTTTAAAGCCAAATATGGGGAGATATTTGCAACTGGAAGTAGACTACACAGTGGAACCTCCGTGTTACCAAGAAGGAGAATTCTAGTGGCATTGCATAAACCAGTATGCAAGGAGCTCAAAACTCTGTGTATTGTAGCACCTATAGAGGCTAGTACAGTCTGGGGAAGCAGCATTGTGGTGGTAAAGGACCAATCAGGCAAATTACACATCTGCATAGACTCAAAGCCACTGAACAAGGCATTGAAAAGATGCTACCGGCCACTGCCCACAGTTGATGACTACTTGCCAGAACTCTCCAAAGTCAGAATCATTATGGTGCATGATGTGAGGGACAAGTCTAGCATGCTGAAAACTTTTGGATAAGAATCACCCCAGGGCTGCAAGGACCATAGCAGAAAATTACAACCTTTCCACAGTGATGTGGGGACAAGAACCCTCCCAAAATGTGCCTTAAACAACATGAGGTGACACACATTGGATATCTGCTCACAGCAGAGGGATTGAAAGCAGATGCCAACAAGATCAAGGCAGACACAGGCATGCCAGCTCCAGTGGAGTGACAGCAGTATAGCGCTTCCTTGGGATGATACATTTTCCATCAAAATCTGTCTGCATTTGACTGCAGTAGCAGAATCCAAATGTCACCTCACCAGGAAGTATTTTTCATGGGACTCGGTAGGTCCCCAACAGCAAGCATTTGGCATGCTGAAACAAGTGATAATGGATGCCTCTGTCCTGAAGTCCTACCAGCCAGGAGAGCCACTATTGCTCCAGTGTGATGCATCAGAGAAAGGATTGGGTGTGCTCTTTTGCAGGAAAGCCATTTGCTTATATCAGCAGAGACCTGTCACAAACTGAACTGGGTGTGAAGAAGCACTTCTGGCTGTAGTATTTGGAGTAGAACAATTCCATCAGTACATGTATGCACTATTATTGAGTGGCCAATCAGACCACAAGACCCAGAGACAATCATGGCAAGCCCCTAATTCAGGGGTGGGCAAACATTTTGTCCCAAGGGCCACATCGGGGTTACAAAACTGTATGGAGGGCCGAGTAGGGAAGGCTGTGCCTCCCCAAACAGCCTGGCCCCTGCCCCCTATCTGCCCCTCCCACTTCCCACCTCCTGACTCCCCCCCTCAAAACCTCCCACCCATCTAACCTCTCCCCCCCTCACTCCTTTTCCCCTGACCGCCCCGTCCTGGAACCCCACCCTCTATCCAACTCCCCCTGCTCCTTGTCCCCTGACTACTCCACCCCCTATCCCACCCACCTCGCTGACATGCCCCCCAGGACTCCCACACCTATTCAACCCACCCCGTTCTCCATCCCTTGAGTTCCCCCCCACCCCCAAATCTCAGCTCATCCAATTAAAGTTAGCGTAAGTTTGGTTTAAGAAATGTGCAGAGAGGCCCTAACTAGCAAGTGAAAGAAAGGCCTGAAAGAAAAGAGTTTTATAAGGCCAGATGAAATGATGTAGGGAGGATGTCTGGTTCAAAGAATAACTAATAAAACAAAGGAAAGTATTTGAAAAAAGGCCTCTGACTGACAGGGGTGACTGCAGATGGGTGACTGCAAAGACACTCTGTCCTACAGTGGGTCAATATGGCCCTTCCCATCCCCCATTCCAGTGTTATCTCAAAAGTTAGGGCTTGTATGAACCCGGGTGCAAATTATGGTTTATGTGAATCCAGGTATGGTCAGCAAGAAAGAGGAGAAGAGATGGGGAGGAAAGGCATTGGGGAGGAAGGAAATTGGATTAAGACTGGAAATAAGGGTGAACTGTCTCAAACTGTTTTTTTAGCTGAAGTCAGTAATTGGCAATGACATCATTTACTTGTTAAAGGGTATAAAAATAAACTCTCAAAGGTTTAATTGCTAAAACCTGTCTGACCACATTGGAGCTAACCAGCATGGCTCTAAGCACCTCTGGGTTTAGCTTGTTTGTAAGTATCTTGATCAATTGCTTATAAATGTTTTGTTACTCTTTGAATGTAGCATATTGCTTATTATTTAGGCTTTGGAGCCATGTTTAGAGCCATTGTATAAATACTATTTGGCCTTTGGAGTTAATAAAGGAATTTATTATTAAATTTGTGTCGTGGTAATCCCCTATTCCAACATGGTATATGAAACTCTTAGGCATTTTATGGCAGCTGGCGGCCCAGTGTAGCAGAGATTGTATCTGAAAGAGTTCTTTCAGCACATTGTTCAATTTCCTGTTGAAGTGGGAACTCATCTAGAGTTCTTATTACAGTCATGACGCAAGGCATTTTGTTGTTCAGTACATTCTTTTAAATGACTCTTCCTATGTAATGTCTCTTCAAAATATTTTTGTATGGCTGTTTTTTGTATGGCTTCTATCTATTCATTCTTAGTAAGGGTACACTTTAGTCATGGGTATTTTTAGAAAAAGTCATGGACAGGTTACTGACAGTAAATAAAATTCACGGCCCATGACCTGTCCATGACTTGTACTATATATCCCTGGGGTGCCGTGGGGGGCGAGAAGAGGGAGCAGCGCACGGCACACACTCCAGGACCCATGCTGGAGGCTCCCTACCTGTCTCCATGCCTCACCAAAAGCGGCAATATCCCCCTTCCTCAGTTCCTAGGCAGAGGCATGGCTAGGCAGCTCTGTGTGCTGCCTCTGCCCTGAGCATAGGCTCCACAGCTCCTATTGGCTGGGAACTGCAGACAATGGGAGCTGAGGGGACGGTGCCTGTGGGCAGAGGCAGCACATGGCCTCCGCCTGGGAGCTGAGGGATGTCGCTGTTTCAGGGGAGTCTCCCAGAGGTAAGTGCCTCCCAGAGCCTTCACCCCCTCCTGCGTCCCAATCCCCAGCCCTGAGTTCCTTCCCACATCCAAACTCCTGCTGCTCAGGTGACCCTGGGGTCAGCTGCACTGGCCACCGCAAAAGTCATGGAAGTCACAGAAAGTCACGGAATCCATGGCTTCCATGACCCCTGTGACAAACTCGCAGTCTTAATTATTAGCTATGTACTTTCCACAGTTAGTTAAGGTAGCTGCTAACCAGCAAATTTTTGTGTTGGTTGCTTATAGATTAACTATAAGAGGAGCTAAATTCATCCTTGGTCTGTTTTTGTAGACTTCAGTGGGTTTACTCCAGGGGTGAACTTGGATCCAGCTTTCATGCTGGGTTTTGTGGATCACATGCTCAGCCATCCATATCTCCCTCTTCATTGTACAGGGAGGCTAGATGTCAAACACAGGCTTTGTGTATTGGAGGGTTGTTCCTATTATTTCCTAGGTGCCTAAAAGTAAAATGCCATGATGCTGAGCATCTCAACGTTTAAGGCCCTTTGTGAACCTGGGTCTGAGCACCTTCCAGTAGGAGATTAAACACCGTGACTACTTATCTGGCACGTGTATCTCTCATCTACTCCCCAGTGAAAAAAGTGTGTGTAGTTGAGTGTTTTGGTTTGGAGTTTATTTATATACATATTGTTGTGTGTTTATGTTAGAGAAGACTAGGTCAGAGAAATATGGCTTCCACATTTGGTGGTGAGGATTTTTATGGCTCTTAATTCTTATGAGAGTTCATTCCACTGTTTTGGGCCAGTGCCTGAGGAAGTTCGGTGTCCTGCAGAGATAGAATTTACCCTTTCTTGTAGAAAGTTCTGTTGGGTCAATGGAGCAAAATTGTTGACCATGCTCTTTATCCTGGACTTTAGGAGGTCTTTTAGAAGTCCTGCACCGAGGCCACTGAGCAATATTGAAGACAAGGATCACCAAGATCTGGACTTTAACTTGGTATTATGGAAAGGCATCATAGGGAACAGAACACAAGTCTGATATGCTTGCAGTGGCTGGTGTTGCTGAGGAGATATGCTGCAGAGTTTTGTACTAGATGGTTTTTCCTAAACGTTGAAGGTTTTATCACATTGTCATAGTCCAGCTGGGAGGTGATGAAGGCATGAATAGTTGAGTTCAGATCATTGTCCACCAAGATGGGATCAAAAGCATTATTCACCTTTGTTCCTAAGTGAGATCTGTGTATCAGCAAAGAATCCAGGAACTTTTTCTAAATTACAGACTGAATTGACCAACTGTGGGTCTGTGCCTTCAATCAAAGGAGACTGTACCATGACTGCAAATTCTTCAAGATGCTTAAAGCTCACTCTACCCAAATAAGAATACAGTTAATTTCATTGTATTGATTATACTGTGTTTCAATAGAATGTTGAACATCCCAGAGAGTAATTTATAATAAAGCTACAATTTGTTTTTGATCCAAACTCAAATTGTAATCTTCCAATACATTTAAAATAAACAGCTGCAATTAGTTTAGTACTTATCTTGTAAACCTTTCTTTATGATCAGGTCAGGCATTAAACTATCTTTGTTTTCGCAGGTGATAAAAAAAATTGTCCTTAATCCAATTGTTTAGTTATTTGGGGCTATTCCCTCCACTACAGATTTTGAGAAATTTTTATTGTGCTACACTACAATAATGAATCATTGCCATTTCAATATCCTTGACTGGTCCTCCTCATTAAATGGCATTTATTTTTCCTCCTCTTTTTCTGCATCTGTGAGTTTTCTCTACATTGCTATTTGATGCTAATTTGCACTACTTTCCATCCTACAGTCAGTGATTAGGCAATATCCATGGAAAGAAATGCAGATATGATACTCTGAATGACATGGCATAAAACTGAAATTTGGACAAGCAACAGATATTTCTATTTTGAGAGAACAGAGGCAGTTAAACTTTCTCTATAGCTTTGGGATACTCACAGAAGAATCCTGTGACAAGCCATTCCCTGTATGCATGTTATAGATTTCCTCTATCCTGTTGGGGCAGAGGAAATGTAGAAATTTGGAAAGGAAGAGCTCTCAAACATATCCAGGTATGACTGACTATAGGAATATAATGGGTATTGGAGGATTCCTGAAAAATGTATATGAAGAAGGGATACTTTCCTCTTCTATATGTGGCTGTATAGCTTCACGTTCTAGACAAGAGGATCATCTGAAACTAGCTGAGGAAAATAAGAATTTTACCTGTACCTCTCCTTTCCATTTCCCTCAGAGTTGTCTGGACTACAGTGCAAGTAGCTGTCTAGCGAGAACAATTGTTGAAAATGAATAGAACCCTGTGCAATTCATGTAAGACATAAGTGTGGGAGCCACTGATTTGTAGAGAGGGCCAATGTATTGCAGTCACCCCAGAGGCTAGAAGTTGGATGTAGTTTGCTTGCTTTGATATACTTATTTGAGGTGGGTTGAGAAACCAACAAAAAATAAAGCTCACTCACTGGAAGGCAATTTTGACTATTTGTGATTATCAAAATTCCCATGGTCCTACTTTTGCAACAGTAGGAGTGTTACATGCAGTGTCTTAATCAGATTCCAGGTTGGGTAATTATATCCTGCTTACCTAAAATCCTGCCGCAGTTTTAACTTCATATGTTCTTTGCCATGAATTCAATGGGACAAAGTGATCTAATTAAAGATGATTTTAAGATTTGACTTCAAATGTAAAACACCTTGATCACTAGGAATACACAAAATTAACTTCTGCATGACCTTATTGATACAACCTTGCCATTCCAATCCTATTACCCTCTTGTTTGTGCCAAACCTTGCTGGTCCTGTCTACATTCTAGACTATGTTTTTGGGCCATGTGCCCTAGCTATCCCTCCTGTGAGGTGCTTAGAATACCTTTTAGATATGGTGCAGATAACAATTAATTGTAATATCATTTTGAATGGATGAAAGCTTTGTGCAGTAATTCTTAACAGCCAACACAGAAACCCATCCAGGCCACAGGGATGTGCTGGCAGCCGCTTCCCACAGCTCCCATTGGCTGGGAATGGCAAACAACGGCCACTGGGAGCTGCGGGACAGTCAATGTAAACAAACTGTCTCAGTGCCTGCCAGCTGATTCCCCTGATGGGCCATGCCCACACTGCTCTAATTGATGGCAGTCTCCCCAGCCTATGGGCTACAAGGTACCCAAGACTTTCACTCAGTGCTGTGGGCACACTCCTCTCATCCCCAATACATCCTTACATCAGGCCTTCTGAACAGCACAAGGCTATTTACATTGGGTCTACACTGTTACTGTGCTAGGTGAATTCTCCCATGGCTTCTTGCAGCTTCTGCACTGTCCCTATGTGCCTGACATTGGCTTCTGTTAGCCAGAAGGGAGCCAGGCAAATTACATTATAACACTGTCCTTAACAGTTGCTTCATGGATTCTCATGTTAGCACCATAATCCGAGCAACCAATAAAGAGAAGTGAACAATCCTCAATACAGATTAATGCTTCACTTGTTTTACAGATACTGGAACCTGCAGAGCTACCAGGCAGCTGACATCTCCAGGCTGTCACCCAGCAGCAGTTGTAACCAACCTGTACTCCGCTGCCCACGACCTGCTGCAGACACCAACCATTCGAATGTTTCGCCTTAAGGGTTTGACAGGCAGAAGCCTGATGGCTCCTGATTGGCTCCCTGCCCTATATAAACCGAAGGGGCATTCCAGGAAGTGTTCAGGCAACAGCGTGGCTCTTCTGTAGCTACCCTTATTGGGATCCTGACAGGATGATACTTTAAACTTACCCACATTTATGCTATGTTATTAGTAATATTTTGAAATACCCACAAAAATATAGGAAATATTTTTAATTTTTGATCCATTAAAAATATGGCACCATTTTCTTTTCATGACCTTTACGGGGTGAAAAGGAGACACTGGGCCAGACAGGGGCAGATGCTGGAATTGTTTCATTGACCAGAATGATGGCAACTCTTTGGGACAGTGGAAAGTTTAATCCAGCCTGCTGCTGATGTCATTACTAACGTTTAGACTGTGGTAGTGCCCAGTTGCCCTGGACCAGGCTGACACATTATGACACAATTCTGATGTGAGGGAAGCACCTGTCTGGTCTAAAATGTTTTGCTGTTGGTGATGTTTGGAAGGTGATGGGGACTAGTCTAATCATCATGGCCAACAAGCCCCTTACATGGCAATGGATTATTAATTATTTAAATTCCTGAACTACAATTATTTAAATATAAACAAATTAAGTACAACAGTCACACCAATGGGCTAAAAGTCCTATTAAGTTTTAGAATGAGAGCATGGTTTTATATAGCACAGCACCAGGAGACAAGAGATCTGGGCTCTATTCCTGGCTCTGACAGTGACTTCTCTCTGCGACAAGTTGTGCAAGTCACTTTCAGACCAAATTTCAAAAGCGGCCTCTAATTCAGATGGCTCAGGTTTTTAGGTATCATCGTCCACACTTGGTAGGGTTAAGGCCTGATGTTCTGATGTGCTGAGGTGCCTACAATGTCAAATGAAGTCAGAGGTGCAGCACCTTTGAAAATCAAACCTGAGATGTCTCCAGTGAGGATGCTATGTTCTTTGTCTATAGAATGGGGATAAAAATACTTAGCTTTTCATAGACGTGTTATGAGGTTGAGTTCATTAATGTTTTCCAAGCACCTTAAGATCCTGGTGTTGAAGGTGCTATATAAATGCAAAATATTATCATTTGGGGGGCTCCAACCCATGGTAATTGGAAACAGTTATTTGCATTACAGTTACTGTGGTCAGAAGTAAGAACTCTCAGCAGTGTGCAAAGCTATTTTATGATGCTGATGCCAAATTGGTGTGAGCGAATCCTATAATTTAAATGGGCATGTCAAGGACTTTTGACATTTAATATTTTTCTCTTACATTCTCCAAATTCTATAATAACACCTTGGAAGCTTGAGTACATTTTCTTTCCCTATCATTTAGTCTTCTTACATTTGGCATTTTGTCATGTTTCCAATGTGTATAATTCATCTATCTATCTAGGTATTTCTATGGTCCCCATCACCACAGTCTTTGAGCACCTCACAATCGCTGGTAGATTTTATCCTTGCAAAACAATGCCAGGTAAAGAGATGTTCTCCCCATTTTACACATAAGGAACAGGATCGCTTAAGTGACTAGCCCAAGCCCACACAGCGTATGTTAGAGCCAAGAACTGAATCTAGGTCTCCCATGTTAGAGGTTGAGTGATCTAACCACTATGCCATGCTTCCTCCCAATAAGCCACTCAACATCTGTTTCACTTACACTTTCAACATTGTAAGTTCTTTGAGACCGATATGCTGACGTTCTTTGTGTTAGTAAAGTACTGAATACTCTAGGTGCTGGGCTTTTAGTGTAGCTGAAGTTAAAGTATCTTAGTTAGACTTACCTGGCCGTCCTCACAGCGGCTAGTCAATGGCGGAGGCTCCCCCATCAACTCCGCTTACTCCTGCTGAGGTGGAGTACAGGCGTCGATTTGGAGATCGATTTATCGCGTCTTGAAGAGACATGATAAATCAATTCCCGATACATCGAACACTGCCTGCCGATCTGGAGGATAGTACAGATGTATCCTAAGTGTTTTTGCACTCTAAATAAGCTGCCCTGGGTCTCATTGATTTCAATGGTGATTAGTGTCAGGATATGCTTGTGCAGATCCAATTCCAGATTTGGGACCATGGGCCAGATTGTCACTTACACTAGGACAACTTTATACTGCTAAGGAGTTGTAATGGGGCCTTAACATAGATTTTTACCCAGTTTAATTTGCTTTTACATTGCCAGAGTTATGTAAAGGGGATTTAGTGCAAAAGAGAAGAAGACAGACCTTAAGACTGCAAGCTCTCTGGGGCAGGGACTGTCATTTCTGTTATGTTTGTACAGTGCCTAGCACAATGGGTCCCTGACTGAGTTGTGGCTTTTAAGTGCTGCTGTCATTCAAAAATAAAAAATTAAAAATGCTATGAGCAGGAGAGTAGATTTTTTTCTTGTTTGTGGCAAAGTATATTCCACCTGTCATCATTAAACATTAAGCAACCTAACATGAAAATACAACAGATGGAAACTGGCCATCAATAACTCATCTATATTTAGCATTTGACCAAACTGTAAATAGCTTTAACATAACTAGCTGGCTTTCACCTAAAACATTAAAATGACTTGAGAAAGGGCATACAGCATTATAACTAAGAGATACACGTCCTGTGTATCTTCTAACAAAACTTCATTATTTCCAAGTACTCTTTCAGGCTGTGTTCTTTCTAATATTAGAAATGTACTGAGAAGATGGACACAAATTGGCCAGACTTTTCTCCAGGATTATGCCTGTTGGCTGATCTTTGATCCACGGTGGCAGTTAGCAACAACAGCCTTTGGAAGAAGCCTGGAAGTGCTTTTTTTTATTTTTTCCCCATGAGGGCTAGGTTAATAGGAGGGCTTGCCAGTCAGCCTGGAGAGTGTTTTGCTCGGAATAGTCAGCCTTCTGTGCCGACTCTAAAAGGAATTTGAGCATATGGTACAACATGTGCTTACGTTTACGAAGACGCAGCGTGGATTCACATCCTCGTTTGAGTTGAAAACCCTCTGTATGTGATACTCCAGCAATGTGATAAGAACATACTTGCACTAGAGATTGGCCTGAGATGTGATATTCTGTTTCAGACACAAACTTCCTCAAATTACCAAATCTGAAGATAATCACAGTTACTACCCTCGTGAAAATGGTAGAGTTGCAGGGTGTACAGTTTCAGCAGGTGCAAGGAGGCCTAGAGGGAAGGAAAGAGCAAGGAACAATGGAAGAGGTTAGAGGAAACCTACAAAAGAGTCTGGATCAGAGGCAGAAGCAGAAGTCTTTCAGGTTAGTGGGTGAGAGAGAAATCCTGGTAAATGAGCTTCAGTTAGAGAGCTTAATAAAAGAGGAGAGATACTGACACCCCACTCATCCCCTTCCCCCAGAATACTATAAAAAAAGTCTTTAGGTTTCAGTGCATTCTGAAATCTTCTTGTTTTTATGGAATTAAATCAAATCAAATCTAACCATTCAAATATACCTAAACCTATGGAGTGTAATTCTTATGTTGTTGTGAAATTGTGTGAGGCAAAAAGGTCATTCTGGGAAAACTCTGCCAGGTAGAAGAACAAGACATTCTAGCATGGCATTATCGAAGATGTGTGAGCCCTAAGTGTGCAAATCCTTGCATGCATGCAAGCAGCTCTGATTTACATTTGCTCAGGTGAGAGTTGTGTGCCTAAACTGGGTACACACAGTGAGGCATGGATGGCTTTCAAAATTTGCAACCAAGTGTCCAATAATTTATTTAAGATGACGTAGATGAAGCCTTTGTGAGCCAGCCAAGAATGAAAACTGAGGATAAATGAAGGGGTCTGTACTGCAGTAGGGACGAGGGGGATTGAGCACTGGCCTGAGACTCAGGAGTCTGAGGTTCTATTCCTAGGTCTAGTACTGGCTTCTTGGGTGACCTTTGACAAATCAAATCATTCCTCTGTGCCTTATTTCCTTGTCTGTAAAATGGGGTATAGTGATACTTTAGATTTACTGATGAAAAATGGAATACAAGAACTAGGTATTATTTATTATTGTTGAAGAGCCTTTTTCTTACCAGACACTTGCACTAATATTGCCCATTTCAAGTAAAAGTTAGTGATACAGTTTGCAATCTGTTTAAAATATTTTTTTCTCAAATGCTTCTCTCCTCTCCACAATGTATCAGCGTGCTGTGTGCATCAAAGATCGTATTGACATATCCAGATGGATATTTTTAGCATGATGGAAAATAAAATCTTGAGGAAAGGTCAGTTCTTCCACTGTGCTAATTAAATTGCTGTGGAAGGAGATTATATCACGATGGTGATCCAAGAAAATAACCAAAATAGCATGTACAAATCTTCAGTAGGTAGCTGTTATTAAAATGCAGGCATACAAATGGCTGGCAAGAAAGACAAAGAAATATGCAAATGTTTTGCCTATGAGTCATTCAAATGACCATGATCATTATTTTCTTTGACTTTCTTTCAATTCCTCAGCATCTCAGACCCTTGAATGAGACCCTCAGTAACTCACAAGATCAAAGCTGTAATAAATATATTCATAAATCTACCTACCAACTCTTAATTTAAATTATTTTAAAGATACTATAACAATTAAAAAGATGAAATACTTTTAGGTGACATCTTTAACCAGAATTCCAATTGAATGTGATGAATCCAGGGTCAGATGATTCAGTAGAAAAAGGTTATTGGGCCACAATTTCACAATTTGGGTGCCAACAGTTAGGCACCAGAGTAACTTTGGGATTTAGGGTGGGAAAGTCTGTGTGATTTAGGCTTTTAAGTCATGTATGCACTTTTGAAAATTTTACCCCTGATTTCATATTTTGTCACCTAATTAAGCTGTTTAATTTTCAGAGCTGCAGAAAAAGTCACTGACTGTCAAAGCCAGCCAGATCAAGAGGTTAGATCGAGAGTCCAGTCACAAGTTAGCTGGGTCAGGATACCAGCAGCTCAGAAGTAGGAGACAAACTGGAGATTAGAACCACAAATCAGAGGTCAGGAGCCAAGCCAGGTCAAGATATCAGGAAGTCAAGCCAGGGGAGCAGAAGACATACACTCCAGAGCAGGGCGGATCCCCGTTGTTCAGACAGCTTCCTGTTCCTACTGCTGGCTTAAGCCATGCCAGTGGGCCAGTTGGCTTCTCTGGGACTCCACCCATGGGACATCTGGGATGGAGCCTCAAACTGGAGCTAGGGCCTGGGTCAGCAGTTGTCAATTGGCTGCCAAGTGGAGGGTGAAGCTTGGCTTCTCCTATGGAGCTGGATTTGAGGCCTGTGAGCCAAGACGCTGACATGCAAATGTGAGGCCTTTTGTCCTAAATCCCCTCTGCAAAATAGGGATAATCAGTCTTATAGTTTTCATGTTTGCAAAGAGTTCTAAAAATTGTGACTCCGAGTTTCAAACTAGAGGGGTACACAATTTGTGCAAGTCACTTCTGTGATTGTGCACACTGGCAGTCATTAAATGTGCAGCTTGTTGCTGTGTATTTCAACCACTTAACTGGTAAGGGTTAATTTAACTTCATTTTAGTCTGTGTCTTCTCTGTAGGGCATAAAATTCTAAGAGACACCTTCACCAAAATCACATCCCAATAAAAAGTCCAATCTGAGTTCAAAACCGACTGCAGACAGGAATTTAACCATGCTTCTAACTGAACCATTTTCAAACCTGATTGGCTGGCTGTTGTGGATTGTTTGTGAAAATTAGTTTACAATCATGCTCCAGTCTATCTACATTTATCTGGAACTGTATTTAAATTGCAGTTGATTATTTGTAATATTGATTGTAGGAGACCCAAATGAGTCTGGGGCCCCATTGTGCTTGGCACTGTACAGATCACATAGCAAGAGACAGCCTCTGTACTGAAGAGCTTACAACTGAAATAGACAAGACAGACAAAAGTTGGAGAAAGGAAGTATTACTATCTCCATTAGATAGTTGGGGGACTGAGGCACAGAAAGATGAAGTGTGTTGCGAAAGGTCACTTAGGAAGTATGTGGCAGAACTGGGAATCAAACAAAGTTCCTGAATCCAGTCTCTGGTTTCTGAACCTCAGGATCATCCTTCCTCTCTGAGAACAAACTCTGTTTTTAAACAGCTTCTAAAGCACACTAGAGATAGGACATTTGTATTCTGGAATTATCCTGAAGATGTCTTGGTAGTTTCCATGGGGGTTCGTTTGAGTGACTCTTATAGTCAGGCAATGCGCAAATCCTTTTGCACATACAATTTATTCAATGTATTCAGACAATATATTATGAATACTAAGTGTCATTCTCTCTTCAGTAAAAGTGATTTATTTTGAATATGTTGCTTAACAATTAGGGTTATATGTAAATCTTGAACTTTCATGTACATTTCAAGTAATTTGTTCTGTTTTTTAATAACCCTGTACAAGACAGTGAGCTATGAGCCCTCTGGCCTGACTAGTGCTACTCCAAAGACAGACAATGAGGGAGAAAAATGCACCTCTGTTCCAAAGTGTTCTGAAGTGGATATTTAATTTCTTGCCCAAATGCATGGTGATGTGCTGCATACTCCCTGCCCCTCCAGGTGCCCCTCAAATCTTCAATACTCATTTGAGTAAGAACAGTTAAGATATTTTCTCCAAGTGAAAGTCAAGTGCAAATCTCCACATATTAGAGTAATATATTTTTTCAGCCATCACCAATAGAACTACCATTAAAGCAAACACTGCCTGATTTTCTTCTCACTTACATTGGCTTAAATCAAAATGAATCCATTAAAATCGGCAGAGTTGCAGAAAAATACCTGCTGTAAAAACCATAGGAGTCAGGCCAATAATTTTTAATAAGTGCCCTGGTTTCTTTTGCTTTGATCTTTATTTTATTTTACTCCACTCCTAATGTAATCCTAGAATCATTCTCTTCAGCTTGATCTAATGTCATTCTAGATCCCCACATCCATTCAGACTTTCTCCAACGCTCTGATCCTGCCATCCTTACTCAGACAAGGTGCCCACTGATTTCATTGGGAGTTCTACTTGATAGATAGTGGGTGAAATCCTGGCTCGACTGAAGACCAAACTCCCATTGACTTCAGTAGGGCTAGGATTCCACTCTCCATCTGACCACAACTCCTCTCCCCATTCTTGATGAAGATTGACATTGGTGCTAACAAATAGTAAGAATTTCATATGCAGGCTCTCGTCTTTATTTTTTTAATCAGAAAACCAGAGGTAACTGCAGCAGTCAGAATCTATTATGCTAGGAACAGTCAGCTATCATGTTAGCATAAAGGATTCTGAGAGCTGTCTTTAGTTCACTGATAGGAATCTTGCAGAATGAGCATCCTCTGTGCACAGAATTAATCAGACTATCCAAATCAGCCTGCTGGATTAAGAGAAGTGATACAAATACCAAACCTTGATTTCAAGGTTCCCAGCTCTTGCAGGGAGGGAGCAGGCCAGGGAATCAACCCCAGGGCTGTTTTTTAATAGAGAAGACAATGAGCCAGCTGCAATTACTAGGAGAGAGGTTACAAAGATGAAAAGAAATACTTCTTAATCAAAATGAGTTGGTGCCTCTCTTCCAGGAACCATGTAGGAAAAAACATGTTAAGTGGAATAGCAGAGAGATATAAATTAGATAGAAAATTAAATATTTAGTGTGAAATCCTAGCCCCATTGAAGTCAGTAGCTGTTTTTCCACTGATTTCAAGTGGGGCCAGGATTTTACCCAGAGGGTAAAAGAGTTTTCTAATGTATGCCTTTTAATAGTAAAGATAAAATAGCTACTAGACTCTTAAAATGGGTTTCAGCTTGGGATGGAGCTTTCTTAGAACAAAATATGAGACTATTTTTGTATATAAGAGATACAAGTAGGGAACTGAGGGCTACTGCATAGTATGAAAGGTAGGGTGATCAGATAGCAACTGTGGAAAAAAACGGGACAAGGTGGTCACCCTAAAAAGGGGCAAAATAATATTAAAATCAGGATACTCAATACATCCTTTTCTATGGCTGACCCATGACATGAAATGCCATGGAGACACTGAGATACAAAATGTAAATCTGGAGAGATTAAAATTTTTTTAGCCCACCTGTTCCCAAGTAGATTGACCAACTCTGACTATAGCTACTGTTTGGAGGGAATCTGATACAAAACAGCATAGTGAAAATGGACTACAGGAGTTCACATTAGGAAACAGCATTCTTGTTCTGCATGTCAGTGAGTCAGTGCGGAGTTTTTAAAGAGTCATGGGTGTGATCCAGTGACATTAATCTCTCAATTAGATACACCTAGCCGTGTTCCTGGCAGCAGAGAGAAGTCAGGAGTAAGCAGTGAGCTGAAGACTCACCCCTGAAATGTGGTGATGAAGGGCAAGAACCCCTTTACCAAGGAGTTTGCTAATGAGGATGGGGCAGCTTCCCCAATAACTCTTCCAGGATTGGCACAGGATGAAGGCCTACACCTCTATTGCCCCATGACCAGTGATAAGGGATGTCCCCCACTGACATGCATGTCTTCTTTAAGGTAGAAAAAGAAAAGAGTTTGTAGACTTACAGGTTTGGAAGAATCAATCTACTTTTCCTCTTGGGGCTTCACAGGAAAGTTACTTTAGCAGGTGTGTTATACCAAAGAGGGTGGTGTGTGTGTGTGTGTGGATGGGGTTGGCCCAGATACTGTGGTGAAAGGTATGTGTATGAGAGAGAGAGGACATTGGCTTAGCTGTACTGTGGTGACATGTACAATATAAAAAGCTAGCGTGATAGAAGCTGGAGTTATGGCCTTTCAGAACACGCTCTTCCCCCATTATGGCTTTCAGTGGCAATTGTACTTTTTTATGTCTAGGACAGTCTGCCATAGAACTGACATGTGTGGTTTAGCCCAGAAGGCCACAGGGATATGGCCAATTCCTCCTGTGACAAATACTGTTATCCTACACAGTATCTTTGGGGTTCATTGTTTTAAAGGAACGGCTTATATATGATATTGTTCCACTGCATGGGGGAGGGCTATCACAGCTCTTCCAAAAACTAAAAACAGTGGGGGGTGATTAAGGCAAATCAGCCAGTTCTATCCCAATCAGAGAGGTACCACATCCTAGAGAGGTTTGCGTGTACCAGTTCAGACTAGATCCTCCAGAAAGACCAACAGACAAAGAAAGGACTTTTGGAAAAAGGATGTTAAACTGACTCAGGACCGCCTTTCTGATCCAGCAAACAGGCAGGACCTTATACCTATGGGGGACCCCAAATCCTTACAGATAGGTTGGAAGGACTTGACCTATTAGGTCCCCTTAAGACCAATGTATGACCTCTGGTAAGCTGCTAGCATGTGTATGGGAACTAGTATTGCTTTTAATATGTTTTCTGTGTAATACTTTTACCTTAAGAATAAATATTTGCTTATAAAGAGCTATGTGGTGATTTGTAACTGTTTGTTAGCAGCCTTCAAAGAGAACGTAAAGCACAGATGCTGAACTTCGTGCGCTCTGACTTGCTGAGGGTATAGCAATGTACGTAGGGAACCGGCCAGCCTGGAAAATCTTTGGTCGGGAGTGAGTAAGTTGCAGGTCTGTGATGAAGAGAATTGACAGCTGGAAGCCAGAAACTTTTAAATGGGTGCCTTTGGTGGATTATGGAGGGGATATACAGATGTTGTTACCATGAAAATGTGACACCTCCCAACACATGGGTGATCTGAGGTGAAATGTTAAGTATTTTACAAATACTGGATAAGATACACTGAACACACAGCAGCTGACATTTCTCTAAAAGTTATTATCACACAGCACTAACTGCCATATTTTTCAAAAAAAACTTTACACACGTCATTACTAGTTACAAAAGCCAGTAGGCATTCTGGAGCGGAAGACTTCATTGATAATGCCAGGGAGAGCTCAGAGCTCTGTGTGTTCTCTCTTAAGGTCACAGGAGAATGTAAGCTGAATTTTTCATGACAATCTGGTGTCAGAGTAAAAATGAGGGGAAAAAATTGAAGACAGTTTTTCTTCTCTAAAAGGAAACTCCAATAGCAAAGTGTCATCAGAAAGTCTTGACTGGCATATTGCAGCAGCAAATATAGCATTCCCCTTGCTTTCTCCAAAAGTGAAGGTTAAACGACAGTAATGTTTTCAGTAGAACTTAGACCACTACACCTAATAACTTGTTTAAATGGAGGTATGAAAATAAACAGCCACATAAAGAACTGGTCTATAGGGCTTTTTATTATTAATTTCATGTTTCTTTATGAGCTGTTCTTATCCTCTTTCTCCGCAATAAATTAAGTGCAAACCCACCCAGCTATATCAGTGTTGTGTTCTTTCATAAAGCATAAGAATTTAATCTTGATTATCATTTTGATCAAAGGAAACAAAGGGGGAACAAATAAGAAATCTCCATGGGAGAGCACAGTGTGTGTGACTCATTCTGTAACACTAGGCCTTATGAAATAATAATAATTAATAATAATAATTAAATAGTGGGCCACTATTATATGAATCCATTTGCCCAGACTTGTAAGCCATGTAATGGGTTACACATGGAACTATAGCCCCGAAGCTGTGGGAAGTGAATGCTTTAGCAGCCTGCCCAATGGGTGCGAGGGAAGAGTTTGGTACCTCTTCTACCTCCTGCACAGTTCTCCTGTGACAAAACCCAACTATTTGGGCTGTGCGCAAGCATCAGAATTTGGCCCTGAGAATAACACAGTAAAGAAAAATGTCATTAAAGAGCTTTGCCTTATCTAGAAATGTACAAGCCTTGGTATTCATGGACAGCTCCTAGCTAATTAAATTAGCATGCATATTTAAACATAACGGGCCAAATTCCCTTCTCAGTTGCACAGGTGCAATTCCTAGAATTTGTCCCCGTTTTTCAGGATCACATTTGCCCTTATATTTATTAAACAAATAGATATGTTTTAAGTGGTAGCTTTAATCCATTTTCATTTTCCCACTGGAATGATGTGCATGTGCTTTGCTCAAAGTGAATGATGGAACTGGGTACCCCTCCTTTCTCACATACGTTAGACAACAGCTCTTGGATTTTTTTGCAACCCTAAAGTAGTTTTCAGGGAATCGCACAAATTAGTGATGGAAAAGTTTATAACCTAAATCAAAAGAAACATGGAACTTGCATTCAATAAAATTAATATTAATATTTGCAAAGTGCTCTGGAGCAAAGGGGAGCTAAAAGAATGCTAAATATTGATGATTACTATTAAATAATTTCATCTGTGTCAACCGTCCCAATTTGCATTGCCTTATAATGCATTTTAAAAAAAGAAAGCTGAACATTTTAAATAAGTTATTTCAGTGCTCAGGAATAGATTTAAAACTAAGTCTCAGGGATACAAAGCATTCTTCAAAAACAACTTACACCAACATCTGAAGAAAGCAAGGGACTGGGACTCGAGTCCTGGCCTGTATTCCCAACTCTGCCACTGGGTAACCTGTGGGGAACCCAGCCACGTGCCTCAGTTTCCCCATGTTGTAAAATGGGGATAATGAAAATGACCCCCTTTTGTAAAGTGCTATAAAAGAGTGAGGTATTATAATTATTATTTATTACTATCTCAGAAGAACATATTTAAGCATAAGAATGTACTTAAATATATTTTTGTTTCATTATTTCGTTTACTCCAGAAAATCAAAATAATTTTCCTTACTTTCTTTATCCAAAACTTAGGTCCTGTTTTGACAAAACACTTAAGAACATGCACTTGAGTGCTTTACTGAATTGAGATCTAAATGCCACCATTTTCTCATTGGAGAATATTCAGGTGTGGATATTATTTTTAAGGAAAATGAAGACATAGAGCCAGCTTCTGTATTCTTCAGATACCCAAAACTTTCATTCAAAAGAGAAGGAATGCAGAGAAGGCCTGCAATCTGAAATAGTTATAGATCGTTACTCTTATAAAAAAGAGAAGTTTTAGATCAACTTTGCCTCCTTTAATTCTTTTTGCTCTCTGGTCTTCTTCTGAGAGTATAATAAGTGAGAGACCCAATCCTACATTCCTTACTCAGGTAAAGCTCACAGTGACTTTTGTGGGAATTTCACTTTAGTAAAGGCTGCAAGACTAGGCCTAGGGTATTATGTTTTACAGAAATATAGAATACAGTTGTTTGTATAGTTTTTAGATGCATTTCTCTAGAGATCTGAAGAAGTAAGATGCTCAGAGAAGAAGGGAAATTTTCCATTGAATAAGAGCAGAGTTTGTCTCTAAGTGCGATAAGTTTAACAAAATTCCTGTCGAAACAATGAATTAGGACTGAAAATGAATTAGGACTATTTGTACCCATCTATGTTCTTCACAACTTTCAAAGTGTTCTGCTATATTCTTTTACTGCTGACAGGTTTGAGGATTTCCATTTTTTGGTAATACCATAAGTATTGTTTGTTTGCACAAGTCAAAAGATAGAGGGAAGCCTAGTGCCAGGGCTGGAGATTGACAAACTGCTGTATGCAAATCCAGTCTAACACTAATCTCTTAAATCAGCTTGGAAAATAATCATTTTAATGATAAAGCTTTTCTCTTTACATCTTCACAAAAGCACTCTGGAAGCCACAGAGCATCACAACAAAATTAACATTCATGAAATGTTAACATGAAAACATGATTAAGGCCCCCCCTCCCACCATCCTCATTAAAATTTCAAATGAATGAAACCAGTTGAAGAGATTCACTATAAAAAGAAGGGGGTAATAAAAATGTAGAAGAAAGGATGGTAATAAATACTTGGCTGATAGTGAAAAATACCTTGGAAATAAAAAGACTGAAGGTGTTTTGTGTAACTGGAGAGGGATTCACTGAGGTGAATATTAAAGGGGAACATAGTTCACTCTTTAAGCTTTATCATAACAATGGAGTAATCACCTGTTGACCTAAGATGTAACAGTCAGATTCCTAAAATGGGGTGATCTCTGTGACTAGATGCTTAGCAGCGCAAAGTGTATGGGGGAGGTCTCAAATAGACCATAAGCCTACATTAAAAAACAACATCACTAACCCTCTATCAGGCACTTAGAAGCTACTTCAAGGAATACAGAGAATGACATATGATCATTCCAACCAGTGAACAAATATGTTATGAGAATATCACAGATAAATAAGAGCCCCGCTGCACAACAAAAAAACCCAACCCTTACATATTAAGCATGGCTTTCCCTTGGAAGGCAACAATCTGATGTGATACCAAGATACTTAACCTGACTCACTGCCTCTTAATAAATCTCTTCATTGAACGAGGAGATGGAGGAGAAGGCTAACAAGACAACAGTCTCTACTCCAAAGGAAGCTTCACAGCTCCAAAATGTGTAGTGTAAGGATTTTTGGGTGAATAGCTATTACGGTGACCTGCTGTACTGCATACCATGGCTACATGGACTTTATGATACCTTCCTTCTGTTCCAAACTCTGGAGCTAAAGGAGAATCCCCGCTAGCTGTAGTAATAAGATTTATATCTAGAGCTTCACCACCCTTCATCATCCAGTTCATGAGATTACAAGTATTGAATTCTGTAGGATCTGTTCATTGGTGTTATGGAATCTAAAGATGCAAGAAAAGCTCCATTTTTCACCGGTGCAACCATGTGGATTTTGAGGAGCGGTGTCTAAACAAGTGGTTCTCAAGCTTTTTTTTTTTTGCGGACCACTAGAAAATTGCTGAGGGTCACTCAATAATCTTTCCAAATGTTGTTTATACTGTTAGCTAACTATTGTAAAGCACTTTGGATAAAATCGCTATATAAAAAATAATTATGAAGGTTTTTCATTCTGCAGATAAAAGCACACAACTCATATTTTAATATCAGTAGCCTGACCTTTCTAATGTGAGAGATGTGCCCTCTCTCCCCTGACACAGCAGCGCCAGAGCTGAGGCTAGGAAGTGGGGGGGTGGGTCTCTCCCTCTCTCCTCTACAGCAGCAGCCCTGAGCTGAAACTGAGAAGGAGGCCACCTCTCCCAAGCAGCTACAGCCCTGGAGCTGGGGAAAGCTGCCTCTTTCTCTGTCCGCTGCAGCCCTGCACATCCCAAATTCCTCTTATCCCCTCTTCTCACCTCACTGGCCCCTTCTGCCCACATCCCTATTATCCCCAAGGCCACCACCTCACCTTACATGTGCATATTCTCTAAGGTCCAGGCACCTAATTAGTGGAGCCACAGCTGTGCGGCTCCACTAGTTAGGTGGGTGGCCCTTCATTCTCTCATGTGTGGCTGCTGGGCATGCACCTTAGAGGGAACTATCCGTGGATCACCTGAATGGAGGTTGCAGACCACTGGTGGTCCCCGGATCAGAGTTTGAGACCAGAGTTGGTCTGCAGAAAAAGGAAGCTAGAGAAGGAGCCACCTTGTGCCCTCAGACATCTCCAAGGAGGTAGAACTGGGCCTGCTAGAAAGCAGAGGAAGGATAGCCACTGCCTGAATGGACAACAACAGTAAGATGGGTGTGTTACAACAATCATATTGTGAGATTATTACCAAGATACTCAATCAGCTGCACAGAGAATGCCACACAGTGCTCGGTCTGTGTGTGTGTGTGTGTGTGTGTGTAAAGGGGGTAGGGCAAGCAACAGAGACCATGGAGCTGAATCCTTGCATGTTCATTTGAATATCTCTGGCATTTTACCCTGTTTCTAGTGCAGTTAAGGGCTTCCTCCCCCCTTCTGTTTCAAAGACAAAAAGCTCATACACATTTGCTCTCTCTGAATGCTATTTCTTTACTCACAGAGCTGTTTTCAGAGACTTCCTATTTCTCTGTTCTTAGATCTCTCCTTTGATGTGAAACCTTCCCCAGGAACTGTTTATTCCAATAATAACAATAATGACATGGTTGTTCTGGGCTCAGCTGCTTATTTTTACCCATCCACTCCAGTCTCCAAAGCCTTGGTTAAGAACATGTCATATGCACTGTGATAGTGCAAACAAATATGTGCTCCTGTGGGTGTGCTCTTACTCACTCAGCTATGCACTGGTATCTCTTTGGGAATTTCCAGTCACTCAGGGCTCATGCAGCCTCTAAAATAACTTTTAGGCATAAAGCTTATGAATTAATCATAGTTTTAATCCAATGAAAGCTGAGCTGTGCTAGATCTGCTCTGTCACCTGCTACCTATTTCTGTCTTAAGTACTAAGAGTGCTGTATATAACAAGGTTATATTTTTTTCACAAGTATAGGGAAGGAATTTTCAGTTTTAAGAAATAAATCTGCCTTCTGCAAGGAGTGGCTGGTATGGTAGTAGCAAATGTGTCCGTTAGATGTGATGTTTTTCCTATTTTGTGTGTGTGTGTGTGTGTGAGAGAGAGAGAGACAGAGAGAGATGTTCTTACAGAAGTGTACATGAAAACCAAATAGCCTATTACAAAGAGGACGAATATTATGCAATTCAGATTCTGTAGCTACATGTCAGATACTTAAAAGCATTCCTAATGTCCCTTTTCTTCTTCATCGGACCAAGAGGAAGAATGGTCTAGAGATGCTAGCCAGAGATTTCCCTGTATGATCTGAACCTGTGAATGGATCTTCAAAGGTGTGTATGTGGCGTGGCAGAGCGGAGATGCCTGGGGAATGGGAAGGGACCCAAGGAAATGTTGGAGGGTCAGTGGAAGGAAAGGCATTGATAACTATGGGAGGGAGGAGGGAACTGAACACCAAGACAGGATTAGAACTCCAAGCCCCAATTTAAATCCAAACCATTGGGCCTCAGCCAAATCCCACTTTTATGCCAAAGTTTCCAGTTTGACTGAGAAGCAGGGAGATTAAATTACTATTCAGAAGTCAAAATCTGCTCAGCTCAAAATCCCACAAAGGATCTTCCTGATTCCTAACCTTTTCTGTAACCACGATAACAGCCTTTTCTGCAAGCAAAGGAAAGCCTGTGAAATTATATGATGCTGAATTTTATCTACAGACATTAGTATTCAGAGGTGAGTTTGGCATCTCTAAAGAAAAAGATGCCCTTCAACCTGTAGGAAGGATTAGCATTTTCATACCCCTACCCTTTACATATCCTGCTTTCTGATGCCACTCTGTGAAATGCCGCTTTTGGAAGAGAGAACCACCAGAACAACATTACAGTGCAAAAAGATGTAATTTGTTGGCTCTGTGATGTTATTCTCAAAAGTAATGCTATCTCAGGCACCAGAGGTGGCTTTGGAAATAATATCACAACTTGGCAAAGATTTTGAGTGTAAATGAAAGTGTAGCTATTTCAGTATCTACATATTTAATTTGATCTCTTCTATTGCCCATACTTTACAATGAGATTCTGTGGAGTTGCTCTACATGTGGATGGCAATATAAAATAATGGAATCTGTTCTAAAGGGGCACTGCCAACTTGAATGTTTTGAAACCATCCAATTGCCAAAATCTGAAATTTTAAAACTCAAGAATTTAAAAATTTTTTCCAAATGATGTTTACAAAGAAAGGTCTTTTGGGTGAGTGCCAAGCACTATTAATACTACCAAACATGATCCCCCTTTCCTCTCTGTGTACATCTAGCTGCTGCCTCTTCAGCTTCAGTTTTGCTGCTGATGTTACTGCTAACTGCTTTCATGCCAGGCCTAGAGAAGAAAGTGCACAGGAGCTTCCTAAGATCTGTACAAGAGAATGATGTCATCTTGCTTTAGTGCATGAGACAGGAAATGTGACTTCCCATCAACAGGAAAATTTCCTGTTCACAAATGCTGTCAAATGCACTTGGTAAACAAAATGAAAACCAGAGAAAAACACTTGCTATAATCTCTTTTGCTTATATTTTATCCAGTTCTTCCCTCAGTAACTGGTACACATTTTTAAATGGCAATGTGATTTTCAAGATAATGGTTTCCCTTTAGGTGACCACTAAAGAGCTCTTCGAAAGTTGATTGCTTAGTGGAAGGGGCTTTCTACTAAAGGTTCAGCAGAATTGTATACAGTATGACTGGAGATCCTTTCAGATGCTCAGTTAAGACTGGAGGTTGCCTTTATAGTTTTCACCCAAATAACACTACTATTCATGAGAGAGACAAGCTCTCAAGTTTACATTGAGCTCGTCTTTAGCTCTATGTAAGCTCAGAAGTTTGTCTCTCTCTCTCACCAACAAAAGTTGCTCCAAAAAAAGATATTAGCTCACCTTTCTTGTCTCTTTAATGTCCTAGAAACAACATAGTTACAACACTGCATATTCCTATTCATGTAATATATGGAGGAAATAAATTTATAGTAATAGGGAAATGAATGTGGAATGCAATATATTGTAAGTAATGTAAATGGCATTGAGCTAGTTTTCCCATATTCACATTTTAGTAGGGAAGAGTTTTTTTAAAAAAAAAGAGGAGAGGAGAAAGCAAAATGTCCACAGTGATTCAGAGATGAGCTGATATGGCTTGACTTCCATATTGATTTTTGTTTCTGCCTAGCAACATGACTCCATAGTGATTATATAAAAATACAAAGAAAACTGAAAGCTGCTGTGTTGCTCTTCTTGTAAAAAAATAGCAAAAATTATTCATGGAAATGTCATTAAATTGGTCTTTGGAGATTCTGACATTAAAATGCAAAACTAGACTATTTGATCAGTGAGAAGTTAAATGTAAGAGCCTTCTTGTATCTGAATTAGGTGTCGTCCTCTAATTTAACTAAATAAACCTGTATATGGAGTCCTGTTCAAACATATCACAGACAGCAAACATTCTCTTTTTGTTGAACAAAATGCAAAAGAGATAGCGGGTGGAAATCAGCCTAGAAAAACACACTGTCCATCATAGCCTATTTCAGATAGGAGAGAGTTTATTAAATAGCTGTATACATTTTCAAGAAAAGGGGAATATTTTCATTGGTATATTTCCAGATACTGCAGCAACATTATCAGAAGCACATCTTCTGGAAGAAGTTCTAGGGATAGTTAATAAATGTGGTGATGGCTATTGCTGGAAGAATACTGAAAAAGTTGTTCACAAACATATGTTTGAAATTTTACATCAAGGTGCTTTTACATTGTTTATCCTTTGCGTTTGCTTTCCGTGCATATTGCAGTTGAATGAGTTCCCTGGCAGGTATGATTTTGCCAGGATCTGAGCACCAGCATCCAGGAAGCGGTTGAGTGCCTTCAACTTCCATTGGAATAAAGAACTTGATCCTGTAGGGAACGGTCTTCCATTTTGTTTGCCTCTTAGGATCAGATCTTCAGAGAACTGTGCTCTGGTCTTGATGGTTTACCTCAAGAAAAATGCTATAGAGCTAAGATTGTTCTTCTCTTGAACTTTTCAGTGAAAATAGCTAGAGGCACTGCAGCATTTCATATGATGGGAGAGAATAAAATCTAGGATTATTTAGCATGAAAAAGATGAGTTTTAAGGGTGTTAACTAAGATACTGTATTTAATCTGAAAAGGAGACTGATCATTCCCTTTCTTTTATGCTAACTCATAATGCAGTATCAGAATTAGTCATGCAGTGACATTTAAAGCGGGTAGATTTTAAAGTAATAAAAGGATATACTTTTTCACACATCCTGCAATCATCTTGTGGGATTTAGTAGCAAAGATGGTCATTGAGATAAATGCTGACATCCACATTGTGGCTTGTAAAGCTTTCTCTTTTCAGTCCACCCTCCACTATTTGATCCTCTCACCAAAGTCTCTTGTTTAAAGACTCCAAGTGGGTAAAAGGTGAAATAGCCCATTCCCTTATTATTTTGTCCAGTTAGGCCTAACTTTGAACATACCAATTTTGGTCCATTAATTTCCTATTCCATTCTCCTTTGTTTACAAGTCATGATTTTCTAACAGTCTTTGGTTGATATCAACAGACATTCTTGTTTGGACTAATTCAGTCTTTCTGTCTTTAACTGTTGCTGACTTTTATAAAACATTTTATGTAACAGGTTGAGTTAGACTTTTATCATATTGAACAATTTAGAGTATATGTCTCTGCACAACAACACTGCTTCGTGTAGTGGGGCCCTGGTCCCTGACTGGGGGCTCTGGAAACTGCTTCAATACAAATATTAAGTAATAATTAAATAGTGAAGACACAAACCGCAGGAATCAGAAAGAAATTTCTCCCTTCCCCCATTTTACAGTATTGCACGATTGACCGGGGGCATTTTGGGTTTTTTCTTTTTCCCTTGAAGTATCAGTTATAGGCCAGCTGGGGGCCAGGTGCCAGCCTACATGGACTGTTATAGAACAATTGTGTCATGTTAGTGCTGTATATTGAGAATAAAAAAGGCTAGTTTGCAAAAATATTGTTATCTTGATTATCACACAACAAAAAAGCCACAGTAAAAATACTTCCAATTTACATGCATCACCAGTAGTGCTCACTGAAATGTCATCTATTGTGTGTATCTGGCATATATCTAATCAGCAAATCTGGTTGTCATGAATAGCTTTCTTAGAACTGTAATTGGTTACTAATGGTGAAACCTTATCTCAAAAAGTGTTTAAAATTTGTGCTCTAATAGTCAGTCATGCTTCAGTAGTTCAAACGACTGTAATTTTCAAGAAGGATTTTAATCATTTGATATGTCAGCATTTAACTTTTTAGATTAAAGTACACATATAGTCATTGAAGACTATATGTTGCTAAGTGTTACTTAACAGTACAATTTGGATAATACATGGAGATGAAAATATCATGCGGAGGAGTGAAGTTCACATGTAGGCCTTGTCTATATACAAACTTGCACAGGTTTAGCTATACCAGTGCATACTCCTGTGTGGACACTTTTATTTCAGTTTTCTGTGGTTTATTTTGATTTAGTATAAACCTGTTTCTGATCAACATAAACTACCCCAAAATAAGATCAGTTTAAACCAAAATTAGAATGTCCATACAAGGGTTTGTTCCGGTTCAAATAAATTGGTTTAAATTCACACCTTTAAATCATCAATATACAGTTAAACCGGTGCAGCCCTACACATGAACAAGTCCTCAGATTTATTGAAATGGAGCTACCAAAATGGTGGTCAGATATAATGGTCATAGGCATGATATAAAAGCTTAGCTAGATAAAAAAACACAGCAACATCATAGAAAATAGAAGTGAAAGCTTCACTCCATCTACTGAATGACAAAAACTAACATGGTCAACCATCCTTAGAGTAATGACAAATAAAGGTGATTGCTGTAGGTGACTGGGTGCTACCATGTAGTGATTGGAGTACAGCAGAACTACCATGTGGTGATTGCACTACTGTAGCAAAAACAATCTGCATAAGATAACCCATTCATGTTGCCCTGTATCTGTACAGATCTAAGAGATTTGTATTGGACCTGCTGGAAATGCCCTTTTTCACAACTGAAAACTTTTGCAAAAAAGTGAAAATTTTCATTTTTCACTGATATTTTTATTTATTTAAATTGAAAAGACATCTTTGAAATGGTTAATAACATTTTTGTTTACTTAAAGCTGGAGTTTTTCGGTAACTTTTTTTCATTTCCTTTCACTTTTCTCTCTGACTGATCTATACTAGGGGTAAGGATCGATCTAAGATGCAGCTTCAGCTATGAGAATAACGTAACTGAAGTCAATGTATTCAGATCCACTTACTGTAGTGTCTTCACAGTGGTGAGTCGATGGGAGAACACTTGAGGATCAATTTATCGTGTCTAGACTAAGCATGATAAATCGACCCCCGATGGATGGATCACTACCCGCCGATCTGGTGGGTAGTGTAGACATATACAAAGTGCAGTTGTTTTCCATTTGTTTCTTCTCCCTACCTCTCCCTCTTCCATTTATTTATTTGGCTTCTCAAAATATTTTGTGCAAAAATTGCCTTTTTAAAAAAATGAAACTTTTCATTAAAAATGGCAGGGAACATAATTTTGAATCCGACATAAAGTTTTCTGTTAGATTTTTAATGAATATTTAATCATTTGTTTATTGAAATAATTTTTAAAACAATAATTGAATGTATTGAAATTTTAAAATGTTCATAAATGATGTTTATACATAAAATCTGACATTACAATTAAAATATTAATAGTTATTGCAAAAAAATTAAATCCAAAAATGGATTCATTTCAAATCCTGTGAAATGGAAAGAACTTCAAAATTACAATTTTTTTCACATTTGCCCATTTTTTTAACCAGCTCTCTTATTAATCACAAGAAGAGCAAGTGAACCTTTTGCAAGGCCTAGTGTCTAAAAATCAAACTGTACCTTCTTTTGGCTTTGTTCCTTCCTCACAATAAAGTCACTGCTGTTCGTCATTTCCCTTTGTATTTTACACAATTCTGCCTGTGCATTTTCCGTGCCTTTTGGTTGAATTAACTTGAGATTTTAAATAAACAAAAGTCTACAGGTTGCTAAGAATGGAAAGATTAAGGTTGTTCACCAACTGCTTTCTGCTTGTATACACTGTATGCAATGGGTAATGCGGAGTGTCATTAGGCCCATATTCAATTGCATGTGTGGCTGGGAGGGCATGTTTGTGTTTCATTTATTCAGATACTGTTAGACATCCTCAGTGTTCATCTGCAGGAGAACTGAAAATGTGTCATGCGCTATTACACAAGCAAATGTAATGCCCCCAAATAAACATGCACTATTAGTTTGCAGGCAGTAATTGAAGTAAAAACAGGTGTTTCCTATATTCTGTGTGATTGCCTACACATATGGCTTCTTTTATATTAGCCTTCAATTACTTTGCAGTGTTAGCTCCAGCACAAAAAGAAATAGTACTGATTATAAAGAGTGAGGTTTAAGAGTGTGCTTTGGTATAGAGCCAAAATAAATGTAAGCAGGATGGCCCTTTTAATATTTAAATAATTAAACTAAATGAGCACACAACTTTTGAGCTACCAAATTATGTTTTTTGCCACTGTAGTCATTTAATTTCTTGATCTGATTTAACAAATTAAGACTAAATGTAACATCTGGTACAAAAAATCCTGCTTATCTGTTAATTGGTATTAACATTCTATATTCACACTCTAGAATCAATAAAAATACTATGGATGCCAATGGCCATTTTTAAACTTTCCAGTAGAAAGTCTTGTTTTTCTTTTGAAGCCATTTAGCTTTCTATGATATCATACCTGCTTTGTAGAATCAGTGACAAGAACCACAGAGTTTATCATGAGATGCTGGTGGTATTAGTAGCATTTACTTTTTATAACACTTTTTTTACAATGAATCTGCCATCTGGTTTAAGATATTCAGACAGGACAATGTTGAAAAGATGAGAAAAAGCTTCAGGCTCTAACCTACAGATCTAGCTCCTTAGTGAGCTATCTGCATGCTCAGGGTGAAAATCAAGATATTGTAGAACATTGGCATAAAGCTCCAACTTGCACTACCCTGGTGGTGTTCAGTGCATGCCACTTGGTGCTGAGTTATGAGAGCTTGTAATGGTTACAATTGTCCAAACACCTAAACCAAGACTGGTGTAACATTTGTCATCTGATCATGGCCCCCTTCTCTACTGCACTGAAAGCAAGGAAGGCGTATGGTGTCCAAGCCTCTATGAGAGCTGTATGTGTCTGCAGGAGCACCCTTGCACTGATCCATGCACCCAACTTTTGCTGCCAAATTGCATTATGGTACAGTGCAAAGAATCAGTAATGCCCTCCATGGATGTGGTCCATTGTCTATTTATGAATAAATCTTCCCTTGCTTACCACCAAGGTTATTAACAGTTTATCCATAAGGAAAGAACAATAATTTAGCTTACTTTGTTTCTAATTATTGAAATAAAGACCCTGTGAGCAAATAAAAACGCAGAGTTCCATTCTACATAAGCATTGATTCAAACGTATGAAGTTACACCAGGACTGAATTTGCCCTATGTGTTTCACTTTATGACTGTTTCACAAAGAAATGTTGACATGCGCATGATTGTTCCTTACAAACAGTATTTCTCCCATCCCAAAACATAAAATGCAGGTGTTCGCCTGAAGGTGTGTGATCCTTTCAACACATCTGGGTCACATTTCAATTTCTTATCAAAACCAGAAACAAGGTAAGTTTTACCTGGCTTCAGTTTTCATGATTAAACTTGCATAAGTATGATTAGCCCATATTGTGGTGGTATTCTCCAAATTATACAAAGATGAGGGAATTTCATTGATCTCTTTGGACTTTCCTCTAAGGTGTTTTGATTATTGATGACTGGTTTCTTATTTTGGCTAGTCTCACTGTTGCTGCTGTGTCTTAAGTGTGTTTATTATCTTGTAATCAGTATCTTTGGTAGATGATAGGCTGCCATTGATAGGTGTTTGCAGGCTTCTGAATCTGCCAGACTTATCATTTGTGGCAAATTTTGACACGTTTTTGAGTGATATCTTGAATGGGAAAACTTATGTATCAAATTTGCTGCTAGTGTAAACAGGTACAATTTCATTGGTGTCTGTAGTGTGCATCACCAATTGTAGTGAGCACATCAAGGAGGAGAGCATAAAGTACATTAATATAAAGAATACATTTCCATTCTCAGATGAAATTTGTTCTGGTGTTGAGATCCCACAGACAACCCTATGGAACATATAAGCCATATATTAAGGTGATTGAAACGGTTCATAGGAGGCCTTGTTCAGGCTTCATCAGCAAAGGGGTAAATTTCAGCCATAATATACAGAGATGCACATACTTTTTTGAGATTTTGTACTTGGAGTGAAACTCAAGCCAATAGTGTCTATTAATGAGTTTATTTTATTTTCCATACTTTTATGGATCATCTTGTTAAACTATGGCTTCTTGTAATTTGGCAACCTTCATTTCTTCTTTTCAATTAGAGACACAACCAATGACATTATTTCTCATTCAGTGATTATTTATTTTCTGCCTCTTCAGAAAATAAACACAGGAATATGTATATGTGATGTCAAGCCACAGATATATGCACCAGTACCATGGGCACAATTTGAAAATCTGGTCATTTGAATGACTGGAAATCTAGTTTGCTGGGAGATGGGAGTGGGGGAGATATAGCTCTTTCAGAGTTGAGAAGGGAGTACTGTTATCATCTGTAAGATATATGGAAGATGTATTTTCTGATTCTAACTATTAAGATTTTGTAAGAAAAAGTCAAATAGAAAAAAGATAGTTGGCTGCTCTGTGTTCATATCATCTGGAATTAGTATTTCACCCTGGCAGCTTCAAATATTTCTGTTTTCTCAAGTAGTCATGGTGATCACATGCTCTCCATTATAACATTCTTCAAGTGCAAAACATAAATCACTTCTTCTACGTGACATCAGTCAGAATTAACAAATAGACAGGTACTGATTCTGCATGGTGCTAAGCACCTATATATCCCAGTGAAGTCAATGGAGGCTATAGGTGTTTAGCACCTGTCATACTCAGACCTACTGTATAGTTACTGACACAAGCCAGTTCAGTATATTCAGCCCTTGGCGTTATCAGCACTCACTGCTTCTGTTAGAATATAATGTCTTCATTTTCCTGGACTGCTACCTTAAGGGGCTTTTTGCTGCAATGTTAGCTTTGCACTGTGCAAACCTTTCTTAATTGCAGTAATCACCCAGAGCAGTTCCTTGGACTACTTGGATATATAGTTGTTCTTTCCTTTGTATCAATACTACAACTTCTCACACAAATTGCTTTTTGACTCCTACTCCCCTCCTCCTTGAATGCAAATTTGAATGTGTTTGTCACTGAACATTTAAACAGTCCAACAGAGGCAGTTTCTGTGTGTGAGTGGTTAAGTCAAAGCTGCATAAGGGTGCTTCTGATTCACATTACAGCATATCTGTTCCAGGCTGGTTTCAAAACATAGAAACATGAGTGGAGATGGGAAGATAAATCTGCAGTTTTTCATTGTTTACTTAATTCTGTTGTATCTTTAGCAGGTATAATGAATGCGGAAGTTTTGTTGCCCATTTTGACCCGAGCAGCAAGTCAAGTGTTGGGGCTCTGGCATGTTCCAGGCAGCAGTAGAAAGTGAGTGAGTCTGTATTCTCTTTGATGAAATCTTGTTTATTTATCAGGAATGAACAATGTCCTGCTTCTCTAAATGCAGGAGGATCCAAGAGCAAAAGGAGCCATTTCTTAGCTTAGGCCCCAAGCCTCTTAACCAACAGACCCAAAAACTCTCTCTAGCTTTTTGCAGGATCACATTGCTCACAGAATACAACGTGGCTTTCTTGCTTTTTGCCTTTGTCCTTCACTCTGTTCTTGTCTGTTCTGTTTTCGTGTGTTCTCTTACACACCCACTCACATGCACAATATCCAGTGGAAACCCCTCCCCACATGGTACTCTTTTCTGGACAGACTCTAGGCTTTGTTTTAGGTGTTGACCCTTAACTGTCTTGTATAACTATTTTAAATGAATGATGCATTCACACATCAGTTTGAACAAGGTTTTAACTCATCCCATAAAGGTAGTAGTATGTGCAGACACCTAGATTTTCCCAGGTGGTATCTTTTCTTGTGTACATGTTTTCTGTAGATGCAGAAATGTACATTCAAACATGTGGTCAGTGCTGAAAATCTGGCGTAGAATCTTTAAAGGCTTATTTGCAAGGACATAGGGAAAAAAGTACTGGGTGAAATTCTGGTCCCACTGAAGTCAGTGATAGTTTTGCCATTAAGTTTAATAGGGAAAGGATTTCACCCAGTGGATGAAATGACTATTTTACCTGAGGGTCTTGGAGTAATTTACCAAACATTAATAAAATATTCCTCAAAACATCCCTGCGAGATAGGCATTTACACGTAGGAAAACTAAAGCACTCAGGCAGTTAGAATCAGAACTGAGAGAAGAGCCTACAGTCTCCTGCCCAGAGGTCTGATTTTGTCTTTTTACACTGGTGTTGCATGGCTATACTTCTTTTGACTTCAGTAGCATTACTTCTGATTTATGCCAACTTGAAGATAAAATCAGGGCCCAAGGGTTGACATCCTGGCCCCACTGAAGGCAATGGCAAAATTCCTATGGACTTCAGTGGGATCAGGATTTTGCCCAAAATATTTAGATACTACAGTGCTGAGCATACTAAAAATGTACAGATAAACAGATTCCTAATTCTGCACTTTAATCCTAACACCATCCTTTGCCTCAAGAATGTTAACAATTCTTCTTAACTTGCGGACTGAAAAATGGGCCTTTTCATTCATCTTTCTCTGTCCAAAAGTTGATCTTATCTCTGCTCACCTCCTATGCCATTCAAGAAACAAGTCTGCTGAAAAATGAAAAGTAATATGGGTTTAGAAAATCAGTTTGTCTTTATGTTAAATTGAAGTTGTGCATTTAGAATTTTTTTTTAAAAAAAGATTGGTCTGATTGATTGTATATTAGCATATATTTATCCACAGTACCACTGGGTACATCATGGAATAAACACACCTGTCACTCATAAACAACAGTGCAAAGTCATGATGTTTATGGAGCGTGAAACAATTATTCTTGGCTTCACCTGATTCTGTTGTACAGGCTATTGCTTTTATATTGCATTATTATTAGACAGGAATATAATGGACTACAACCTTTATTTTTATTACATAAGTACATCAGAATGGCCATACTGGGACACACTAGAGGTCCATCTAGCTCAGTATCCTGTCTTCTGAAAGTAGCCAATGCCAGGTGCCCCAGAGGAGATGAACAGAATGGGTAATCAGCAAGTGAGCCATCCCCTATTACCCATTCCCAGTTTCTGGCAAACAGAGGCTAGGGACATCACACTGTTCATCCTGGATAATAGCCATTGATGGACTTATCTTCCATAAAAGCCAAGGTCAAGATTTTCAAAATAATCTAAAAGATTTAGATATGCAATCCCATTTATTTTAAATGAGATTCTGTCATAAGAATTAGAATCACCCTTTTGCAGCTTTGACATCATTTCTTACACATAGATACTGCTTTTATCAATTTATTTAAATATTGAATGAAAAATGTATCACACAAAGCAATATGAGCTTTCAATGTTATAATATCGATAAAAAATGAAATAAATATCTAGGTAGCCCAAGAAACTGCATTGAGCGATTACCACAATTAAGAAGGCCTAGAAAATGCAAGGATGAGACCTATAATGTAATTGTCCAGGAAACAGAAGAAATAATATTCTTGGCACTGAACTCTGATAAAATCATGGAATGATTAAAATTAATTAAAATTAATGGAAGATGTGTCCTAATCCCACAGCTGGCTTTGAAAATCTCAACCTAGCTTACCATGCTTCAGTAAATATGAGTATTCAAAATTAGCAGCACTAAATTCCAATATGAGTACCAGTATGTTAACTGCTGTTCTGGTTTAGCCTGTCTAGTCCAGTGGCTCTGAACCTTTCCAGACTACTGTGCCCCTTTTAGGAGTCTGATTTGTCTTGCGTACTCCCAAGTTACACTTCACTTAAAAACTACTTGCTTATAAAACCAGACATAAAAATGCAAAATTGTCACAGTACACTGTTACTGGAAATGTGCTTACTTTCTCATATTTACTATATAATTACAAAATAAATCAATTGGAATATAAATATTGTACTTGCATTTTAGTGTATAGTGTATAGAGCAGTATTAACATGTCATTGTCTATATGAAACTTTAGTTTGTACTGACTGCACTAGTATTTTTTATGTAGCCTGTTATAAAACTAGCCAAATATCTAGATGAGTTGATGTACCCTCTGCAAGATGACTGTGTACCTCCAGGGGTACATGTACCCCTGCTTGAGAACCTCTGGTCTAGTATATTACTTACATCATCCTTCTTCCCTTCGCCTCTCTAAACCTCTTGCTTCTATAATCTTACTACTTCTGTCTCCTGTAAATGTGGTCACTCCTTCTTCCCAGAATCTTTTGTTCTCTCGTTACCTCTAACATTTTCTGCGTTTTTTGACTTCCTGCCTGATTTGTTTGGCACTTCAGTTGAGGAGCCCAGCTCTGCCAAATGATTGACTACAGATATCGTAAGGCATTCAGACACCATAGTAATGGCCACAGTTTAAGAACCTGAATAAAGCAGAACACAAAATTACTCTCCCATGGCACTTCTCTGAAGTTTAAAAGCAGCTGGCTTTTTCTTTGTAAAGTGTTCTGGTGATTACAGTTTTGTCCAGCATTACTTTCTCTTCTACCAGACCTCACCCCCACTAGTGCTTCAACTACCTCTCTCCGATTTATTTTGTATTAGGAAACTAAGAATACAATTCCATTCTTGGAGCTGAATGGCAGATCTCCACTTGATTCTAGAGTGTCTGTCTAATCAGTTTTTATCTAGATATTTATTCTGACCTCTAGATATTTATTCTGACCAAATATGAGCACCTTGGTATCTGATTTCATTACCTGTTGGAAGAACAGTATATCAGACTAGAGACTACATTTGGATCTGAGAGGATTTTGCCCAAAGGGAGAAACTGTTTACTTCTCTCACATTTTAAGTGGCCCCTGTGAAATAGAAAAGACATGCTGGTCAGGCTGAGGAATAGTGCCAGGAAAACTGCATCTGTGCCAGGATTTTGACATTTAAAAACAACTTTTTGATTTCCACATGCTGCATATCAGTGACTGACTTGGCATCAGTGGGAGTCATGCAGTTGACTATGGGGGCAAAATTAATCTTTATACCGTAGTGTCTCTGAGAGGGTTCAGTAGGTCATGTAAGCTACAGCATACAATGTTAACATTTCTTATAGCATGATTGCACTTTTTCTTTTCTCAGACCCTTTTCTTAACTTTATATCTGTATGCACTATATGTAATGACAGGCCAAATTTGGAACCTCATGGGACTACTCCACTTGAGGTTGGGTGGTGGGCAACAGCTTGGCAAATATGTGTGCAAATTCATGTTCAGCTACATCCCTGGAAAGAGTATTCAGCTGAATTGTCTATTCTTTGTAAAAATAAACTGGGAGATTTAAGCGACCCCACATGTAGTTGTTCAACTACAAAACCAAACTGATCTACTGTTTAGAACAGGTGGGTAATGTCAGGCAAAGCAATGGTAGTGACTAGTCTTCAGGAGAGTTTCTGAGCTGTGGGGAGAGGGAAGAGAATGAAATGGCAGCAGCAGAGCTAAATAAAATATAAAGAAAGGGAGAAATTATGAACAGATAATGAAATGATATTATATATACATAATTTTCTGTTCTTATCAAATGTCAGCATTATTGAGGAATAGAGCCATGCATGATATGGCGATATATTTTAATTATTTAAAAATTAGAAATTATACTTTATTTTAAACATCCCTATCACATAATCAGACTGGGAAGCCCTGTTGATTAATGCATACCTGTGGTGCCATGGAGGTATCAGGGGATATTGTTCATTAATCAAGCATTACTGCATAGTAAGTTCTGTCTTATTAGCTTAATTGAAAAATGTTTTGTTCTCCCAGCTCCTCCTTTTTATTGTTTCTCTGTCTTGAGCACAGCTCTTCCCAAGGATGGCTAGCAGCTAAAAAAAGACACCCCCTTCCCCACTGTAAAGGTTTTGTTTTGAATTAAATGACAAAATCTTTACTCATTTCCAGGTTTTATCACAGGATGGATCTTCGAGTTTGTAGAGGGAAAACAGCAACCATATGTTCATCTTGAGGTACTGCCAGGTCTGCCAACGCACTTGCCACATCGTTCAATTACTGCCTTATTAAAAAAGAAGCTGGATCTAAAGCCAGTGTCAAGCGGAGCGGAGATTCACGGCCCACAGAGCATGAGCCTCTCCAGATGCACAGCTCACTGATGCAGCCGCTAGTCGCTGTCCATCCCAGCCATGCTGAAACGTGACATGCTTTGGACCGCATTTGAGCAAACCTGCCCTAAATCTATAGTACTGTGCGCCTTCCCTGACTCAAGCTCTTTTAACTGCACGTTTACTTCCAAGCACTTAGGATGATCTTTCTTCATCCTGACGCAGTGAGAAAGATTGTACTGATAGAGAGGGAAAATAAAAATAACCCCCTCACGAGTCTGAACGCTGTGTACTGCGCCAACTGTCATTATTGGGCAGACGTGTAATTAAACCTGCACGACTTCCCATTTATTTTTGTCATTAAAATTGGACTTTAGACTATTTTTCCAAAGGGGAACAGCAAATATGTAGGATGTGCCTCTAATTCATTGTCCCGTCTACCCTTTCCCCCGCAAACCGCTCTTCCCGTTCAAACAGAGCAGGCACCCGAAGCGGTTTCGGATGTGTGCTCTGTGCAGCTCATCCTGCGAGCAGGTGGTAGGCGACGTTATTTTGCACGCCGCGCACCCTGTAATTTCTACTGTCACGCCTGTTCCCACGGCCGTGATTCCCCAAAGCCCTAGTTTTAAAATCCCCGGGAGTAAGGGGGGCAAACTAAAGTCTGCGCATTAGGAAACGGCACCTCCCCTGGCTGCAATGGGAGCCGGAGCCGTGGCTCTCTGGGGCGGAATCTGTTTACAAGCCGTCTGCCGGGGCAGTGTAAAAGCATTTCCCCGGGGCGGCGAGAGCCAGTCCGCGAGCCGGCTCAGGCTTTAATTCCTGCCTTGGTCAGGTTAGAGCAGCCACCTCCTGGGCGAGGCGCCTAAAGCCCCCCGATCGGGAAAGGCGCCGTGCACTTGCCAGAGCTCTTCTCTCCGGCGGCGCTCGGGGAAGCTATTAACGGGGGTGGCGGGGTTCGGCTCCCAGCCGAGGGCTGGCTGGTTTTTTTTCCTCCTCTTATTTGAATGTGCGTCCGTCCCTCCGGCTTATTTTAGCAGCCCTCCCCCCTCCCCCTCCCCGCTTGGGAATAACCCGCTCGCTCGGGGGCCAGCTACATTTGACGTCAGGCTGGCGTTGGTAGTTTTGACGTGTAAACACTCGGTCCCAGCCCGGCGCGGGAGAGGCTTCGGGCTCCGTTCAGCCCCGAGCCAGAGCCGCGGCGCGCTTGGCGGGGAGACGCTGCGCCCTGCAGCCGGCCGGGAGTCCGCAGAGCAACCGGGAGCGAAAGGGCTCCGGCTCCGCAGCGCGCCGCCAGCCCGCCGCTGCCTGGTGTCCCCCCGCCCGCCCGCCCGCGCTTGTTTGATTTCCCGCGTCCCTCGCCGGGCCATGGACGGGAGGCGCCGGGGGGCCCTGGCTCTGCTCTGCGCCTGGTGCGCGGCCGCCAGCCTGGCCGGCGCGGAGAAGCAGTTCGTCAATGAATGGGCGGCGGAGATCCCGGGCGGGCCGGCGGCGGCCCAGGCCATAGCGGAGGAGCTGGAGTACGAGCTGCTGGGGCAGGTAAGGGGCCCGCAGGCAACTTTGGGACGCCTCCCCCCGCGCACGTCCCGGGCCCGTGGAGCCAGGGACGCCTCCCTCCCCCCACCCCACCCTGCCCCGGTCCCCGGTCCCCGCGCTGGGCTCGCTGGAAGCGCTGGGGCGGGGAAGGCGACGGGAGGGCGCCGCTCCAGCGAGCTGCGGCGAGCCCGCGCTTGCCTGGGGGGCTGCGCGCAGACGCGCCCGGCGGCGAGGAGCGCCCGGCTCGGGCCCCGCCCCGGGGCTGCCTGGAAACTGGCGCCCCAAGGGGAGTTCGCGGCTCCGGGTCCTCTCCCGCCCAGCCCCGCCCCGCCCCCGCCGGGGAGCTGGGTCCAATATGGCAGCATCGCCTTCACCGAGCGCCTGGCGCCAGGGGCCAGCGACCTGGGCGCAGGGAGCGGGGCTGCGAGCGGGCGCCTGCCACGGCCGCGGCCCGGCGGAGAACGGAGCCTTGTTAAGTTTGCTTTACCCGGGAGCGGGGTCTTCCCTCCCCCGCGTGTGCGCGGAAAAGAGGAAGGGGCCGTAGCGCGTATGCGGACAGCGAGTCCTCCCCTGCCTCGTGCAAAGCCCGGGGGCGGGGCGGGGGTCCGGGCTCTCTGACCAGGGAACTTCTGGCGCTGCAGTCGGGCGGGGGGCGGAGGGGTCTGCGGGCGCGGAGGTGCAGAGCTCGCCCGCTCCTCGTGCGCTCGGGATGCCGAGATGTCGGCGTTGTCAGGGATGAGTAACCGCCTTGACGTAGCAGCATCCTCGCTGCTCCTTGTCTTCTGGAGCTCCAGCCAGTGAGATCCCCGGCGTCAGGAGCCAAACCGCCGGGCAAGGGTACCCAAAAAAGCCTGTATCTAAGTAACCCAAGTAGGAAAGAGGATGCTGAAGATAGAGAGCCTGGGGACCCATGTCTAAAATACAGCTCTCCTCTTCTAGTCCCCCGTTTGGTCGGCACCACACAGTTTTCCCAAACAGCATCTTGCCCCACTTACTGTCTAGTGAAAGACAGGCCTTCTCCATCAGAGAGGTTTATCCTTTCCTAAAACAAACTGTAGTATGTACAATAGGAGGTTCATCATTATGGCCCGGAGCTGGACCCTTTGAAGACAATGGCATAACTGCCAGTGACTTTACTAGGATTTGATGAATATGTATATTACTCCCAATATGTCATATGAAAATATAGATTTCAAAGCTGTAAACAATAAACGGGGGTAGAGAACTCCATCAGCCTATTTTGCATGCACAAGGAGCTCATATTTGCATACTCACTGGCTGCACATTTGAATACTCCAGGAAAATATACATTCCTTTATTCCCATCAGCATCCCAAAGAGATGCTAGACAGTAGCATGTGCCGTGGTCAGAAATAAAACCATGTCCTCAAAATGTAATATAATTAAGATATGTCAAAATAGGGACACATTTTTACTTTAATTTATGCCAGTGTAAATCAAAAGTAACTACTTTAGCTTCTGCTTTACCTTGGACTGTGCCCCTTGTTTTCCCAACATTATGCCAAATAACACACAGCTTTTGTTAGTGATCAATACCTTATCTTGGAGAGAATTTTATTTTAGAATAAAAATATTATAAACTATACATTTATTCTAGTTTTCGCTCCTTTGAAGATGGAATCTAATTTTGACCAGTTGTGAATGTTGATATTTGTTTGCAATGGGAGAAGTGTCTGGCAGTATGTAAAATATTCCTTTGTTTTATAGATTGGATCACTCGAAAATCACTATCTATTCCGACACAGAAGCCATCCAAGAAGGTCTCGAAGAAGTGCCATTCATATCACTAAGAGACTCTCTGATGATCATCGGGTAAGTGTAGCATTTACCCTTTCTGATATCAAGCATCCATGTTTTCAGCTTATTGCTTGACTTGTAAGGTGGTCACAGACACATTTGCAAGTCCAATATAGTCTTCCATCCATACGCATGTGGAGTAGTATATTATTCCATGAACAGGCCCATTGACTTCAAGGAGTAAGGCACTAGGCAATGTCTGTCAGACTGGCAAAATTTGGCCCTAAGCTGCTGTGTATTTTTCTGCAAACTGCTCTTTTATAATTCCAGACCTGCAATGGTTCTGGATTGAAATGCTGATGTGTGGGTGGTAAAAATACATACAAGAACTTCAGGGCTTGATCGAAAATCTGTTGAAGTCAATGGTAGTCTTTCCATTGACTTCAGCGGGCCTGATTGAAAGCTCATTCTGTGCTATTTCTAGGAAATCTAGGTCTAGTTCATTGTGCTTATATATTAGGGGGGAAAAAAAAGAAAAAAGTGCTGAGATTCTGCCGCAATACCCTGTTTCCATAACTAGCCACCCAATTAACGTGTTAAAAGGGCCTGTTACAGGGCCCAGACTTTCAATATTCTGGCACTCAAAACTCTTGTGGAAATCAGTCAGTTGAAACTGTCAAGACGAGTTTTGACTTTGTAGGGTTTTAGTTATACAGGTGAAACAGACACTCCATTTATCTAATTTTGTGGATGGTAAAAGTGTGGCTGCTTTTTAAACATACCAGGTAACTGGTTAGTTTTTCAGTAACTAAAAACCTAGCTTAAAAGTTAGGCAACTTCCTAAAAATTAAAACTACTATCTAGTGGAACAGCAAAAGTTGAAATCTAAACTTATTGTAATATTTAGAAATCCTGTTGTGAAAAAACATTTAATCATCTAAGAGAAAAAATATTTAGGTGATCAGAGAGAAAAATTAGATTGTGAGCTTTTGTTAGAAGGCAACATTCAATATGAGAAGCTAGTCAGAGATGAGAAAAAATGGGTTAGGAGATACTTTGTTCTCCTTGCTCTGTTTCAAAGTCTCACTTCCCCTTGTGTCTTACTGCTAGCATTTCATTGCAAATAAGAGTTGTGTTTCCAAACTCACAGCCAGATGTGGCTTCACATTTTCAACACCCCCATAATACCAAGTTGATCAGATACAGAGTTTAGGTTCAGTTCTCGCCATTTAATCCAGTTACGTTTAATGTATCCATTACTAGGGAAATACCACTATTTTTGTTTATAGTATATTTCTCTGCTGTAACACAGAGAGAGGGGGCAATTGCGTGACTGACTTTGATTACAATCATTATTGCATATTTATCTATTGAAGAAAAGAATAGAGTGCTTTGAAATGCTGCAGGTGACATTTGCAAAATCATCTCTAATTTGCTTTTTATTTACCATCTAGTATTCAGATAAGCTATCTGAAAGAGTAAGACATAATTATGTAAGTTCATACAGTAAACCCAAAACAATGCTGTAATGCTATACAGTTATACATAGACATCTTCTCTAAAGATCTACAGCTGTTCAAGAGCAGCCCATCTTAAAAGAATTAAATATATTTTTAAAAGACAGTGGATAAAATCCTGACTTTAGCTATGTTTGTGGCATTACAATTACTTTAGTAGGTCTGTGTGGGTGTAAATTAGGGAAACATTTGGCCAAGAGCATTGAGAATATTAATTTGTTTTATCGAAATGCAATATGTAAGGTCCTGGAGCTATGCCTCTTTATATTCTGCCCAGTGTTTAAAGTAAAATGTGTAATGCTTTTAACTGTTTTAAAAATGTGTAATTATCTGGTTCCCTAGCTTCTTCCAATATTCAGACTAGTTTAAGAAATCCATTTTCTATCAACAACATTAAATCAAATTCAAGGAATAATTTTAACTATTCTCTATATCAATGGCTGGTTGGCTCCTAATGGGTTAGTTCAGAGCCTTGTTTCTCTCTATTAGATTGACAGTTTGAATCAAGCCCAACTACATAGTGACAAAAATTTGGCTTGTTAGATTATGTTTTTCAGTGATATATGAGTTTGGTGATCTCAGCTCATGTCCCAGAGGGCAGTTGTCCTCATCACAGAAATGATGAGCACAGCTGACACTAATTGTTAGCGAGCATTAAGAGGCCAAGCACTGAATGGATATGGAGGAGAGTGAAGGATTACTGTCCTTAGTTGTGTAGATGTGGTCCTCCTGCGCATTGATGAGGCAGTAGTAGAATATTTCTTGCACTAATACTGTCCATGCTGTTCCAGTTAAGTGAATAAGGAGATGACTACAGTCTCCAGGGCTGTTGTTCAGCACACATTTTTAGCATTAAGAATGTACGCAAAGTAGGAAAATCTATATTGTGCAGTGCAGTCTCAAATTACATACGTCCAGTCACCTCAGTTTTTTTAAGCTATCTTCTCTTATGTGGAGCTTTTCATTAACTTTCCTTTATGTGAAATAGATTTAAATCGTATCAATATAACTATTCCTTAAATTCTTTTTTTCACAGTCACAGTTGTGACTGACATATCCTGGGACAGATGTGTAAATCAAAAAGATATGAAAGCACAGCCTAGAGAGACAAGTCCTAAACAAAAAATCTAATCTGATGTTTAGAGCAAAGGGTTAGGGAGTCAGGTACATCTTGAGCTGAGGACTTGTTGTAGGATCTTGGCAAGTCACCTAACTTGTATTCATTTTACTAAGCTGGAAAATGGAGCAAAAAGCAAGTCTGTATTAGACACCAGCTGTGGGACAGATTCGGATACCTTTACTCATATTGAGTAGCATCTTACTTCAATGAAAAGTTCCCCAACTGAATGAATAGCACTATTTGCAGAATAAATTACACTCAGCATAAGTAAAGGTATCAGAATCTGTCTCTGTTAAAATTGAACTGAATTTTTCTGGGTAAACAGACAAAGGAGTAATTCATTCCAAGAGACAAAATGAGAACACTTTTGAAAATACCATCAAGTAAATTAGACGTAGTCAGGTATATCTGCAACTGGCATGCAATTACTTGCATAGACACATTCACAAACACACTTGAACGTATTCATTTTGGTGTAACCCCACTGACTTTAATAGACTCATATCAGTGTTGAATTTAGCGTACTATTCGCTGCTTTCTAATTGTTCACACTTTGAAGTGGAATGTGATCATAAGCGCTATTTGGAAAGATGCTTTCAGGGACAGATGGACTATGAATAGCAACGTCGCTGTGACTGTGGCAAGAATGGCTCTTTTTCCCTCTCTAAAAATTCATGGTTCCCATTCTTTCTAGTTCACACAGAGAGATATTAAATTGTAGGCTGAAGAGCAAAACAAATGGTGTTTTTGCTTGTTTGAGTCACTACCACCGATTAGGCAATCTTCTAACAGCTATATACTTTTAACAAAAAAGGGGCATTATAGGGCATTTGCAGATAAAAGATTTTCACTTTATCTGTACTTTAAATGATTTTATAGTATCGTGGTTTCACTGAATCTTCCTTCTGCTTAAGATACACTTAATGCAGAAATGCACTGTGCAGCAATGCACCCTCCACTTTTCCCTCTAGATACCTAGGTTCTGTTTTACAATGAAACACTCTCAAAACCAGTTAATCTCTGTGAGTTTATATGTTGGTATTGTTGATAAAAATACTTGTAGGTGTCATGGGCAGAGCAACAATATGAAAAAAAGCGAACTAAGCGTTCAGCCTTGAGAGACTCAGCAGAAAACCTTTTCAACGATCCTATGTGGAATCAGCAGTGGTACCTGGTAAGAGTTTATTTTTATATGGTATTAGCAGGCAATGAACTTTATTTATATGGCTCACGTATGCTATTTTATTGATGTCAAAGAGGGTGCACAGAATGGAGCAGACTGTAGCCACTTTCCTTGGTGTAGCCCATGGAAATGATAGGTCTCAGTATTTGATATCACCAAGCAACATTCTTTTTCTTTAAACCACAGCTCACACAAAGGCTATGTCATCCAATTCAAGTTTCTGATCACTAGAATTATGTGATATCTTAGAAAGCTATTAAACAGTTAAGAGCCATGTTTACAATAACATGAATTCTTGCCTTACCAGATAATACCAGCATCTCTAGTTTTAGTTGGTAGCATATCTCTGTGTTGGAGCTAATAATGCATACCGCATATGTCAACAGAGAATAAAGCTTCAGGCCTGCGAGGTGCTGAGCACCGCAACTTCTGTTGACTTTGACTGGAGTTGAAGGTGCTCTGCATCTCATAGGATCAAATAATTAATGAAGAGGTGGCAGAGGATGAGGTTTCCTGCCCTGTACATGTTTTTTGATCTCCTGTGACAACCCAGCTGAACAGCTGAGTTTTGCGTTGCTTTTCTGAGAATCTGCTGGACATTCCTCCTCATAACTAGACTTAAGCATGTTCACCACATATGATCACACTGTGCATCTACTTATGCCTGTACCTTCAGACTTCATTGGCTCCCAAAGAGAGAATGAGGGTAAGGTATCATCGGAGGCCCCAGGCAGTGCTGGTTCTAGGGGCAGGCACTTGCCCTAGGCACCAACTTCAAGGGCACACTATACCGTTGTGCCCCTGGGGATTTTTTGTTTGCTCTGCTTTGATTGACCTGCTTTTCTCTCACCTCAGTGCTGGTTGGTCAGCTGTGGGTTTTTTGTTTTGTTTTTGTTTTTTCACAATGGAGAATATTCAGAATCCTATATTTCCCCTGAGTTTTCTGTCCAGCTCATTTTCAATGGAGAGAATGCAAATATACAGAAAGGCAGTGTGGTCTTGTGGAAAAGGCAATGTATTGGAATCTAGGAGACCTAGTTTCTCTTCCTGGCACTGCCACTAAGTCCATGGTTACACTGGCACTTTATAGCGCTATAAAGCCCCCAGGAGCGCTATAACCTACTACCCGTCCACACTGGCAAGTCACATAGAGCACTATAACCGCGGAGTTATAGCTCTCCTGGTAATCCACCTCCGCACGGGGAATAAGGGCTGTAGCACTCCCGCTGTAGCGCTACGGCGAGAATGTGGACACCCACTGCGCTACAAGTGATCTCTTGAGATGCCTAGAGCCATTTAAGGCAATTGATGTCTCTTCCCTTTCTTTTGAACTCAGCTGGAGGAATGCGGAAGTACCTCTTTAGAGTTTCTCTCTTAACTCGGCAGATAAGCAATGCAAATGTTTAAGGAGGGAGCCTGTGTGAAAACAAAGCCCTCTGTGAACGGACTCACGCTGACAGGCTCGCTGACAGGCTCTCAGAAGGATGGAAAAACCACTGGCTCTCTCCCTCCGCATACACACAACACGTCCCCTCTCACCCCTCTCGTTTGAAAAGCACGTTGCACCCAGCTGAATGCTGGGATACCTGCCCTAATGCGCTGCTCTTAATGCCACCTGAAGTGCCGCAAATGTGGCCATGCTATACTGCTGGCACGTCTTAGTGTGGACATGCAATAGCGCTATACATATTGCTGTATAAGGGGACCGCTATAACCAATAGCGCTGTAATCCTGTAAGTGTAGCCATGCCCTAACTCGCTGTGTGGCTCTGGACAGGTCATTTCACCTTTTTGCATCTCACTTTGCTCTTACAGGGATCATGATACTTACCCTCCTTTACAAAATGTTTTGAAATCCTCAAATAAAAAGTGCTATAGAAGGATTAAGTATTTTTTCCAAGGCACTTCCCTGTTCATGTAATAAATATATTGCTCATTGGCTGCTCTTACGACAAAATAGAACAACCCCTTGCCCCAGATTATCCTCATATATTCATCAGAAAAGCAATTATTTGATAGATCCTACAGAACAACCCTGTGAGCTAGAATATTTCCCTGAACTGCAGCTGCTAGAAAACAGGGCATTGTAATGCAAGAAATGTTGTTCCCTCAGTACATTTCATTTTCTGGATCTCACGCTCTGTTCAGCATTCTTCTGGAATGAAAGCTGTACAAACATTTAAAAAGTTCCTATTTAATAATGTATTTATGTGCTGAGAAACACAAAGAAAACATTAGTAATTGGATCTATGCCTGTATTTTTATAGAGGTATTAAGTAAAGCTGTCATATATTGATATATATATGGTTATGGTTAATATTACAAAAGAAAAATAATCCATTTAAAAGTTAATCTTTAAAGGCCCTTCCTTGAAAGGAAAGAGGGCATAGGTGAGTCATGTTTCCAAGAGATTTTCCACTGAAAGTAGTAAATAGCAAGTTGGGATTCAGCACAGTCCTTCATAACCAGCCCATCATTTTAATTCCTTCCATTTCCTAATTGTTTTCCACTAGCTAACCTGGACATCAAAGGAAAGACAATTTAGAGAAAATACAGCTCCTCATATCCTGGGTGGCTGTAGTTTGGTTCTCAGTGGGTGAGAGAGCACCAACCTTTGTAGATTTGACTAATAACTCAAATATCCAAGGATCATCCAGCATATCCTGCTCCTCAATCTCCCTTACTCCTGTTATCAGGCACACGATGCCCCTTTCTTACCTAAGATATCTTTTGGGAGGATCAAAAGTCATATGGTGAACAGAATGAGGGAAGTTGGGTGGGGACAGGGAGGTTTGTCAGTATCCCAGCTATTTGAACAGGCCAATCTTTGTTGCTTTTTCGTAAAACTTGAGAGGAATTTACAAATTCTGGTCACACTCAAACCAAGTATGATTTAAAGCACATTTGTGATATGGCTTAAACACAGCTTTGAACAGGTGTAATATGAACGTATGAATGTTAAAATGCTTACTATCATTTTTCCACCCAGCAAGATACAAGGGTGACTCCATCTCTGCCAAAACTGGATCTCCATGTTATTCCTGTATGGCAAAAAGGAATTACAGGCAAAAGTGTTGTTATAACAGTACTCGATGATGGCTTGGAGTGGAATCACACTGACATATATACTAACTATGTAAGTTTGTGCTTTTAAGAATGTTGTGGAATAAATAAATCAATTGCAGATGTTTATATTCAAACATTCTTCTTTGGCTTTCTCTCTGTTCAGTAAGACAGCTCTCACATGACAGAGAAACTGAAATACTCAACCCCAAGCATAATCTGGACTCTGGCCTGTATCACTAGGAATTGAGTAATAAGATAACCAAGATCATGGGTTCTCTAGGGTGGTTTAGTCCCTAGGCATGTTTAGACACAATGGTTTAATGCTGAATTATTAAAACTCTTTTAGCCCTTTGTGGATTTTATATTCACAGCATCATAGAAATCTAGGGCTGGAAGGGATCTTGAGCACTCATCAAGTCCACCCCCCTGTGCTGAAACAGGACCAAGTAAACCTAGACCATCTTTTACTGGTGTTTGTTCAACCTGTTCTTCAAACCTGATGGGGATTCCACAACCTCCTTTGGAAGCCAGTTCCAAAATTTAACTACAGAAAAATTCAAATGTTCAAAATTGTTGTCATTTCAAAGGCTTCTTAAAAGATCCATGTTTAATTTTCTGAAAAAAGGATAATTAAATTTTTTTGAAGATGTTCTTGAAATGATTATCGTTTTTTTTACTGAAAGCAGATTGTAAACAAAAAACTTTCACCAATTTTTCATGAAAAAATTGGTTTTGAAAAAAGCCACTTTTCATTTAACAAAAACTTGTCGTTCAAAACAGCTCTCACTGTGAGGATTCCTTAATTCAATGTTTGTAAAGTGATTTGATGATAAATAAACCATCCAGTGCCCTTCTTCCAGATACCCTAATACTTTTCCTTGCAGGCGTCCCCACACTAGCCTTCCAACATCTAAAGCTTTAATAGCAAAAAAACCTTTGCCATGTGCATGCTAATCAATATCTGCTCTAGAAGATTAATTTAAATGTTATGTACTTTTTATTTAAGAAAGTGAACTGTTCACTTAAACGTCAAGAATGATGACTAACGCTGAGGACAAAGTATACATTAAAGCTGATGTCACATCTATCTATCTGTCTGTCTGTCTGCCTGTCTCTCTGTCTCAGGGGTGGGCAGACTTTTTGGCCTGAGAGCTGTGCCTCCCCAAACAGCCAGGCATGGCATGACCCCCGCCCCCTATCCAACTCCCCTCTCCGCTTCTCACTCCCTGACACCCTCACCCCAGGACGCCTGCCCCATCCAAACCTCCTCTCCTTCCTGACAGCCCCCCCCGGCACCCCTGCCCCATTCACCCCCCTGCTCTCTGTCCCTAGTGACTGTCCCTGGGCCCCCCGCCGCCCCATCCAAACCCCCCTCTCCTTCCTGACTGCCCCCCTGGGACCCCTGCTCCATCCAACCACACTTTCTCCCTGACCGTCCCCCGGACATTCAGCCCCTAACTGCCCCCCCAGTGCGCCATCCAACCGCTCTCCTTCCTGACTGTCCCTCCCCCAGGGACCCCTGCCCCATCCAACCACCTGTTCTCCTTTCTCCCTGTCCCCTGCCTGTCCCCAGAACCCCCACTCCTGACTTCCCCCTGCTGCCCCATCCAACCACTCCAATCATTCCTGACTGCCCCCCTGGACCCTACCCCTATTCCTTCCCCCTGTTCCCTTCCCTCTGACTGCCCCAACTCCTATCCACACCCCTGCCCCCTGACCAACCCCAAACTCCCCTGCTTTCTATCTAACACCCTCTCTTCCCTGCCTCCTTACTGTGCTGCCTGGAGCACCGGTGGCTGGGGGCGCTACAGCCATGCCACCCAGAGCACCAGGACAGGCAGCTGTGTTGCCCAGCTGGAGCCAGCCACACCACCGTGCAGTCCACAGCACTGGGTCAGGCCATGGCTATGCAGCTGCGCTGCCTGTCAAGAGCTCGCAGCCCCGCCGCCCAGAGCATTGTGCCGGCGGCGCATTGAGCTGAGGCTGCGGATGAGGAGGAACGGTGCGGGAGGGGCTGAGGGCTAGCCTCCTGGGCCAGGAGGGTTCCTCCCCCTGGTCTATCTACTTATGCCATCACCTAGTATAGACTTCAGAAACCTTAAAACTTATTTTAGAGGATGTTTTCTCCTTGTAACTATAAAGTCTATTTTTTAATTTAGGATCCAGAGGCAAGTTATGATTTCAATGACAATGATCACGATCCCTTTCCCAGATATGATCCAACAAATGAAAACAAGTGAGTAGCCTCTCATTTTGTGAAAAGAAACAAACTAATGAAATATTATGCTGTGCCTTAGAACAGGCAAATACACAGCTCTTCACCCTTAACCTGAGAAATATTTGTACTCAGAAGGACTATTACATGTAGAAGGGAAAAAACATTATGGTATTTTTGTGCACATTGAATAAGTGTTCAGATCAAGATGATTTTTTTCTATTTAATTTCCCCCTTATGTTTTGAAGCTCTCTTCTTCATATGGTTCTATGTATAAAGCACTGATAACATATTTGTAATCTCAAGGGAACAATCTTTTGGTGTTAGTGCTAATGAATTATAGGGTACACTGATCTGACCAAGCAGAGTTTTACTCAGTTATGCCTGTAATGCATGGCCTTGCATGAGGGGACGATGAGGAATGACATCTGTCTATCGGAGGGCTTCTGGGAGGGACTGTGTCTTAGGCACTAGGGGAACATACTCACCGCACCATCCCTTGTGAAGGTGCAGCAGGCTCCCTCCTACTCACCTGGCCAGTTATTTTAGTGGAATTTTGTAGCATTTTGTGGCAGGGAAAGAATGACCTCTCTACAACCCACCTCTCTTCTGTACAGTGAAACACCATGGTAGTTCAGCTGCACCTAGGTCCATCTATGATAGAGTTTGTCCACAGAGAAGAGAACAGACCTCTTTACAAGTTGTAGCACAGAACAAGTCAATTCTGTAAGCCAATTAGAATGTCACTATTTAATAATGATACAATGAGGAACTGACAGTCTGGTTCCCCATTGCCTTTCAGGCACAATGGTAGCATCCACATCAGTAATCCATTGGTATAATAGAAATAAAGTCACCAGAATGGGAAGTTATCAGAGGATAAATGTTGTATGATTTTGAAAATGAATGTCTCTGCTTTGCTACAGCATTTATATGGCAGTAGGAGGCCATTATCCTCTTATTCCAATGACGTTATCTTTTAAATCTATGTGCATTACCTCTAATCTTTATTAATATGTAAATGGTATTCCACCCAAAAGCATTGAAGAATTTTGTCGCATACCAAGCTGTAGTACTAGATAAAGTAATTCTGTGCTGTCTTGTTATACTTTGAAGGTTAGGAATCCTTCATGGCAAAAGATTTTTTCAAAATATCTTGTTAGAGGAATCATTTCACAAAGATGAAGATGTTTGTTTGTTTTAAATACTACCCAGTTGCATCCCAAAATAAATTAAATATGTAAATTTTTGCTTAAAAGTGGCTTTTTTCATGTTTATTTTTAAGGGATTTAGCATCTTCTTGTTATTCCAAATTTGCCTCACTATTGCACTCTGTTATAGCAGACATGGTACAGTTCATGGTAGACATTGTAACAACATGATCTTTCTATTGACTTGCGGGGGGGAGGTGTTTAGATCAGGTCCTTAGTGCCTCATCCTGATGATCCATTGATCATAGGATGGTTCAAAATTATAAATACCAAAGCCTAAGTACAAAAAGTGCCTTCTTTTCCAGATAGACATATTTCCAAACCTATTTAAGATTGAAAGAGTTCATTTCTTGGTGATGAAAGAATTCACCAATTCTAGCAGAACAGTGACAAGTCTCACTGTAGGTTAAATAAATGCACTGAGTTATAATATAATTTAAATGGTCATTTACTTTATCCAGACATGGAACACGATGTGCAGGAGAAATTGCCATGCAGGCCAATAACAAGAAATGTGGTGTTGGCGTGGCATACGATTCCAGAGTTGGAGGTAAGAAATCAAACAAGAATTTGATTGAAACTTTACTTTTTTTGATGTGAGTGGAAACAAAATTAAATAAGGGACTGGCCCTGCAAGGTGCTGAGCGCTCAGTCGGAGGTGCTGAGCACTTTGAGCTACCATCATCTTGCGCTGAGTGTGCTCCGCGTGTCTCGAGGCACTCAACACCTTGTGGTATTTGGTTTCATAGCAGAAATAGTGTAAGTTGCTACATGTGTATTGTGCCAAATCCAGAGCAGCCATCAGTTTCTCAGGGTTTGATACATAATATGATTATTGGTTGCAACTAAGTAGAGGGCTATATTTTTAAATAAAGGAATGGTGGGTTGGTATTTCATAGTAAACAAAAATAAATAGAATCTGCAGAGTAAAAGAAAGAAAATCCAGTTTGCTATCTACTCTTGTGTAGAGTGTTTTGTTCTTGCCTAAATAGTTATATAGAAAGGTCACGTCCATAAAGGTATTCATGTTGTTGTGTTTTCCATTTCAATTGCTTGTTTCTCCATTTCAATTACATGTTAATTTTGAAAACAGGCAAAGCTTGTTTATCTGTTGGTCAATACCGCGCTTTTTTTAGAATGGTGTCTGAAAGTCTAGTTTATTACAGATCTGTGAAATAGACATGATCAAAATATCAGTTGCTAGTGGTTATTTAGCACAAAAGAAAATAGACTTGTGAATATGTAGTTTTTCAATTTCACATTTTTTTCCTTGACTCAAATGGGACAGCTGAGCTGGGATTGACAACTGTGATTACTGTTTGAGTCCTGTTTTCTCAGAGGGGTTTAGAGCTGTCACAGATGTCATTTTCCTTTCTGCCTTTGCCATTCTGCTTTATACTTTCACACACTGTTTAAATAAAATATGTAATTCAGAAGATGAAGACACCAAGGATCAAATATGCAAAAAGGGTGAAGGGATGAAACTTCAGAAATGTTCAGCACCCACAGTACCTACATTTCCAAGCATTTGCATATACAAAGAAGGTTACTTCATACCTGTTTACATGCGTTATTATGTGATTTGCAAATGGAGATACAGGTTTTTACTGGTACACTTCTCCAGGAAGTGGAGCTCCAGGAAGCTCTTTTTCCTTTTTTTAAATATTTAACATCATAACTCTGGATGTTCTCATTATCCATATAAATGCTCAATCCTGTTTTGAATCCTATTAAATTCTTGCTCTCATTGAAATCATGTGGCAATGTATTCCACAGGCTTATTGTGCATTGTTTGAAAAATATTTCCTTGTATCATATTTAAATGTTACATTTCATTTTCATTTAGTGTACACATGCACTTCCCTTCCTTTTTTATCTGTAGAAAAAAGAAATGTGGTGTATCCCATATGCCATAAGAGTAAATGGAATTTATTTATTTATACTTACATCACCACAGTACTGTTTCTCTGATGCTGCATGGAAATCAAATGATCAGGAAGTTGTATTTTATGAAGGACTGGGCTGAGAGTTCCAACACAATGAATTGGTGCTTAAAATAGCCATCTGTCAAGCAGATACACGTATCTGTCTGAAATTCCTTTGGCTTTTGCCTGCTTTTGAATTCATGAGGCTGATGATAGGAAACAAGCATGTAGAAGAAAAGGGAAAGACAAATGTATGGACAAATAATATGACTCTGCTTACTGGTGAAAACTATTTTAATGAAAATCCATTGCAATAATCATATCCCTGACTTTATTTAGACAACAAACAATTTTCACAGAGAATAGAACCGAAACAGCGGTTTTGCTTGAATTGTTTTTCACTAGTGTGCTGAGGATAGAATACAGATCTGTACGGCTGTCTTTACCTTTATTGTTGCTTTCACAGTGTCTATACTAGCTCCTGTGTTCTAAGTATTTTGTTACATATTACAATCTTGGGCCCATATCCTATAGTCAGTCCCCACCCCCCTTTTATTTTTTGCTTCTTAATAATGCAAAAGAAGGAATCAAAGCCTGAGGTTTGGTGAGGACTTCCCTCCCCCCCCCATGAGAAATTCAGATCTTGTCTGTCCTTCTTTGGAAAAATGTATGAGAATTTCTAGACTAGAAGAATTATAATACATAGTTCAGCAATGGTACAGCTTTTCTGGTATTAAATTGCTAGCATAGACAGAGCCCAAGCATTTTTGCTATTGTGCCATGAACACCTGTTCTGAATCCTCATTACATTAGCAATTGTACCATTGCTACCTTTGCTGCACCACTGCTGGAATTTTGCAAAAGTTTCCCATCATTTCTAACATAACGAACAGTGTTAGCAATGTTGGGAGCTCTGGTGTAGATGAGCCACTGGCTGCCATTGGAATTTGGGGCATCCTGGAGATTAGCCCTGCTCTGAGCAAGATTAGATGACATGGTTCTAATGAAAATGTTAATGACTGACTATCACTGAGGCTTCTCACAATGGTAGAAATTAACTAGTATTAACAATGCTGGGAAATTTCTGCAATATTCCTTTGTGCAATATTCAGATAGCCAGTGAAACAATAACACCATAAAAAACAAGCTTAGGAATTGAGGAGGGAAGGGATTTTTTTAGTCAGTGTGTTTAAAATCCTTCATTTTAAACAAAACTTCTAAAGACAAAAGACTTTTAAAAATTCTGTTTTTGATAAAACCTATTTAACTTTCGGAGATAAGAAATCTTTGTTAAAAGAGGAGCGAGTGAGAGAGAGACAGACAGAGAGAGCTTAAAATAAGAGCATACAATGTATGTGCTGTGAGACGTTCAGGAGACTAAAAGCACTGTAGACCAGATTTGTCCTTTTTTATATTTCAAGGGTAAAAAACAAACTGGGAAGAGGGAACTCTCAGGTCCTTCTTTGCATACTTTAAAAAAGAAAAAAGTGCGTAGAAATAGTGGGGCACAGTTTTTATAAGGTCACTTTTAATAGTTGTAAAATGCCCTGAATTCCTCAAATTACATATGTGAAATGTTTTACAGTGATATTCTAATCTTGGACCAAAACCCCACTGTGTTAGGTGCTTACAAACAGTTAATGATAATGAAGACATGAAATAGATTCATTCTAGCTGTTTTTTTATTTTAAGGTATAAGAATGCTGGATGGAATAGTCACTGATGCCATTGAAGCCAGTTCAATTGGTTTCAATCCAGAACATGTGGATATTTACAGTGCAAGCTGGGGCCCTAATGACGATGGTAAAACTGTAGAGGGACCTGGCAGGCTAGCACAGAAGGCTTTTGAATATGGGATCAAACAGGTAAGCTAACAGGTAGTTAAGTTGAAATACAGACCAGTTTGCAGGTAAAGATCGTAGTTTAAAATGGTGCTTAGGGGTGAGAAAATGGACTATTCTTTGTCTATTTCTTGCTAACGCATTCTGCTCATTCAAACACATTTGAGAAACTGAATCATTCTTTAGAAGGATGTTAATATAAAGGTTAGTAAAATTTCCCAGCTGGGACCTGACTTATGAAAGCATTCTTACAATATTCTGCTTTCAAGGGGTTATTCTCTGCAGAATAGCTTTCCTTCTTCATCCTTCCTTTTGCTGCTTTTGTGCCTCCCTTCCCCCACTGCCTCTCTGTCTGCTTGTTTTGCTCTGAATAGTAATTGGATTTCTGCACAGAGACTCCTATAAAAATTTAATATAAAGTGTTCACGAATATTTCATTTTGTAAAATGGTGATGCATTTTAGCACTGTGTGGATGGGTTGTGTTATTCCGCTACTTGCACTGTGTTAATTGCATTATGCATAACCTGATCCAATTAAAATGAAGATGGTAGGAATGCATGCTGGAGAAAACTGAAAGCAGAGGCTATTAAATTCTCTTTTATGTTATCCCTATAGATCTGGTTAGAAGACAAGTGGTGTGTTGAATGAGAGTGCTGGTTATACACAAAGAACTGCAGACACATAAACACTGTCCTCACCTCTTAGTCAGGAGGAGGTATCGAGACATCTAAAGGTGGTCTAGAAATAGTGTTGACAGGGGCATGCAGGAGAGAGATAAATGGAGAAGAAAATGAAAGCGTGAAGCAGAGCCTGTGGAGACGCAGACTAGAAGGAGAGGAGTCAGGAGAAAAGGGAAAGGCCAAGGACACCAGAAAGAGGGACAGAAGAAGGGGGAGCCTGATAACTGAGGGAAATTCTAGCCAATGAGAAAGACATTGGTAAAGGAGAGATAGAGATGGGGAGGGAGAGGAATGGATGTCTGAAAAAGGAGAGAGGAAAATGGAGTCCCAGGAGAATGGAAAGGGAAGATGGACAGAAAGGGAAGATGAAATCAAGGGCCTGGGCCTGGACTGGGAAATCAGGAAATTCGTTTGAGGAAGAGGACAGCATTTTTTCAAGGTTTATTTTGTACCAAACTAACCCATTAGGGACCCACACTATGAGGTACTGAGGGCCCTTAACTCCCGTTGAAGTCAGTCAGAGATGACAGTGTTCAGCTAGCTTCAGGACTGGCCCCCTAGATCTGGATCCAGCAAAGCACTTAAGCACATGTTTAACCATAAGTACACGAGTAGCCCCATGAGTGTTCCTGCTGAAGTCAATGGAGTGTCTCGTGTTTAAGTGTGCTGCTGGATTGGGGCCATAGTTACTAAACCAAGTTATTATTTCATTTATTGTGATTTCCAATGGAGCCGCCCTGACAACTCTAATAGGAATAGTGTAGCTTGTTTTTCTATTTTTATTTTTTATTTTGAGATTGCTGCAATTACCACTTGGCCCCTGAACCAGCAATGTCAACGTTGATTAGAGGGGACTAATTGATGATCTGCTTTTCTAGTGGTTCTCTATAATGAATGTACATAAATTAATACTGAATTAAAAATATAAGCTTCTGCTCTGCACATTAGCAGATACTTTCCACTTAAAGTCTACAAGAGTTTAAGATGTACTGGCAAATACTTGTTTAAACTAGGAAGTGTGACATTTTTCATGCTGCTCCAGCTCTCCACATCCCTAGCTGTCAGCATCTTTATAGCTACTACTAACTTATTATACATCCGAAACTGGAATAGGAAGGGTAGCAATTGTGCCCTGAGACTGATGACTGGAAGCCCACAGATCTGAGAGTGATGAGTAGACTTTCCAATAAAATGGGCGTATGGGTTTGCAGTTTTTTATGAAGTAAATGCCAAACTGCAAAGGGCATAATTACAGAAGGAGTGGAGTGGAAATATCATCTCACACATACTGCTTACCAATATTACTGTGATCACAACAAATGCAAATGAAATGAAATGAAATCATAATGAAGTTCCATTTACTGAAAAAAATATTGCTGCTTTTCGTAAACACACTCAGTACCAAATGTGTTCATAGGAAAAAACACATCTATTGATCAAAGTCTCCTGATTTGCATCCAAAACATATTTATAGTGGATGTGGTAGATGCCCCATTAAAACTAGATTGGACTGATCGCAAGATGATATACGATAGAGAGCAGTCCTTCACTGACAGGGAGATAGACTGGAACTTATTAATAGGTCTTTACTACCTCAAAATTCTATAATTTATATGAACATATATTCTTTATTGTCTGCAAATCATTTAATTATGTGGATTTTGGTGGGAATGTATTAAAGAAACTATAGACTTTCTTTCTTAAGATAATCATCCCTTTCTTGTTCTTAGGGCCGAAATGGAAAAGGTTCCATTTTTGTATGGGCTTCTGGGAATGGTGGTCGTCAGGGTGACAATTGTGACTGTGATGGTTACACAGATAGTATCTACACTATATCCATCAGCAGTGCTTCTCAACAAGGTCTTTCTCCCTGGTATGCAGAGAAGTGCTCCTCAACGCTGGCCACAGCATACAGCAGTGGGGATTATACTGACCAGAGAATTGTAGGTTGTTTTTACCAATTTTAATAAACATGCTTGAGGAACACATGTAGAACTGTTTTTCATATGAAAACAACAAAGCAAAAACAGCTTTTAGAGGCCTGATTTTTAAGTGCTTCATTTACTTATGCTTTATATGCCTAATACTGCCATGCTGGAGCCCTGGAGAATTAGCACATTGAAAAAATGGTTGCAACCCTTTAACATCCCTTAATTTTAAAGCAATAACTATATAGTATCATCATTTCATTACAATTGAGCTCTGAAATGATATGCTATTTAAATGTGGTAGAGGTTTGATGTGATATTCTGCTAAAGGGAAGATATTCAGAATGACATCTCATCTATCCTTGTGTTGGAAGAGTCTCAAAAAGTGGGTGGAGTCTGACCCAAAGCTAGAGAATCATAAAAATACAAAACTATGGAGGGTTCATACCATCAGAAAATGAAAGAAAAATTCCGAAGTGTAAATTCATGCTGACCTTAGGTGGAAGAATGTATGCTCTTCAGAATTGAAACATGTGACATCAGGGGTAATTACCTGTTAGGAATATAGACAGATCCAAACCCTTACACTAGACCTGAAGGCCTGAAAATCTGGGGAAATTCAGGTTCAGATTTGCTCATAATAACTCAAGTCCATTTCTTGTTGGCACCTTGAACTTTTAACACATACATAAATGTGCTTCAAAATATTGCATTCCCTGCTAGTAAGAGGATCATTGTATTGTCAATTATGAGTCTGTTGAAACCAGAACAGGATTTTAAATCTAGCCCTAGATTCAACGATATTTTTTTTGACATCTTCCTCCCATGAGATGAAATCTCCAGGTTTTAGGAAATCTCTAAGAATTTCCTCTGCCTGTGATTAAGAATCAGCTGGCCCAAGTCCTGTCATGAGCACTAGAAGGGTAGAAATTTTTTGAGCTGAAAAATTTTCTACCCCAAAATATAGCTTAGTCAAAATCAAAATTTCCAGTGGAAAAATGTCAATTCTGATGGGAAGTTCTGGTTTTCCTGAAAGCAATTTTAAAATGAAAATTTTTATTTCTGATTGCACTTCAAAATGAAATTAAAATGTTCATTTTGCTCCAACTTAAATTCTCATTTTATAGCACAGTTGAGTCTGCAGGGGTGCCTCAGCTGTATCCCCCCCATTATCCAAGTTAGGAGGCAGCGGGTCAGGCATTCTCTGTGAGGACTCCAGGACTTTGAAACTTGCTCCCAGTCTTGTCCTTTGTCTGAAATAGCCTGAATTTAATGACCTTTAAGACATCTGTTGGTGAGGGTTTTCTAAAAGGCCCGAGGGTTTGTTTCCTAACATAATGAAAGGGATGGAAAGGAGTTTTATAGGTGTCTGGCTGGTTAAGCTGAAATTATTATCTTAATGCCGTTGATATTTAATGGTGAGCTAAAGTAACTACAGCCTCAGATCACTTTTTAAATTATTATTGAAATGCAAGTAAATGAGTTTCATGTTTTTGTTTTAAAGTCAGGATGTCAATTTGGAACAAAAATGATTACTTTGAAGCCATTTGAAACTTTGTTCAGTAAAATAAAAAAGATTTTGTTCAAAATTTCCTGTTGGGAAAAAAATGTGGTTTTCCAACCAACTCTAATTTTCCAAACGCGGGTTGATTGTGATAGATGTTCAACCCTTTTGGTGCACCTCTGAGCACTCTCCACTCCCACTGACTATAGAAGGAGCAGAACTGCTCAGCATCTTGAAAATGACGCTCAGCAGGAGGCAGAATTGGGCTCTATGTCTTCTTCATTATTTTTTTTATTGTGGTAACACATAGAAGCCTCAGTCAAGGCTCAGGATCCCACTGTGTTAGGTGCTGCACATTATATATATAGTCCCTGCATAAAGAGATTATGTGTGCTAAAGTAGCATTTAAGTAACTATAACAACAGCTCTGATCTGGTTGATGATAATCTTACAGTGTACTGCATAGGTGGAGGTTAAAATAACTTTTCATTTCAGTAGGTCAAAAGAATGCCCTTCCAAAGTGGCTTCTCTGTAGCTTAGATGTAAAACTCTCAGCATATCCACTTCATATATTGCAGGCAAATGGGCAGAGGAATTAGATACTTCATTTTCAGATAAAATGCATGTTTCATTTACAAATTATAGTGCTTCTGCTGAAGAGAAAGCAGAACGCTACTATGAATCCTGTGAGTAATTTTTAAGCAAGCAGTAATTTTAAATGTTCTAGACTAAACACAATGATGGGTTTTTATGATTCACAGATGAGTCTGAATCACTTATTTTTATATCTCTCAGATCTCAGAATAAGACAAGATATTCAATGTGGGAGTACTTTGTTCCAGTACAAGGCACTTTGATACAAAAATTATAGCTGAAATAGATATAGTAGGAGGAGGAGATTGAATTATCCTCAGATTTAAGGGTCCATTATTTTGTTCACTAGGAGAAGTTTTGCTATGGTGAATTAAGGTGCACTGGATAAAAGATGCATAACTATGTTTAGATGTGTGGATACAATAATGCTCATTCAGCTTTTTTCATGTTAATTTTAGTCATGTTTTCTTTCAGACAAGTGCTGATCTTCACAATGAATGTACTGAGACTCACACTGGGACCTCTGCATCTGCTCCATTGGCAGCAGGGATTTTTGCTCTAGCTCTTGAAGCAAAGTAAGATTTCCTAAACTCTCTACTTATGTAGTCCTCTCATACTGTGACTGCCAAAATGGCACCATCTCACTCAACGGGTCTGCTTCCTGTCAGAGTTAGGTCTACTGACTTTACTGATAAAAATAAGTTAGTAGTCCTTCTAACCCCTGCTAGCCAGGCAGATCAACATAGATAAGATAGGGTGAGCCTGGGGATTCTGTTTCATTCTGGGCATCAGCAACAGTCCGTTTACTGAGGGCTTATCTACACTGCCCTGCAGTTTGGACCGTGGAGGTGTGAATAACTTTATGCACTAAAATGCTGTGTGATAACTCCCCCATATGGAAGCTGCAAGCACAAACTAAAAAGTTCCTAGTTCACATGCCATTACCTTCTTCCAACAGGAGTACATTAATGAGAACTAAGAATCTTTTAGTTCATGACCATGGCATCACTTTAGGGGGAGCATAATGGTGTGCGCTTATCAATCTGGCACCTCCTGCTGGCTATTTTGGAAATTAGCTCTGCGTGTTAGTGTATCCTCTTCAGGTGGTGCCTCACCGTCATCACTTCTGCTCTAGGGCCCATGTCTCTCTAAGGACCACAAACTCTCTTCAGTGACGCAGCTCTCCAGCCATGCCACACGCTGTGCTCCCCTCTTCTGGGGGACCTGCAGTCTGCTGTTCAGCCATTTCCCCTAGTGGCTACTGCAATACGTTGTCTGGTCACTTCCTTGTGGTCTCAGCATCCTCTTTGCCCTTGCCTCAGGGCCTCTGCCTGCAAACCCCAGCAGCCAGCCAGGAGCTGTCTATCACTCTCCTGGTTCCTGCTAGCAGCACCTCTCTGTCCAGGGTACTGGCAGTTCTCTTAGCCCTTCAGAGACACAGCCCTTCCTCCCTGAGCTCCCAGAGAACTGCCCTCCTCTGCCCTGCAGCTCCTTTTTATATGGGCCTGCTCAGTCCCAACTGGCTGCTCCTTTCAGCCTTTCTCTGATCGACTGCCTCTGGTGCAGCCTTCCTAGTGCTGCTTTTAACCCCTTTTCTGCCAGTGAAGGGCAGCCGCCCCATCACAGGGAGTTACAGAGCAGCACTTTGGTACACGCTGCCATTCACACCCCCTTAGTCTGAACTTCAGGTTAGTGTAGACATAGCTTAAGTTCCAGTCAGTTACCTGTGAAGGCAATGGGATTGCATATGTGTCAGTGAGCACTTAATCTGAAGAGAACAGGGTTGTGCAGGTTTAAATGATGTGCTAAGTCAGTCTGCAGATCCCTAAGTGCTAGTGATCATGCATGAAATAGAAAGCAGGCAGGTCTACACAACAGGTCTAGGCAGGTCTACACAACAAATTTACAGTGATGTATCTGCACCAATGCAGCTGCAATGCTTCAGGAGAAGACGCTGTATGCTGATGGGACAGAGCTCTCCCATCACCTTAATAACTCCACCTCCGCAAGAGGTGGCAGCTATGTTGGCAGGAAAAGCTCTCCTGCTTACATAGTGCTGTCTACACCAATGCATAGCGTGATATAACTACTTATACAGGGTATGTGAGTTATTCACACCCTCGAGTGATGTAGTTATACTGATGTAATTTTGTAGTGTAGATTGGGGTTCAGAGAACAATGATGAGTTTGCAGGTCTGGTAGACAGAAAAAATGTCTTTGAAAAATCATGAAACCTCACAACAGCGTTTTCAAAAAATCCCTTTTCAGAGAAGAAATGCACTGTGAGGGAGGAAGGGATGGTCCAATGTTTAGGGCACTTGGAAATCCTGGGTTCAATTCCCTGCTTTACCAGAGGCCTATCTAGGCGGATCATGTAGAGCCAGATTTTTAAAAGTACTCAGGTACCTAAATACGTTTAAAAATCTGTCCCTTCTTCTCTCTTTGCCTTAGTTCCCCATCTCTATAATGGCCATAATAGTACTTCCATATCTTGGAGTTTTGTTGGGATAAATACATTGTGTATGAGGCTCTCAGATACTACAGTAATGGGGCAGGAGTGCATATAACCATCTTACAGAAAAAGATTTTGCTTTTTCAACATCTCTGTGTGTGCAGAGTAAAATTATACCATTAGAGAAAGCTGGCTGACAGTTTTGTAGGAATTAACCAGATTTTTTTAAACAGCCCTAATCTGACCTGGAGGGATATGCAGCATTTGGTAGTCTGGACTTCAGAATATGACCCACTGGCCAACAATCCTGGATGGAAGAAGAATGGAGCAGGGTTGATGGTGAATAGCAGATTTGGATTTGGCTTACTTAATGCCAAGGCACTGGTGGATCTAGCTGATCCTAAAACTTGGAAAGGAGTACCCGAAAAGAAAGAGTGTATAGTCAAGGACAACAGCTTTGAACCTAGGTAAGAATTTGCATCGCAATTAATATCTCATATCAATTTATCTCTCTGTAATCTAAGGCAAGAAAGTAGTATCTTGAACAAATTTATCCAATAGATATAAATTAGATTGAGATATTTAATTTCAGTTTCTTTGGTTTTGCCTTGCTCTATTTCTCTGGAATCCAAGGAGTGGATGAGTAAGGCACCATCTCTTTGTTTCATGTAGTTCAGTGTAAGACTGCTGCAAAATACTAAGATCCATGATTCAATATAGAATGAAGATTCTGTCTGCTTGTGTAACCAGCATCTGGATGGATGACACTGCAGGACTATTAGCATTGTTATGCTAAATCCAACCAGTTCCGATGACAAAATACAAGAAATAGCCTTGATATAGGTTTTTTTTCTAAATTGCTTCTAAAATATTTTTTCAGTAACTTGTGACATATATCCCATACATGACAGTGTGATATAAAGGTTGTATCAGCAGCACTCGTGGGGTGATCTGCATAACTCACACTCATCCTGTCTTTCCTATGTACACAACCATCCCAAATGCACTCTGATAAAACCTCAGATATCAAACCTGCAAATATTTCCTATATATTGCACATAGACTCAGTATTAATACAGGCAAGCCGCAATTAACTTGTTTAATCAATAAAGACCTTTAGACTCTCTTCTTTTTGGTTTTCACAGGTTAATTTATGGCTTTGCTGTCTGAAATAAAGATAGATGATGACATTTAAAGATTTGTTATAACTAAGTGCACCAAGTTTAAATATATTACGGCTATGTGGTGTTTTACTTCTTGGTAACCTGTTTATTTATGTTATTTTTATTATAGTGCTTTTTTAACTCTTTTGCCTTTTTTTTCCAATCTGTTCTGTTTTCCTTTGTGCTTTGAATTTAGTACAGAGAGCTGACGTACATGAAACTTATTAGTTAGGTATCATTACTGCAATCCTTTTATGTTACATTACAAAAAAATAGCTCACTAGCTCCTGCATTTTTAATGCATTGTGTAGGGAGGGATTCAAACACCAGATTCTCATTAAAGTTAATGAGAATTGTACAGAGAAAGCCATGCACGGCATCTGAAAATGTCGGGAAGGTGTAGGCTCTATTCTAGGAATGATTCGTAGGACTACAGCCGCTGCAGTTTTTTCGAGCCATTTTAACTATACAGTAATATTCCTGCTGGTGATTTTAGCGAGGGAAATAACATGTACATCTGATACACTCATGGGATGCTGTTTTTTAAGAGAGTGTCTTTTAGCAGTCTCTTAGAGAGCAATGCAGACATTAAGCCTTGAAAGAACATATTGATTATCCAGCTTGCTTGCTTCCGTAGCATGTAGAAGAAATCAGGCCCACTCGGTTTAAACAGTTTGGCTGGATTCTGTATGTTGTGTGCACTCAGAGCCCCCGGAGGTTCCACTGGCAGTTTGGGATGAGCAAGGAGTGCAGTGCATCTTCCCCCAGTCTGATCGTTCATGATACAGGTGTAAAATGCATCCATTGGACTTTGTGTAATAAGCTAGTAGGTAACCAAATAATCCCTGTATTTTTGCTAGGTTATTAAGAGCAAACGGAGAAGTAACCATTGAAATTCCCACAAAAGCTTGCGAAGGGCAAGAAAATTCTGTTACATCTCTGGAGCATGTGCAGTTTGAAGCAACAATTGAATATTCGCGCAGAGGTGATCTTCACGTCACCCTCACTTCCCCATCAGGTACAGAAGGCAAACAAATGTGTTCAAATAACTGATTAGTTTCTGCTGTTGTTGTGTAAGACATTGATCTTATTAATCTTTATAGAAAATCATTTAATCTCCTTGTGTTAGAAATGGCTGAATACATTCTAGGAAAAGTTATTACTTCCAAAAATGTTCATGCTTGGCGTGGTGCTCAGTGATCTCTCTGCTTTATTGTATGTCCAGTTCCAACTGGCTGTGCACAACAGCAGGAGCTTCAAAACACCTTGCCCAGCCTCTCAATGGGGATGCTCAGCCCTTAAAGGCCCAGATCCTCAATGCCACTCCTGGAGGAAGCATGTGGTGAAGGCAGGAATTTGGCTGCCTATGCCCCACTATCTACGTCCATGTCTTTTAAGTTATTATTGAAAGCAAAGACCTCAAAATAATTACTGAAAATGATACTGAAAGTAGGTTTGTCACCCATCAAAGTTATTTGAGGATTGTTCCTTTTGTGGGATAGCTATCCTGAGAATTCTGTAAGGATGCTCAGTAGATACTGCCCACTCTACACTTTTACAGGCTCCAAATAACTCTGGATGTCCCATTTTTTGTAGCAACCAGAGGTACCAGAAGTAACAACCATAAATGAAAATGATATTGCATGGTTGGAAACAGTGATTGGTTAGTTTATCATTTTCTGACGTCCCTTATTCCAGAGACGAGACTTCTGGATATAGTGTTCCAGTGCTGAGCATGTGTGGCCCATATTGGGAGTTTCTGTAGAACACCAGCTTGTAGTTTATGCTTTGTAAGGGCTAGACATTGACTCAGTGAGTCAGTGGAGTTCTGGGATATGAGGTGAGCAACTACATCACCTGAATGGAGGCATTATGTTTGTATCAAGCACCTAGATATTAAAAAAAAAAAAGTAATCTTAACTTTGCCCTGTAATGACACAGAGTTGAGGGGTAGCAATTTAATATGGTCTTTGAGATCAGTGTTATCTGGGACTGCAAACACTAAACTGCATTAATCCTAATCATATACTTATGGCATGGTGTCACTAGAAGCCAGAGCTGTGCATTTTCACTCTTAGCACCTTTGTATTGCTTTAAAGTATAACCTTAATTCTGAATTTCCTGGATTTACAGTGTCTGTTTTGCTACATCCCTGAAACGTATTTTACTCTAAATTACTGAGCCATAATCTCATCACTGACTCCATCTTAGTTCAGATTTCGTCTGGGAATAGATAGATAGAAACTATGGAAATACAAGCTAGATGGAGCTACTATAAGGTGGATTAATAACAGGTTGGAAAAACGTTCCCAGAAAATAGTTATCAGTTGTCCATAGTCAACCTGGAAGGCATATTAAGTGGGGTCTCGTGGGACTCTGTTCTGGTTCTGGTTTTGTTCTATATCTTCATCAATGATTTAGATAAATGACAGAGAGAGTACCAAACTGGGAGGGATTACATGTACTCTGGAGGATAGGTTTAAAATCCAAAATGATCTGGACAAACTGGAGAAATAATCTGAAGTAAATAGGATGAAATTCAGTAAGAACAAATGCAAAATACTCCACTTAGGAAGGAACAATCAGTTGCACACATACAAAATGGGACATGACTTTCTAGGATGCAGTACTGCAGAAAGAGATCTGGGGATCATACTGGATCACAAGCTAAATATGAGTCAACAGTGTAACACTGTTGCAAAAGAAGCGAACATCATTCTGGGATATATTAGCAGGAGTATTGGAAGCAAGATGCAAGTACTAGCTTTTACTCGGGTCAATACTATGGTGAAAATGCCTTTAGAGCTCTCACCATAGTGTTACAATGTAACCCGGGCCTGGCCTATACATAAAATTTAGGTCCACATAGCTACTTTGCTCAAGGGTGTGAAAAAAACATCCCATGCATAGCATAGCTACAGCCTACACCAGGGGTTCTCAGACTTTTGTACTAGTGACTCCTTATGTATTAAAAACACTTTTTTGTATAGTTAACACTGATATAAATGCTGGAGGCAAAGTGGGGTTTGGGGTGGAGGCTGAGAGCTTGTGACCTCCCATATGATAACCTCAGACCTCCTGAGGGATCCCCACCCCTAGTTTGAGAACCCCTGGCCTACACCAACCTAACCCCGGTGCATATTCAGCTAGGAAGAGTGCTTCCTTTCAACCTAGCTACCATCAATCAGGGAAATAGTGTTCCTACAGGAATAGAAAAATCCCTTCCATCACTGTAGGCTATGCCTGCACTATGGCATTACAGCAGCATAGCTACTGCACCATAGCTGTACCACTAACATCCCCATACTGTAGACTTGGCCTGAGTATGAGGCTGTGGTCTACACTTAAAAGTTAGGTCAACAGAGCTACAGCACTCAGGGATGTGAAAAATTCATGCCACCAACCTAATTACTGGGCTAAACGTGGCTAGGGCAACAGAAGAATTATTCTGTTGACCTAACTACTGCCATTTGAAAAGTTGGATTAACTACTTGATGAAAACCCGCTTCTGTCCCTGTAGGAGATGCCTACACTTCAGCACTACAGCAGTATGGCTGTAGTACCACCACTGTGCTGCTGTAGTGCCCATAGTGTAGACATAGCCTAAGATTACATCCCACACTCATTGAAAACATAGTGATAAATTTTGCTCTCATTTACCCCCATGCAAACTTCGTGAGCAGAATTTGAGGTTAAAGTGGGGAAAGCTTTCCCAAGTTCTGTTTTTTTATTACTGAATGACATCATAGGATAGGAAAGTATGACATGCCCTTCCTGAGTCTGACAAGCTCTTCCCTTGTGGATGTATGTTACTGACTGTTAGGATGTGAGATCCTTGCTAATGTGATTCTGAGATTCCATTATATCTCCTGGATTAACTGCAACCCTCTGTAGTAAATCCTGTTCTGAAAATGGCTTAACAGAAATAACATTGTCCCATCCCATAATCAAACCAAAAGCAAGTGTAACTGCTCCAAGTAATAGTAGTGTGCAATTGGTGGTTTGATAGGATGAAAGATCAGAGAGCCTTGGCTCAACAGTCAAATGGTCTATTCAGTCTTAAAGCATGCAGGGGTATTGATTAACAAGGTGGGCAGTTCTTGATGATAGGCAAAAATCTCTAAAAGGTGATGAATGGAGAGCAGATACAGGGGGAGGATTTACAGGAGCTGTGGTTCGGCAAAATCAATGGATGCTCACTAACTCCATTAATGTTTATTTGTTGCACTAACACAGGAACCAACACTGTCTTACTGGCTGAAAGAGAGAGAGATAAGTCTCCCAATGGCTTTAAAAATTGGGACTTCATGTCTGTTCACACATGGGGAGAGAATCCAAAAGGCACTTGGACTTTGAGAATTACTGATGTAGTAAGTATGTGTGTGTGCTAATTAGCCAAGTAGATGAGTTGGGGACATAGACCAGTGGATCACTAACATCATCCAGGATGGAGAACAGCTGGAGTTTGTTCAGTGAAAAACTAATTTATTTAAAAACAAAACAAAACATTCACCTGGATAAAAGTGGAAAAGGACATGCTAAAGAGGTAGAAACCCAAAAGATAGGGCCAAATTCAGCTGTGTAAAACCAGAATAACTTCATGGAAGTGCAACTCTTAGCAGAATTTAGATTTTAAAAACTGATCATGCTGTACATACTCCTCATATGACTGAAGAATAACCATTTAATGCAATTTTTATGGGATTTTAGAGTGGAATATGTAATGGCTTACTTGCAAATTAGTTTCCTGGGGAGTAAAGCACAAGGAGCGGTCTGGTCTCTTCTTGATATATGTGCATCATTTTCATTGACTGAGAAGCTTGTGAGTCTATTAATTCCTGGTGATCTCAGAGAGCAATTCTGATGTATATCTTCCCCTATAGTCTCTCTTAATGTAATGAATGGTCGACAAGCATTATAGCCAAGAAATCTAGAGATATATAATAAATGTTTACCAAACCATATGGGAATATGGATTACAACAGTGAGAGGTTTGAGGAGAAAGCTGCTTGGTAGATGACTGAGAAATCATTCTCTTCAAAGGGAGAGCAGTCAATCCAAGCTCACTCACCTCTCAAGAATTTCACCGAAGTAGTTTGGTAATAAGCTTATCAGTAAGGGCAGATCCTATCAGGAGGTGAGTGCCTCCTATGAGACATATGAGTATCCAGCCCCTTTGGTCTCTCTAGAAATCAGTGGGAATTGAAGGTGCTCAGCACCTTTCAGGATCTATCCTTTAGACCTTAGTCTTTCTCTGTGGGACTTCTTTAATTGGAGGATCACTGTGTAGAGAAATAAATGGTGCATTGTGGAATGAGGGGAACTTGTAAGCAGCAGGGTAATGCCAAGCACATAGCAGGTGGAGAAGGCAGGAGAAATAAACATTATTCTCCACAGGGGACTCTGGAGTAGTGTTAATACTACGTGTAGAACTTGCAGGCTTGTCAGATAGTCCCATGGTTAGAGGTGCCCTAATCAATAGCTCATTGTAACAAGGCATAACATTTCTTGGAATGTATATAAGAAGAACATTTTGTTTTTAGTTAGATGGATAGTCGTGTTCCATCTTCAAATATGAGATACCTGAACTCCCACACGGACCCCCACCTCCACCTCCCTGAAAAACAATACACCATTTCTTCAGCTTCTGGCACTTTGTTATCCCAGAAACAGTTTCTCACACTACTGCCCCTACTTGTCATTACAAGCACCCAGTGAGATCCTCACTTAGATTTACTCCTAATTTTAAATAGTGTTTGTTGCCTTTGAATCTCAAGGCTAGTAATTTAGGTTTTTATTAGAATAGGTGGATCTTCAGCAGCTGTCTTGGTTCAGGTAGACAGTTGAGCAAGAACTCCAGAGATGATGTTTGTTGAAAACATGTTCCAGAGAATTCCATACTTGACTTTTCCCTTATCAGATTTTAAAATTACTTCATTACACAGTCCTGGTCCCAAAACCTATTGTTTGCAGTAGTGAGCAGTGTCACTACTGTACAACATTATTAAAAATCTATTGCTCACAGTGCAGAAATCAGTGTCTAGTGGCTCAGAGAACAAGTACTAACAATAAGAAATATCTTGTTTAGTAATTTTTTACATTCTGTACTGTATTTCCACCTGTAATGACTGAATTAATGATAACAATACTTATTTAAAACATATATATACTTTTGGCATATTTGGGATAGTTTAGAATCACTGGACTCATTTTCACCTTCTGTTATACATCATACATTATATATCATATCAGCCGTGTTTTTCAGTGCTTGTAAATGAGCATCGAAATTTACATTTGAAAAGTACTATAAACCATTCGTGTGACTCCTGTCTTTGTTGACATCAGCTGTCCTCTCTCTTCTTCTTTCTCATCCCCTGAGTCTATGCTAATACAATACTCATGCTTGTTCTTTAGTCTAGGAGAATGCAGAATGAAGGGAGAATTGTGAACTGGAAATTGATTTTGCACGGCACTTCTACCCAACCTGAACACATGAAACAGCCTCGTGTATACACATCCTACAATGCAGTGCAAAATGACAGAAGAGGAGTGGAGAAGATGACAGACTTCGTAGAGGTATCCGTCACTTTGGGGGGTTTCCTACATATTTTACTTGTAATTCTTAAAACAATTTAGAAAAAATGGTGGGTTTGCTTTTATGAATGTGCCTGTCTCTCTATTTATTTCACCCAGCCCTTGTTCATTTGTGAGCTGTCTGAGTATTGTGATGAGATCTGTACCAACAATGAACTGTTTCATTTATCTTGTGGTTTGATATGACATGATATGAGGGACCTAGTGATCATTTTATGTTATCAGTTATGAAAACAAACTATCCACACAGTCTGTAAAGAAGCTGAATAGTGTCTGTGTGGGGAGGGGAACCCTCCAACAATCCGCGTTTTAGGGTCTAATCACTTATAATGATTCAAGTGGGAGTAGGATCAGACCCTAAAAGAGCATGCCAGCTATGATGCCTGCTGTAAGTCTTGGAATGAAGCACACTACAAATGGCTCTATGTAGTTTAGGGAACCTCTGATCCTGAATGTTTGTCTGGTAACTAGAGCTGTTGCCTTCAGTTCCTTTTTCTCCTCTTTCTTTTCTTGGAGGTGAACTGCTAATTATTTATGAAAAATAATGTTTTAAGCCTCTGTGTCTGGGAGTTGGTGCCAGATTTTCATGATTATAATGCTTTGCCCTTTTATAATACCTGCTTATCTGAAAGTCTTCATAGCACTTCACAGGCATTAACTACATAGTCTCATGTCACCCCTACTAGGTAGGTAGGTATATCCATAGGATATATAGCTGTCAGTTCATCAGCCATTGAACAACAATCCACAACAGTATATAATGGGAAGAGAAGTAAAACTGTAGTCAGCTGACACTGCAGGGGGAAGTTGGTGCGCTGAATGTATCTGGACATCATTTTCATGTCTCATCTGAAACAGCACCCCCAGGAGAAATGTATTCACTATTCTGGGGTATTGGTTTAGTTTAGAGAGGGGAAAATGCCACCTACTGAGTCACCACTTCATGCACTACCTCCTGGAAGGTGTTCTTTCCAAGCTTGTACCCGTCCAACTGTATTTACCTTTTAAGATCTGCAGGGATCATTATGTAATGTAGGATGGTAGCTAGGTACACAGAATAGGTAACCAGCTAGTAGAGTCCAAATTAACACTATTATGATCTGTTACTTATTTGGGATATTAAACATTTTTCACAAGACCTTTGCAATTCTTTTCCCGGTACCAATGGTTCCTAAATGGTCAAAATAGCATTTATTTACCCACACAAATCTCTGTTAATAACAAGGCCTACTTCAGTCAGCATTTCACTGATACCTAACACTTTTGATAATGTTCTGTATTTTAGGATCATACCACACAAGAGAACCTGAGCGCAAAACCCAAGGTCACCGAAGGTACCAGCAGCAGCACTGATAAAATGGGAGACAAAATCCCATCAGAGGCAATGCTTCGTCTACTGCAAAGTGCTTTTAGTCGGCACATGGCCCAGAATCGAGCACCAAAGAAGACTCCAAATGAAAAGTTAAATATTCCATATGAACATTTCTATCAAGCCCTTGAAAAATTAAACAAACCCTCCCAGTTAAAAGACTCTGAGGACACTCTGTACAGTGACTATGTTGACCTTTTTTACAATGCCAAACCCTACAAACATAGAGATGATAGACTGCTGCAAGCCTTGGTTGATATTCTGAATGAAGACAACTAAAATGTAGGGTATGACACTGAGTTGGAAATATTCATGCTCCCCACCCCCACTGCCCTTTTCTGAAGTATATTCTACACTTTACTCATGTGATTACTACTTTGATTCCTTCATACTTAACCAGGATGTCAAGCAGGGTGGGAAACAGATAGGAAGTGTAATTTGTTAGTGGCGAGGCACTTAGCTGAAGGGTATCAGTGATCACTCTATTCCAGTGTTTCTCAAACTTCATTGCACCAAGACCCCCTTCTGACAACAAAAGTTGGGCTTCGACTTCAGCCTCAGGTCCCAGCAAGTCTAACACCAGCCCTGGTGACCCCATTAAAATGGTCCTGACCCACAGTTTGAGAACCACTGCTCTATTCAAATATTGTCTTCATTATCACAAAAAGAGGTCGTTTCTTCCCTCTAGCATGAAATGCAGCTTATATTCCTCTGAAAACACGTTAGCTCCATTTCAAACTTTTTCCTTTCCCTGTTGTTTTCCATTTGATTCCTGTAGCAGGCAGTGGTTTTGAACAGAACTGCCAGTACTATGTGAACTGCCAAGGAATGGGGAAATACCATCTTCCCTGTCAAGAGCATATCGGTCCTTCTTACATCGGTTATTCTCACAAGACTTAATGCTGGCTTCAGATTCTGTCTCCGTGCAGATTATAGAGCAGAGAGGAAGCTTGCAATGGGTTTGAATTTTGCAGATAGTTATAAATCAAGAGAATTCAGATTAACTATTCCTTATGATTCATGGCTGGAAGAAAGTATTGGACTTGATTCTGATCACACACCAGGGAGTTACTCCTGATTTACACTAATCCAGAGTCACACTGGTGTAAAAGAGCTCAGAATCAGTAACTGCAGTGTTGGAAATACTGCACAAAACCCTGTGACCAGCTTGTCTTCTCCCTAATCTAACTGTGGCCTAGGGAGAGAACCTCTATCCACAGAAAACATGGCAAGACTAGATATGGGCATGCCAATGGTTGATTGCAACATTTCTTAAATTTTTCAGAGGGGTGAGGGGCAAATGGAGGGAGAGAGAAAAACAAGATAGGAGGAAATTGTATGGGCCTGAAAAAGGAGGGAAAGAATAGGTAAGAGGGGGGAAAGGATGAAATGGAATGTGAGCAAAGAGGAGGCAGCAGTCAAAGGCAAGGAAGAGAAAAATGAAAGGTCAGAAGTCAGAAAAGAGAGGAGGGAGAGAGAGAGATGGAGGGAAGTCCCTCAGAATGGTCCCAGCAACTCTTGTCAAGTAAAGAGCTTCACGCAGAAGATCTGATTCAAACTGGGGGGACTGGCTGAGTAGAGGGGGTCAGATCACCTGGTCTAACATAGGAAGTCAAAATCCGGGACAAAATGGCTAAGGGATGGTGATTGTCAGAGTCGCAATGTTTCATGCATTTATTTTAATTGAAATCAAGATGGGTACAGGGGTGCTGGAACTAGGGGTGCTAAGGGTGTGGCAGCATCCCTGGGCTTGAAATAGCTTCCATCATATACAGAGTTTATAGTTTTGTTCAATGACTTTCAGCACCCGCACTGTACAAATTGTTCCAATGCTCAGGATGGGTATATGATTTGTTGCTCAGAGTCAAAAAATAGCACACCACTGAATATCCAGTTAAAAAAATGAGGGAATACAAAGACTCTAAGTGAAAAAGAAAATACAATGTTTCTCTACAATGCCAAAGATACCTGAACAGATATTGACTAGATTTTACATCTCTATCTATCTATCTGTCTATCTGTCTAAAATTCTAATCTTTTCCAAACCGCTTTTAGAAATACTTGTCACTGTTTCAGTATCTCCATTTCATAAATGATGCTGGTATCTCTCAGACTAGGAGCTTAACCTTTTGCTGATACTTCATCAGATTGGATGCAGACTTTCAAAGCTGTTGTGAAATTCTGTTGGTTAAAACAAAACCTGGTTACTCTCTTAGTAACGACTGTTAATTTAATCAATAAAAAAATAGCAGGATTTCTTTTATAACAACTTTGAAAATATCTGATCTCTCATTCATTCCAATAGTAGCATACATTTCTAGGGCCTAATTGTGCATGAAGCCAGCTTTACACTAATGCAACTCAACTGATGTTACACCAGCATGAATGAGAGGAGAATCATATTCTACCCATTTCTCAAGGTTGTGACTTCCTGTTTGATCTGTCTCTTGTTACTAAAGCGCCTCTTCTCTCTGTGCTAATTTACAATATTTTCTTTAGCATGGAAACTGGACAAATATTGAAATGGTCCAAACCAAAAAGCATTCTCATGATATTCCTTTATTCTACTAGCATTTAGAGAGACAGGCAGTTCAGAGATGACTGACCTTGACTAATTTGAAAGGTAGCACTGAGCAGGGGGAAGTGGAGGATAATTTCCACCCACATTTTAATTTTCAGAACTGGGAGCTACCCTGTGAAGAACACAACACTGCTAGGATGTATGTACAGCTGAATGAATAACTTGTTTTCTGGTGCACTGGCAGTTCCAAAAATGTTTTAATTTTATTTTCCGGTTGGCCTCAAAACTAAATCTTTCAAAAATTTTCATTAAATCCAAAAACAGAAAAAAAATGTTTTAGGTCAGACATTTTATTTGGCACAAAAGGAAATGTTTCATTTCAATTTCAAGTAGTTTTGTTGTTTTTTAAAATAAAAGTGAAGGAAATTTCGAATAAAAAAAGCACTTCAAATTGAAAATTAAAATGTATCATTTACAAAATGTCCAAAGAAAGTGTTTTGACATTTTCAAAACTTTTCTTTTTTTAAATATATGAACAGTTAAGATAAAACTGATACAAATTTGCTAAATGTTTTTGTGTCACCAAATCTGTATTTTTTGCCAGACAAAATTTCAGCTGCAAAATTTCACCTTGCTCTTGTTTATCAGTCCAGCTCTGTTGTTGTGTCAAGATTCTTAGAGGCTGTTTTCTTCTATGAATAGCAGTAACAGCTAGTCCTTGCTGTAGGTGAAAATGATTACTGCTCACCTTTGGTAGCAGCAGCAGCAACAATGGCCAGTCTGTGAATGCAGTGCTCACGTTAACCATGTGGAATATACATGACTCTTCCTTTGCTGTAAGCCCAGTCCCCATGCTATAGCCAAAGTTCCATCAGAGACCAGCTTTAAAACTTACCTGCTGCAAATCTGTCTCTTGAATCTTTCCAACCCAGAGTATATTGTATAGACATAAATTATTTTTATTGTTAGTCTTTTCTTGGTGCCTGTGTGGGTTTTGTGAAAATGTAAAAGAAAAAAAACTAAAATGTTTTCTCTCAGAATTTTAAATTATATTTTCTTTACAGGTATTTATAATATATCAAAGCTTTTATCAAACAGACAGAATTTTAAAAGGCATAATAAAATATATTAAAGCACCAGATTTTTCTTGAGAAAGAGACAATTTCATCCAATAAAGTATTTTTAAAAAGCATGTTCCAACTACAGCTGCAACATGTATGTGATGTGATGTTAAAATTACATTTGTCTAATAATAGCATAATACAGTATATTAGCAGAGCCTAGAGTGTGTGGTCTTAACATTTTTAAAGAAAAGATGAACACAGGTTATGGATTCTTTTAGCTGGGAAATATGAAATGTAATTAAATTTACAAAGGAGAGTGGCCTCATCCCTGACAGAGGGGCGGAGAGGGAGAGAAGATAATATATATTTTGTTGTATACAGAGGATTTACAAAGGATTTCTCTGGCAATGCAGAAGATGATATTGTGGGGCTGATCATTCACCATTCAAGTCAATGGGAGTTTTGCCATTGACTTCAGTGACAGCAGACTCAGTCTCTGTGGGTCTGAAATATAAAAGCATTCTGTCTGCCTGCGATCACTAACAGATGCACATCTCACATGTACCAGCTTTATAGTCAAGTGACACACGAACATAGCAATCTTGATTTTTTCCACTGCCTTCCATCAGGATAGCAACATTTAACATCTGTTTTGCAAAGGTGATAAATAACAACCAAGGTACCAGGCAAGGGAGCATCAGGCCCTTATACACTCTCACAGTAAATTGTCCGTGGAGAATTTCCTTTGAAAAGGGGAACTCTTGGCTCCTGTCAGATGGAGATGTAGGGTCATGGCAAGAAAAGTCTGGACTGGGACATGGTGGAGGGCAATTCTGCTATAGCAATCCTCCAGTGACATATGGCTCATTAGGGAACATATACTAGTTATTCAATTTAGAGCACCAAACCAGCTCATGGTCAGGAAGATGTAACTGACTCCCTAAAGTGCCCCTCATCCAGTCACTAGCCATGGAAAAGGTATATTTTCCCTTGAATCAGCTCAACCATTAACAGTTCAGTTCACAGATTGAAATGACTCAAGCTTCCATCCCATTAGGCATAAATATAAATTATTTAAGCAAACACTTTGCGAGCTTCATGACAGGCACTCATTAAAAATATCCGTTTGTTGTATTGTCACAATGTATGAGAAAATGTGAAGCAATAAAGGATGGAAGATTTGCTTCAAACATAACGAATACCTAATGTAAAAATGTAAGCAAAGTACTGTCAAGTTCCGTTAATATAACAGAGAAAAATAGAAAGATGGTGTATAAAGGAATAAATAGTTATCAGGAAAATAGCTCTTAATGGTTATACAATTTCAGCTATTTAGAGCTCTATGACCGCATGTAGCTGAAAGTAAATCTTTTTCCTGTTGTGACATTCTTCACCAAGAATAAATGGATTTGCTGTTATTTCATGTTGTAACATTTTTTAAATTATGCATGTATGTTATCAGTGAGTGCTCCAAATCATTAGTATACAATATAATGCCATGCCATGTGTTCTGATAAGGAGATGCACTTAGAACTAAAGGCCTGCAGGTTTGCTTATGGTGATTTGCTAAGTGCCCCTGTGAAATAAAACAATAAAGGTTAGACTAAAAATCAAGCCATATGTCAGCTCCATTAAATGTAGTGAATTAGTGCAGTAGTCCTACATTTTAAGACCAACTAGGCTAAAGTGCATGGCACTGCAAACATTCAGGAAGCAAAGGGCATAGCCAATCAATAGCTCAGGCAAATATCCTCTGGCTCATAGTTATAAACAAAATTATTGAAAACAGATTTTTAAAAAGCTGTAGCTATTAATTTATCTCTATTATTTAATAGTATTTTAGTTATTTGGCTTTCAGACTGATACAGCATGCTGGAAAGATGTTTTTTCAAAAATACTTAAAGATGTAAAAAACAGCCTATCTGTTAAAAATGTGTTTGTCATGGGCGGAGTGGGCCCTGATTCCTATTAAAGGGGCCAGCCACCATGTGACAATACAGTGCTTAACCATTAACTTCCATCAGGTCCTCTCAGGCCATTGCAGTTGATCAACCAGTAGCTAAATAGCTGATTTACATACTGCTGTATATCTGCCCTGGTAGAAAATTGACCCTTATTCATAACAAACTATTAATATTTCTAAATTAGCAGTAAACTTTTTGGGAGCATTTAGGGTGGAGAGGATTAAATTGTTTTTAAAGGAAATATTTGAGTGACAAGGGCTACGTATTTCATTAGGTACAGTAAGTGCTGTAGATCTTGGATCTTTCATGAAGACACTACAGTGAAAATTTATCCAAAGTATCCACTGATTTTGGATTGTTCAAGTTTTGGGAGCCCAATTTCAGACACCTGGGGTCTGTTTTGCAGTGAGGCTGAACATCCATAACTCCATCTGAAGTTAATGGGAACTACTAGTGTTTAGCATCTCTGAAAATCAGGCTCAAGCTGTATCTGGTTGAGCACCCACCCCAAAATGGAGACACTCCAAATCAGTGGCTAATTCTTAAAAAATTTGGCCTAAGTCAAGTAACTGGGTCAAAGGCTGCACTCTCTGAGAGTGTGATGGAGTGTTTACACCCTAGTTGCCCAGAAGGGTTTAATGTAGAGTGAGAAGGCGGCTAATAAGCCCAACAAGCCACAGTTGAGAGGAATTAGGTGGCTAAATAATCCCCTGACTGACCGAAGGAGCCCAGCTGAGGAGGAATGAACTGGGCTGGGACAATAAAGACAGGAAACTGGAGGGCAGGGGGGACGTAGCTGGGAAGTAGACTGCAGCCACTCCTTAGGAAAAGGGAGGAGATTTTAGTGGTGGCAAAGACCAGTAGACTGCAGTTGCTTCCTGGGAGGAGAGAGTCATGAAGCTGGTGGGGAGCAGGGAGTGCTAGATAGCAAGGAAAAGGCTTGGGGAAAGGCAGTAAGGTCCAGGGGGAGCAGACTCTGACCCTTAGCTAGAGGGTCCTTGAGCCAGAACCCAGAGTAGAGGGTGAGGCTGGGTTTCCCTGCTAGCCACTGAGGGAGAAGCACTATGTGCCAGTGAATGGGAAGACTGTCCAGGATTGCTAAAGGAAGACTTCAGTATCTTGAAAGGGGAAAATATGTACAGTGACTGGGCTGGAGGGCTGAGTCATGAAGAGTCAGCAGCAGCATGTGGAGTAAGAGGAGGGCTGCAGACCGACAGAGGTGAAGATATGGTGTGAAATCATGACTGTGTGAGCTAGTCTGCAGAATGACCAAGAAGAGGCACCATCCTAGCGGTGAGTGGAGCATTCCCTAACAGAGGGCCATACACTATCTTCAGGTGAAATTCTTTTTGCCTGCAATGGGCCCCACTCAGTCAACCATTTAAGGACATGCTTCCGTCCAATCTTCTGAAGCAAAACACCCAAATGTGTCTAAATTCATGCTTAAGTCCCATGTAAATATGTGCCCGAGGTTAGGAGTGTGCTTTGCTGAGATGGAATGGACTGTTGAATCAGGGCCCTTATTCACAGAATAAGGGCAAGTGAATTTAAATGTTTGTCCTAGTTATCCTCAATGTCCATCTGTAATTCTATATCAAGAGTCATGCTTAGATTTCATGCACTGGGTGACAGAGTTGTGTGGAATGCTTACATTCCAGTGCATTGGATTTCAAATTAGTGAATCTCATTCCTTCTCCTTCAGGAAAAAGGCAACTTTCAGTGCATAAGATCCTTTTTCTTTAGCAGTTTTAGAACAGTTCTCTAACAGCAACTCCAGACATCCTACTGGCTACGCAACTTAGTTTTTATTTTATCAGCCATCTGTCTTAGAATCTCTTGGGATATCTGCAACAAACCTTCTGATAGAGAATTTTATCCTTTTGGCAGAAGATGATAATATCGTCTAAAATATTATTATTGCCTGTCCAGCATCTTGACAGATGAAAGGAGATGCAACAAAGTTGCACCACCAGTGGTGCTTAGGCATGGTATAGAAAAAGTGCCTGATGAGCAAATGGCAAAACCTTCCATGGTGGCTACAGGTCCATTTGCCAGATGGAGATTGAAACACACTCTGCTTCCTGGCTCCCCTACAGCCCTCGGTCTGGGCTCTCTCATGGCTTTACACAGTGACTGCACCAGCCTTAACCCGGCTTCTCTAAATGATTGTGGGCAGGATTTTCCCAGTTGTCAGTGGGAATCCTGAATTTCTTGAGGTCTTGCTTAATCATGTTGGAGTATCAGAGCTTTGGCCTTCATCTGCATCGCAGGTGGGTCTTAAATTGGCCATAGAGCACAGCCTTCAGCAGATGATCTTGAGCTATTATTATAATTAATGAAATCTCTTACTGCACAGTGCTTCACAAATACTCAAGATCCTTATACTAAAGAGCATACAATCTCGGGGACAAGTTCAGAATTTACATTGGGGTAAGTAAGCACAGAGTAACTTCACTGTCTTCAGTGAACTTAGTCCACATGTGTAACTGGTGAATCTAGCACTCTGACACAAATCAGACATCGTATTGCAGGAAGAGGGGATTGCAAAAAAAGTAAGATGGCAAACTGGGGAGAGGCAGGCATAGACCAGGCAGAATGTTCTGCCTTTTTCTTTCTCTTCCTTTACCAATAACTTTCTATTGTTACATTGTCTTGTCCCTTATAATCTCAGGGATATTCAGGACAGTAACATCACAAATTTTCTGCTGATCAGTTGTAATTTCTGTTTTAAAATCATGTGACTGCTTGTTCTGTCTCCAATTCCTTCCAACATCCCTACTCCTAACACCTCAAAGACAAAGCCCAGCATTTTCCAACTGGGGTGTCCAAGTTTCAGACTTTAGGCCAGATCCTCAATTGGTGCAAATCCCCATACATCCTCTGATAAGGTATACAAACCTCACGCTGGCCAGAAATGGGTTAATGAGGAGCTGTGGTCTGTCTGCCCACCCTGCTGCACCTGCAGTAGGTGTCAGGCTTGGAGGGGTAGATTAAAAGGGGAGCGCAGTGCTCAGGTAGGAACTCCCTGGGATGGAGAGGAGATGGCTGACTGGAGCCAGAAAGTGCTTGAGATTTTGCTGCCTGCTAGATCCTCCCTCCCTTAGGGAATGTGGGCCTCCACTTGATGTCCTTGAGAGATTGCTACCTGCCCAAGTCTCCCTGAGGAAAGGTAGGCCTGCTGTGAGACTAGTCCTGTGACTTGCTACCAGAAATTTGCATCAGAGGCTGCTGCCTACCAGAGCCTCCCTGAGGTAAGATAGCTCGTATGTGAGACCACTATTTGCTACCAATGCCTTGCTTCTCCCTGTGAGGTAAGACTGTCAGGTGATGCCTTTTCTGATGGGGTAAGAGCTAAATAAATTTGGCTACATATGGCTGAGGTCTTGAAACTATGACCAGGCAAATCAGTTCCATTGAGGACAATGATGCCAATTTACCAAGTGAGGATCTGGCACATATGTCCATATTTGGACATATCAATTAAAGTGTCCTGAGTTTTCAGAGAAGATGAGCACTCTGGATTCCCAGTGAAGTCAATGGCAGTTTTGTGAACTCAGCAGTGAGGCATCAGAGACTCATCTAAAGCCTCTGTAGTATTACAAAATACTATTTAGTATAGGCTCTCTGACCAGCACAGACTGGGATTTTCAAGAAGCCTGAAGATGCTTGGTGCCCAACTCCCATTTGGCTTTCAATAGCATATGGGCATTTAACTCTCTCTTAAAAAGGCCAGCCCATAACACAGGCTTCTGGAGCCAAATATGCCTCCTACAGGTTGCAATGCATGACATGGGGATTATTCACCTTTTCTTTAAAAGCTAACATGAGTACAAAGATTCTAATTCAAAGAGAGCTGAAACTCAAGTGGCCAATATATCCTATTTGCCTGCATCTGCTTCATTGTCAAGTCATACAATGAGCTTCTTTGTGTGGATGGGAGTGACAATCAGTTGTAGAAAAAAATATTTAATTTACTGAATTATATCTTGTGCACAAAAGAGGTTGCTAGCTGGATTCTATTGTCACTTGATAGTGGTCAGCATACTCTCTTCTACATCACCAATGGAGTTGATCCACCATCCATAATTACTATTATATATTGGCACTATTGTCTTTCAACGCATTCAAAATAACTAAAGCAAGAAGAAGTTAGTAGCACATTTAGCCACTTACATTTTAAGAGTGACCTGTTTGCTTCAGTAAGAAATCTTCTGACTACTGAATCCACAGAAAATGATTAAAGGAAGGTGTGGTTTTTTAGAGATCATCTGCATTGTTGCTCACTTCCCCCACATGGTTCTGTAATGTTCAGTTTCCAAATACAGTAGACTCTCGATTATCCAGGATGATAGGGAAAAAATTAATCCTGGTTAATAAAATCCTAGATAATCACCATCTATAGGATATATGGGGGGGGGGGGTTGGTTCACTGGCTGCCCTGAGCCCTGGTGGGGTTGGGGTTTTTTTGTTCTTTGTGCTTGGGGCAGCAGCAAAGCCAGAGCCAGCCCTACGACTTACGCATATTTTTTTTGACATCCTGGTTAATCCACAACCTGGTTAACCCTGGATAATCAACTGTACAGTGAAAGCTAGAATCGTCTAGCAGTTTGAAGCCACAGTGTAGACAGTATCACAGCGTTCACAAATTATGCTACTTGCCAGTTAGAATAGCATTCAGTCCCCAATTCTCCACACGCATGTACTACTTGTAAGACTAAGAGAGGCATGTCTAGGCCTGCCAAAAACTAAAGGCCCATTCCCTCATTAACGGGGTGGAACTACTAAGCCCAGACCATAACTGAGTATGTGGGACAACTAAGGAGAGAACAGGAACAGGAGTGAGCTCAAATGTTAAAAATGAGGGGGCACTGAACAGAGACACCTAGACAGTACCCACCAGTCCTCAAAGATATCTAAGGCGTAAGTGGATGCTGCCCAAAGGAACTCTACCCAGAGGCATGATCATATGAGGAACTGGAAATAAGCCCCACAGTTGCAGAGCACCCCTCATTCACCTGCATGTACCTGCAAAAAGGGGAATTGAAAACTCATTTCCTGTCAGTTGATTTCCCCACGTGCCCCCCCTAAAAAACACCATTACAGTGTAGGCAAGACCTAAACTGGATTTGCCAGTATAGCTAATGTAGATGCTGCTCACACTAACGAAAGAGCTTTTGCTAGTTTAGCTTATAACAGTTCCCTGAACAAAATAAGGTGTTGTCTTGCTAGTATAACTGTCTACACTACTGCTTTTGCTGGTATTTAAATGTCATTTACAAAAGTCACATCCCTAACCAACATTACTATACCAACAGAAGCTCCTAGTGGAGGCTTGGCCTTAGTTTCTCTTTGCCATTTGGGAGTGGGGAGGAGACCCAACTAATCAAATATTTTCCTGATTTTAAAAAGAAGTTAATATATTCCTGCATAAGCAATTCTGGAGATCTGTGGGACTCAAGCATTGCCAAATTTTGCCACCTGTCTGTAATCTCTGAGTCAGATTTCCCAATTCCCCTGTATTGCGCTTGGTGTAGGAATGGAGCTGAACCAACATTCTGTGTGCCACTCAAGCCCAGTAGTCTTGTATATTGAGAGCCCCCTGTAGAAATATATTGACTGGGATATATTGACTGAGGCTGACCTCGATGCAAAGGATTTCTTCTGTAAGTGCTACCCCTTGGCAGCTGATGGTGAGCCAAAGAAAAGAAAGATAGTGCTTCTGTATATACCTAACATTGCTTCAGGTACTGCAGCAGTTACATAATTTTCCACATTCTCTAGCTGTGGGATCTAAGTCATGTTCTGTTGCTTTGTGCACCGTCTGCTGTATAAGTCCTTTAAAGCTCCTATCCAAGTTTGGATTCTTCTTCATAGGAATGGGATATGTCCATCATGAAGTAGATGGCCTGTGTTTCTCCCTCACCCTACAGTTTTACTGTACATGTAATTTAGGTTTAGCAGATGTGCACTTAGGCTAGTGGGTATGTGAATCTGCAGTGGCATTTACCAATTTATTCTAACAACTAGGGGCCTCAGCAAGGTCGAGGCCACATTATGCTAGGCATTGTATAAACACAGAGTATTACAGTCCCTGTCCAAAACAGCATACAATGTAAAACACAAGACCTATAAACAGAAGTAAATGGCCAGGGAGGCAAGGAGAAGGACAGATGACTGTCATCTGACAGGTGACAAAATAATCAGATGCTTTAGCATAGATTTGCTGTGTGCACAGTTCATACCCAATCTGCAGCAATAATCACCATAATCACAGCTCATCATCTCCATCCCATTTCCCAGCAGCAGTGCTTTGTTTCTGAGTTAAGTCCATGCTGGTGATAACAGTGCCAAATGAGATGCTGTAGTCATGATCCCCCTGCAGCAGCATTTCCTCTGCAGGTGAAAAATCAAAAGTAGTGCCTTGAATGGTCTTTAACAAAATGGCTTTCTTTTCCTTAGTACAGAAAGGAAAACAACATTTTTACAAGCAGCCTCTGTTACCAGTTTCTGGGGAACTCTCGTGTCACTCTCTCTGACGGCTGTTCAGTATTTTTCCAGGGAGTAGTCAGCATAGCATGTTCGGACTCAGCCAGGCTCAGACACAAAAGGCCAAGTTTAGCCCAGATTCAGAAAGATTCTCATTTCGTAGCTGTTCATTTACTGCATAACCAATTTTCTACAACCACAATGGCATGTGGGAAAGTCACTTACTGTAGAACCTCAGAGTTATGAACACCAAAGTTACAAACTGATCAGTCAACCACACACCTCATTTGGAATTATGCCATACTGTTAAACATAAACTGCTAAAAAAAATAGAGAGCAGCAATTTTCTTCTGCATAGTAAAGTTTCAAAGCTGTATTAAGTCAATGTTCAGTTGTAAACTTTCTAAAGAACAACCATAACATTTTGTTCAGAGTTATGAGCAACCTTCATTCCTGTATATTAAGCCCCTTGCTTGCAAAGAGGAGACAATGGATTTCCCTGGAGGATATGCAACTTTGGTGCACTCTGCTGCTATGTTGTACCTTTCTCACATCCTTTGTGTATCTTTATTTAGATCATAAGTAGTATGAAGAAGGAGTCATCTCTTACTAGGAGTAGTCCCTTTCTTCAGATGTAGTTCCATTAAAGTTAATGGTCAGAATCTGACCATATGTTTATAAAACTCTTTGCAGAACAAGGTCCTAACTGCAGCTGGGACTTGTAAGTGTTACTGTGATACACAAACAACTTGCAGTATGTTCATCATTTTCAACTTTCAACAATCCTAAGAACATAACAGCCGTACTGGGTCAGACCAAAGGTCCATCCAGCCCAGTATCCTGTCTACCGACAGTGGCCAATGCCAGGTGCCCTGGAGTGAGTGAATCTAACAGGTAATGATCAAGTGATCTCTCTCCTGCCATCCATCACCCCCTTCTGACAAACAGAGGCTATGGACACCATTCCTTACCCAGCCTGGCTAATAGCCATTAATGGACTTAACCTCCATGAATTTATCCAGTTCTCTTTTAACCCCTGTTATAGTCCTAGCCTCCATAGCCTCCTCAGACAAGGAATTCCAAAGGTTGACTGTGCGCTGTCTGAAGAACTTCCTTTTATTTGTTTTAAGACTGCTGCCCATTAATTTAATTTGGTGGCCCCTAGTTCTTCTATTATGGGAACAAGTAAATAACTTTTCCTTATTCACTTTCTCCACGTCACTCATAATTTTATATACCTCTATCATATCCCCCCTTAGTCTCCTCTTTTCCAAGCTAAAAAGTCCTAGCTTCTTTAATCTCTCCCCATATGGGACCCGTTTCAATCCCCTAATCATTTTAGTTGCCCTTCTCTGAACCTTTGCTAATGCCATTATATCCTTTTTGAGATGAGGAGACCACATTTGTACACAGTATTCAAGATGTGGGCGCACCATGGATTTATATAAGGGCAATCAGATACTCTCCACCTTATTCTCTATCCCTTTTTAAATGATTCCTAACATCCTGTTTGCTTTTTTCACTGCCGCTGCACACTGCATGGACATCTTCAGAGAACTATCCACAATGACTCCAAGATCTTTTTCCTGATTAGTTGTAGTTAAATTAGCCCCCATCATATTGTATGTATAGTTGTGGTTATTTTTTCCAAAGTGTATTACTTGATTCTGGTTATTCTTGATTAAATTTTGTAAATGGGTTTTTTAAATCTAGCAAAAGCCTAAGTTCCAGATACATTCTTTTTTGTTTTTAATAAAATTTATCTTTTTTTAAAGAACAGGATTGGATTTTTGGTGTCCTGACAGGTTTGTGCATACATTGTTAAATTAGCTGGTGACAGCTGTTTTCCTTTTTTTTTTTTTTTTTTTTTTTTTTTTCTTTCTCAGCTCTTCGCCAGAAGGGCAGCGGGTAAAAATGCTTGACAGTACCCCATAGGAAGGAATTCCCAAGTGCACCTTCATGTTTCAAATGGTTTTTTTGCATTTAGGTGGTGGCAACATCTACCCATTCAAGGTCAGAGAGAAATTGTAACCTTGTGAGTTTAATACAAGCCTGGAGTGGCCAGTATTAATTTTTAGAATCCTTGTGGGGCCACGCCTTCTGCACTTGAAGTTCCAGAGTGGGAAATCAGCCTTGACAGAGATTATCAGATATTTTCCCTCCGTATGGGTCTAAAAAGAAAACTTTGCAGAATTCTACAACTTATGGAGCCTTTCAAGAGTTCAAGAGCACTAATTTGGCAGCAGAGATGCATAGAGTACTGGGCTTGATGCTGCTATCTCAGCTATGCCAGCATGAGGGAAAGTAAAAGCAGAATCTAGTCCATTAGGTGTACCAACATAGGCCTCTCCTGTCTATCAGGAGGAAACCACTGAACTCGCCCAGAAAAATCTAATGTTCTGCACCAGGGGAGGAAATTTTGTAAAGCTGGTAGAGAAAAATCCTGCTCCTTTTGAAGTCCATGGGAATTTTGCCATTGACTTAAATGAAACCAGGATTTGGCCTGTCAGCTACAAAGCCTTGAGCCCCAGTTCTAGTCCCCTTCCGAATGCTGCATATAGGAAATTACTATGCAAGTAACCCCATTGCTTGTCTACACTATCAATGTCCCTGTGAAAATTGACTTGTCCCATATCACACTGTTTTGAAGAATATTCTATTACTACAGCAGTCTTGTCATTACTATAATATGCAGAGGTGGGAAAGCCCAGGAACCATATCCATATTATAGCGAATAGCAATTTTATATAATGCAATAGATTTATAGTTTCTCTTTAAGATTCCATATCATCTTTTCAAGGCAACCCTCTGCTGTTGCCAGTCCAGCTAGTGAGTATTGTTCAGTATGATTTGAAAAGCTGCTCATTAAAGACTTCCCAGAAACGGACGTCACAAAGCAACAGGCCAGGTTCTTTAGTCTGTGGAGAGTGTGCCAGAAAAGGAGTCTTGTCAATACTAACTAGAATTAGGAACGCACAGATGGGCTTTGGCGCTTTGGTCACAAATGGTGACTCAACACTGTCTGGTAGCTATGCTGAATCAGTGTCAATGATACCCAGTCAGTTACTGACCTGATTATTTTTATTAATAAATCCTCTTTAATAATAGCAGTTAAGACATTCCTGTCAGGGCATCTGAGGGCAGTTATTGCACTCTCAGCTGATTAAAGTTACTTGATCATTGGCCTTTATCACGCAACCCATAATTACTTAGACAGGAACTATTATCTTATTGCGTGGTCACTGTCCTCCTGTTTCTATCTACTGTTCAAGGCTTATGATTTATCAAGTTCTATTGATATTTCAATTAGAGTAATTCAGAGAAAATTATATTGCCTTTTCCTTAGGGTAGATTATGGCTCATGCATTTTGAGCTCCATTATGTGTCAGAAATAGTAAAGACCTATTAGGTCTTTAAATTAGTATTAGACCTTTAGATTCAATCTATTTCCTTTCATTAAAGGCAGCCTTCTGTAAGTTTTCTAGTGTTCTGTCCAGTTTAATTTCAAAAGTCTCGGGTAAGAGCTTCCCCTGGAAAACTTTCTTCAGCACAGCAGATTTCACTACCAGTTCTTCCTGGTGTTCAGCCTAGATTCTCCTTTTCTTTATTTCATTGAGGCAATGTTTCCAATGCCAAACCTTTCAAAAATCATGAATCCAACACCCTCCCCTATCCTACACACACCTAAAAATATATATTGGATTAAAAATTGAGATTTTAAAAATCAATTTGATATTTTTAATCTGTCTTCTGGATTTTGAGCCTTTAGGTTTCATGTCTTGCAAATGTTTCTCTGAAACCATGAGGGCTAGAAAGCTAATAAAATGAAAGCTGAGATTCTGAGGTACTAACATGACTTCAGGAGCTGAGGCTTTATGAAAAACAAAATATTACATGACCTATGATTGCAAGAGTTGGCATCATTGTTTTGGATTCCTTAAATGCAAACTACCATGCTCCTCTTTTTCTCTTTCCCTTTAGTTGCTGCTTCTCCAAGGCAAGCTGTAATTGTCAAGCTATTTAGTGCATTTAATCTTTTTCCATGGATCAACCCATCCTGACCACTCAATCACTTTTATTACTGCTTTCTGAACTTTTTCCAATCTGGTACTATATTTCTGGCAGTGAATTGCCCAGAACTGAACACAATATCCCAGGATGAATAGCATAAAACTCAAGGAAAGAGAGCCTTACCTCTCTGCCTTATGATGCAGCCCCAAATTGCTTTGGGCTTTGTTGCAGCCATTGTGTAATTTTGCTGTACGTTATCACCCACAGGTTTCTCTCAGTGCTACTCCTTCTTCCTTCCTCCCTCTCTGTGTATTTTTGTTGTTCTAAAGTCAGTCTCTATTTCCTGTGTTCTGCTCATATTCCTAATCTCTCTAGAGTCCTTTGTATTAATTTTCAGTTTACTGATGTTTGTGACTCTTCCCAAATATCAGATTTCATTACTGTGTTTACTTCCTTTGCTAGATGATTAATGAAGATTTTGAATAAAATGAGTCCTACCACCTGTCCCTGCACTACTCCACTAGATAATTCTCTCCAGTCTAATATATTGCCATTTCATTTATTTTTTGTTTTTTAACCATATAAATATTCCTGCAGAGGCCAACTTTCATCACTTTATTAGTGAAGATTTCATTAGTGCATCAAATGCTTTCCTACAATCCAAATATATTATATTTGCTCATCTACTCACTCATTGTCATTGCTTTTGGGGGGGCGTTAAAAGAATCAGATTTGGTTTGATTGGTTGCTTGTTACTCATGGTTCTGTTACCTTTCAGATCTTTAGTGATTTTTCTCTTAATGAATTATTTGGTACCTCAATTTCAGTTCTGTACTGAGTCTGCTCTTCCTTTCACTGACAAATAAAATCTAGTATTCAGTTCACCTGCCAGAAGTTGCTGTGAGAACAGATCCAATATTTTCACAGAAAAAATACAACATATGAAACAGTTTGGTAAGGGAAAAAAAATGTACATGAAAAAAATACACAAAAATAGTTTGGTAAGGAAAAAATACACATGAAACAGTTTGGTAAGGAAGGATATAGAGTGATCATTAATAAGCAGATAACTGTAGGAGAAGGATTCATTGGTGGGGGATGGGTTTGAAGGAAAATTGAGAGGTGGAAACAGTGCTAAATGGGGAAAAGTGAAAGATTGCTCAAATCATTTCTACCCTTAACGAGGGCTGGTGTAGTGTCTGTCTCCACAGAATCATGGCAAAGGGACCGAGCCTTGGAGTCAACAAGGGAATCTTTTAAAGAAGAGGCTGAATGGAAGAATCCTCTGTAAAGAAGGCATGAACGGGGAAAGAAGATGAAGGGAGCAATGGGGCCAGTTCTGACAGGCTGGAGAGCCTGTGGTCGGGGCATCTGCTGGGAGGTGAAAAGTTCTGCTTTGTATGTGCTAGCGTCTGAAAGGGGGATGGGAGCAACAGAGTGAGCCCAGGAAGGCAAACGGCTGAAGAGCCTCAAGGCTCCGAAAGGGACATGAAGGACTCTCATATTGCCTGTAACAGAGCATGCCAGCCCCTTCAAGAGCAGGTACTACCAGGCTGCCTTTTACTTGTCCTCTGCCCTTTAAAGGAAGGGAATGCTGGGAGATATACTTTCCCAACAGGGACTGATGGCAGGTGTAATAGGAACCATGTGACTGTCAGGACTAGATAAACAAGTATTTTTGGCTTAGTAGAAATGGCTGTGGAGGAGGCTCTGGACCTGTACACAGCTACAAGCAGTAAGTCCTGAGACAAAGTGCTCAAGAAACAGGAGGTCAGCCTGGAGAAAATAAATATGCAGTGCATGGAAGGAGGTGTGTGTAAAAGGCCTTCAAGGAAGTTGTAGAAGTACTTGAGCTGGAGCCTGGGGGGTGGGCGGGGGGCAGAAGGGGAGTTTGAGAATAAAATGGCCTGGGGTGTTATGGCACTGGTGGATTGGAGGCCTAGTATTGGAGTTTCCAGTGAAGATGGGAAACAGCTCCCCAGTCCTTCAAATCTGCATCATCCGGATAAGAAATTGTTTCACCTGGTGAGGCTGGGTTCAGTATAGTTGAGTAACAAAAGCCACTTCAGTCTCTGTGTAGGTCTTTAAACAAGCTGCCTTTTTGGGAAACTCCAGTTAAAATCCTTCTTCTTTCAGGTCTGAGGTTTTTTGGAGGGGCTGGACCTTAGTCACCCATATATTGGAGGCAGAATGCCGGCAGGAATAGGATAAACTGAGGCATGGACCTGTAACTCTTACACTGACCAAAGAATGTCTACCAGCTTCTGCATCATCCTAATCAAGGGAGCTATCTTGCTATTAAAATGTTCTGAAACTTCACAAGCTGCTGCAGGCATCTTGCAGTTGCTGTTTTGATTCCAAGCATCATTAACATTCACTGAGCCAAAAACACTGTCTCAAAAGCGTTAACAATTCTAAGTAGCCTAAGATCTTGTTTCTTTCAGAGAAGACTGTAGACGTTTCCAAACTTTTAATATTCTTTGAGACTACTAGGAATGGAAACTAATAACTTTTTCACTGATTTATGATGTGTCAGAGGGTAGAATATTACCTTATTGATATGTGTGATGCACTCCCCCGTCAAACCAGAATGCTAAATATTAAAATACAGTTTGCCTTTGATTAGTCACAGTGCTCATAGTGGGAGGTCCAAAGCAAGAAGGTTGAATACTAAAAGTTTTACCATTAAGTAAATTAGCTGGAAGAATATCATCTCACCATAAAACTCTGCATAACCTAAACCTCAAACTGATGTATTTCCTAAATAGCAAGGGAAAGCTTCAGCAACATCAATTAATTAATATCTAGTATGCTGGTAACTATGGAACGAATAAAGGTTCTGATCCTGCAGCACACTGTATGGGCAGAGCCCTGTTGATTCTAATAAGGCTACATGTTGAGAGACGTGTTCGCCCATGTGGCGCTCACTGCAGGATCAGGGCTTCAGAATCAACAAGGCATTTTCTTTAGAACACTGTTTTAGCATAGATTCCCTGAGAAGTATCTGACAAGAGCAGACTGGGAATCTTCATGACCGTCTGCTACATCTTGGACTTCAAAATGTCTTTGGACAATAAGAACTCTTATTTTATTTGACTTTCTTTACTTCCAGTTGCTAATGGAGGTGAAATGAATGTTTGTGAAATGAGTTCAGAGTCTTGGTCCAATGCTATTTAGTGGAAAAGTTATTCATACTACAAAAATACCTTGGCAGTGGTTCAAACCAAAGTTTAGGTCAAGAGTCAAACTTTCACACTCTGGGTCAGTTAGAGAGAGAAGATGGGCCACAAAGATTAGGGAAAAATCTGATTCAGACCCAACCTTCAAATCTGTTCAGATTTAGTCTTGACAGAGGCCTGAACCAAAACTCTAAATCTTATAGCAGAAGACTCTGGAGGTCCTTCCTGCCAGGTGTGGAAACTAATATAGAAAGGACCTTCTGATGTGACTTGTTTCTCCCCTTCTTAACAAGACTAGGTGAGTTTCCACTTTCACTAAGAAATATAAATATATCAGGCAGTGTGTGTTGGTGGGACAGGCTATTCATCTCCTTTATGGCAAGGGAACACCTAAAGGGGTTAGATTCCTTTCTCATCAGGGTTCATCTTTCTCGGGAGGAGGGGGGTGGAGTTGGGGAGGGTGTCCCTTTTCTGAAGGGACACCAGAACTGAACCTCTGCATCCTGCTAAAAAAAGCCCTGAACCAGTTTAAAAATTTTATGGATGGATTTTTCTTGTAGTACTTCAGCAACTTCTAGTCCATGGCTGCATAGCAGAGTCACTTGTGCTAATCATGTAGAGAGGACCTAATTGATTTGGTGAATCTATTGAAACAAATAAACAACCTTCTGTCAATGAAAACCTACATTTATTGAATTCAGTTTCACTTCTGTCTCAGCTATGAATAGCTTTCATTATTTAGAATATACGACTCTAATAATAGGCCTGATTCTACTGAAGTCTTAGAAATACTAAGAGAATAAAGAGAAAATACCAATGGAGAAAGAGCGTGTAAGCCTTTTGCTAAGAAATGGGAGTACAGTTGTAATGTGGGCTTTAATATGCCATATCTGAAAAGTCTATTGGTTAGATAGTTTTATGCTTGGTTTCTTCTATTTGCTGCCCTATCTCTGAACCTGGACCTACATGATACTACCAACAAGCCACAGCTCTACAATCCTACATATGAAAGGAGCTTGTGATTGTAGCTGGTAAGATGAAAAGTGCACTAAGCTCAATGAGGGGTGCACCTAGGGTGACCAGACAGTAAATGTGAAAAATTGGGACAGGGGGCGGGGGTAATAGGAACCTACATAAGAGACACCCCAAAATTGGGACTGACCCTATACAATTGAGACATCTGGTCACCCTAGGTGCACCACCTAGTGGGATAATAGAACTGCCAGCAAAGCTCAGTGTGCTTAAAGTTGTTTACTTAACCCTTATGCTGGAATAAGGTGCCATATTACCTGAGTACACCTCAGTGTGTTCAAGATGCTGTTGAAGATTTAGAGATGGCAAAGAGACTGGACTCTTATTGCAGTGTAGACCTGAAAAATATTTTTGGGTGGGGATAGGAGGGAAGATTATTGCTTAGCCAAGCATATCTCTTCCATCCTGAACACCAAAGATGGCTTTGGGAACAGTGCATATAACAGGGTCCAGAAAAAACTTAAGGTAACACTGGCTTGGAATGTCAGTTTCCTCAACTTGCTGTAATTTTGAATAGCAGAAATGACTTCATGAAGCTGTGGATCGACTGTGGCATGGAGTTTACTGTAGATGACACGGGTGACTGACTGCAGAGAGACACTGAAAAAATTGCAGATGACCAAGACTGCAGGCAGCTTGAGGGAACAACACAAAATAGCTTCAAGCTGAACAAAAATGAGACTGATTAGCTTTTCCTATACTAGGCACCTGCTCATAGCACAGATCCACGGAGAAGTTCAAGCTTGTCTGGATATGTTCAAATCAGACAACTCGCAATCAACACAACTTCTCTGAGGTTTGAATTATCACTAACATTCCTTTTCCACTGTTATAGAGGAGAGCTTCCTCAATGACAGATAGCAAGTGCTAACTCTGCAGTAACAAAGGCATTGAATAGATACTAAACGTTTGGTGTCACACTTCCTCCCCCGCCTCCCAAATAAGATGCTCCACTGACAACGAGGCAATCAGGGAAGTGGACTAGGCCTAAAGTTGTTCCAGGAGGGGCAGTTTGGTGTGTGTATACATACAGACACACCCTCATAAAGTAATATGCATAAATTGAAAAGGACTTGGTCAGTCTGCACCCCTAGAATAGTCAATATTGATTCAGAAATAAGCCTGAAGAGAACATATATGAAACTCTGTCTACCCCTAAACATTTCAATATATACTGCACTAACAGAAAAATAAGCTGAATGTGCTTTACTAAAAGGTATGAAACATATATTCATGCAACTCGAGACAGGAAGTCTTTCTCAAAGGTCAAATTCACAATATCTGAGACTTTCAGTACAGAGACATCCAAATGTTAGTATGGCCTTGCTAACAGCCAAAGGTCAAGGTTACTAAATGTAGCCTCCCATATAATCACTGCTCCATCTGTGGAGTGACATGAGGCATAAAAGTTGCTATGACTTCTCTGGGATATTAGCAAATGATGGTACACAATTAGCAAGCAATGTGTTTTGCTCAGTTTGTTAAAGAGTGGAAGTTCAAACACATAACTAGTTGTCCTATGGCAGGCATTGAACTGGGAGTCTGAGTTTTCACTCAAAATAGCTAAAGAACTAATAACAGAAATGGAGGCATCTGAAGATATGAGAAGTTTTAGTCAGCTGGTGCCATATCCCAGCTGAAGGCATAAATAGCAGCACAATATATCAGCTAATCCCCAGGTGAACACAAACTGTTTACCTCCAATGATCATGAAAGGAACAATAGAGGAAAAAGAACTCAGTGCAATTACAAAGCAAAGGCCTTATGTGATTAATGATCAACAGAACCACCAGAGTTACAAACAGGGCGGGGGTAAGAATAAAGCCACTTCTAATAGAGAGAAGGTGAAGATGGGGACTTGCATACAGTGTGGACCTCCAAATTCAAGCACTATGGAAGAGAATGGCCTGCTGTGGTACTGGTATATGCAAATACCAGGGTTGCAAACAGAATCCATTCAGTGATTACACATACACTCTGGCAGTGGCACATACCCCTGGACTTTTATTTCCTAGAAAATGATCTTAAAATCTTCTGTTAATGCTCAAAGCAATGTAACCAGAAATATTGCATTAATACTTGATTTTCCACATGAGAAATGTCTTGTTTGTAATTGTTCCTGTTATGAAATATGGGTATATTACAAGGTTCCAAACTAAGATGCATGATATGGTGCCATCTTGTGGTCTTTGCAGTGTCAGCACTCTATTCAGCTATACTTTTGTTTTGTGGGGAGTGGGAAAGGATAACCATATCTTTCTACTAATTTAAGTGAAGGGAAAATCTGGCACTGAATCTTCTAGTAAGTAACAGATATTCTGAATTTTTAACACGTCAGAATCATCAGTCTAAAATCTCAGTGGCTTCTGAAGCATCCCAGCATTTAACTGCCATGAGCTACTCTTGTGTGACTGTAGCAGATCACAGCACGTATACCATGGGCCAGAAAATTTGAGATCAGGCTAATGGGTCTAACACACCTGTCATTCTCTTCATTCTGCCATTTTGCTTTATCATAGTTTTCTACCAGAAGTGTGCCTAGGTCTCACTTGAACTATCAGACCTTAAGAAGAGCTCTGTAAGTTCAAATGCTTGTCTTTCAGCAACTGAAGTTGGTCAAATTAAAGATATTACCTCACCTCTCTTGTCTCTCTAATCTCTGCTTCAACCACTTTCTCCTGGAGACTCATCCTGCATGTTATGGGCTGTGTAACAAGTAATAAATATGTCTGGATCCTTGCTGTTGTGTGACAGTTTTACTCTAGTTCTTGGGCTTGTTAGGTCACTGGAACTCAGTCTATAATTATGAGGTGAAGAAGGAAGAGTTTGAACTACCCTGAGATCTGGACAAAAACAAGTCTCTGGTGATGGGCTCCCTGCCTCTCTCCTCACATGAACTCAGCTCTCACAACCATCCTGCTCAACTTGAAGGCAAGTCCTTCTTTGTATGAATATTACTATTCAGAATACAGCCTGCGGTCTGACCAGCTGCAGCAAACACCACTGCATACACTGACCACAAGAGGTACTGATGACAGGCAGAGAGATTTAGTCAGGCAAGTGTTGCTCTTCTCTGATCTCTGCATTACTGTCCCCAGATTACCCTTTTTTAAAAGCAATTTGCACTCCTGTGAATGTGATAACAATGGATATGTGGGATAGTAACAGGAGAGACTCGATGGAGCAGGGTTTTCCTAGAAAACGGGCAAGCGGGGAGATGCATATAGACGAGAAGTTAAAATGCAAGTTTGTGACTAATGCAAAAATCAGTGTATGACTGAAGCCAAAATGGACTTAAACAAACAAAGCTTATTTGACGCATTTACGCCCTGGAAATGAAACTGTGAGGAAATCAAATGAGAGTGAGGAAAAAAGCGCTCATGCCAATTTGATACTTGGAATCCTTCAATCAAAGCAGTAATAATAATGCTGGAGTGGAGACTGAGGCTCTCAGAATTACTTTAGCTTTGCTTTCTTCTTCTGTTCACATACATGCAATCTACTGCCAGAGTGCAAGGGATCTATCCTTTTATTCACAAAAAGAAAACAGATGCTTTCCGTAAGTGATTTTTATTTTTTCAATCTAAAATGAGATGAAAAGTTGTCTCCGTGAACGAGGTTAGTGTGTATCTCTAGCAACATGCATGAAATGTAAAATGGCTGCCTTTTCCAAAAAACAGCAGAGTACTTGTGTTACACAAAACAAAAGTTTAATAACTAAATCCACTGCCATTCAGAGATTTTGAGATGCAGTTGGATCAATACCTAAATATATTTTTCTAAATTGTATGTTAGCAGTTGGGCTGAATTTAGAGGCAGGTGCCCTAGGCAACCACCTGGGGTGCTGGGCTTGGGTGCTGTTTTTGTGGTTAGCAACAAAAGGGAAAATAGAGTGTTTGAATTATAATGTTTCAGGTATCCTGTATGTGGATTCATTTTTCACTAACCTCTTAGAACGTTCTGGACCTTTGCAGAAACTCCTGGAACCTTCCCGACCTTCCGAGAACTACAGTTTCCTCGAACCTCCTAAAACGTTGTCAGCAATGCCCTTGAGGGTATATAAGGAAAAGTGTGTCACCAGTCAGATATAAGAATGAAGTGAAGTGAGAGCCTAGCTGTGATATTGTGAACCTCGTTTTATTGTGTAATTGTGAAAGTGTTCAGGGAGAGCAGGGGGTAAAGATGCTCCTTGCCTGGGTTGCCATTTGATCTAGGGCAGGCCCTGGTTAGCAGCACTAAAAAAGAGGCTGGCTAGTGAGGATGAATCCACGTCAATGCATCAGTGACCCAGTTCAAATATTTGAAATGCTTGGAATTTAGCTCTTAAAAAAACCCTCTGGCCTCTTCATAATGGAAAATGGGAGGGGAGGGGAAGGTGTATTGTAACGAGTGACTGTCTTGCTGGTTAGAGGTAGTAAAACATTGTAATGGCAAAAATGTACTGGGATTTAATATAATGAAACAGTAAAAACCTTTAACTCTGAGTTAAGATTGTCCTGTAACAGCTCATGTCCTTCAGAATACTGAGTTCAGCAGAATTCAAACTTCTGAAATGCAGGAAATATAGAGTTCAGATAAACACCCATGTACCCATAATTCTGCCTCCTTGGAGCTGGCAATAGCCATTGGGAATTATCCACCTGCTCTCCAGCTGCATTCGGTGTGCTGAGTGTAACTATACTGAATGGTGGTGGAGGAATAAGTTGGGAGAGCTGTGATTGTGATATGAAGAGATCTGGGTCTGAGGTGCCCCTCCTCTGCCTCAGCCTAGTGTGTTATCAAAGTAAAGAGGTGGGTATGTATCTTGAGGTTCCAGTCCTCATTATTTCAGTACAGAATTGTGTCAGTAGCAGGGCACTGGGACCTTGCCATGGGCATTGTCAGTAGTGAAGTAGGATATGAGAGCAATCTGCTGATGCAATGATGGGTAGGGGAAAGTGTAGGTTTAGGTGGTCTCCTGTATGCATGCGTGAAGGAGTTGTGAAAGTTGCATAGGTTTAACTGTAAACTTGGTTTAAAAAAACATTTTCAAAATGCTGTTAAATCAATATACGCCAGGATTCAGTCCAGAGGTGCAAGTAAGCCGGTATCCCTGGTACGGCCTACCAGCAAGAGCCGGTGCACCATACTGGGGACTGGCTTCCCCAGGCGGCAATTTAAAGGGGTTGGAGCTTGTAGCAGCGGCTGAAGCCCCAGGTCTTTTAAATTGCCGCCAGTGCCCCGAGATGAAAGTAACTTAAAGGACTTACCAGTACTCTGATATGGGGCCTCAACCGGAAGAGGCAAGGCCTTTAAATTACCACTGGAGCCCCACTGCCGCTACCCCGATTTAAAGGGCCTGGGGTGGTAGTGGCAGCCGGAGGCCCACGCCCTTTAAATAGCCACCTGAGCTCTGCTGCCGGAGCTCTGGGCAGCAGCGGCAGAGGTGCGACAGTTATTTAAAGGGCCTGGGGCTCCCAGCTGTCACTACTGCAGTGGAGCCCCCAGCCCTTTAAAGCTCCACAAGAGCCCGTAGCCCCAGGGTAGCGGTGGCAACCGGGAGCCCCCGGGGCTCCATCGGTGATTTAAAGGGCCCAGGGCTCCCGCTGTGGTAGCGGCAGCTGGAGCCCCAAGCCCTTTAAATTGCCCCCGAACTCCAGGGCTCCCAGCTGCCTCTGCAGCTGGTAGCTCTGGGGGATGATTTAAAGGGCCTGGGGCTCCCAGCTGCTGTTACCGCAGCCGGAGACCCAGGTCCTTTAAATCCTGATTTAAAGGGCCAGGGGATCTAAAGGACCGGTCTCTTCTGGTTGAAGCCCCACCCCCTGCTCAGGACTCCAGAGTACCAGTAAGTCCTTTAAGTTACTTTCACCCCTGCTTCAATCTGAATGTCCATACAGGGTTTCTATTAGCTTAACTAACTCAGTTTAAATACACCTTTAAAATAGTGCAACTCTTGCATTTAGAGAAGGAATGGAATTTGCCCCCGTCTGCAGACTAAGTTTGATATCCTTGTCTTGTAAATTCAGGCCCATATATTTTGCTGACAGTTCCAATAGACTGTATCCTGCCTAACTGGTCCAGTGACTGCTCAAGAGAGTTGCTGACCTTGTATTAAGACATCAGGGATGGTGCAGGGAGGAAGAGAAAGGTCAGGGTGGAGACAGGTACTGGTGAGACAGGATAGAAGCAAATATAAAATGATGGGGGAGTCTGAAAAGATTCATTTCAGACAAGCGCCCAGTAATCTGGATGTTTTTCTGACATATACAAGCTTCTTGAGGCCACAAAATTTCCAGCTCAAAACCTCCACTTCTGAAAGTTATTCTGCAAAGGGGGACTCCTTCGTAGTCACTGGGGCTCTGTGTGCACAAGGGTCTTCCCTCATGGAAAAGTTTACAGGTTCAATGCCTTTTCTTGCTAGAAGATTCTCTCATGAACAAAGTTCGTCAAAAAGCCCAGTGGAAAACAGAGAAACGTTGGCAAGTTCTTTGCTTAAAAACATATTGACCAGCTCTGCATCTGAGACTTTTCACTTGCTTCCTCTTTCCAGCTGGCTAGCAACATAAGAATGAGCCCTCACTGTATTTTGGCACCACCATTCCCTTGTCTACAAGGGTTGGGGGAGGGGAAGGGAGACACAGTTAATAACTTTTTCAGACTTCCAAAAATGTCTTGGCCAGCTGGAGTTAACAAATGATGGTGGAGTATTACCAAAATTCTGGGAGAGAAGAGAAGGGGTGTGATGGAGTGCACCCCTGTATTTACACCCTATAAACCATTGTAGTAATCTGTACAAAATATGCCTTGTGAGGTATAATTTGAAAAATAATAACTTGCTGGTCAATAATACAATGGTAAAATGTATGTAGCAACAGTATTTGTAAATTTATGAACATAAGATGAAATCATGACTGAAGTGTGTTTATCAGACAAGTCTGGCAAGCGGGGAAACCTGTTTCTCAAAGACAAAGGACAAGCCAATGCCTCTAGCCAGGTGCCATCAAAGCTGATGGGCCATCACCTATCAAGTGGTCATTCTTGGGGAAGAAAGGGGGCAGGAAAAAAACAGATCTGCATCTTAGCAAACAACAGCAAGGAATCTCTTTCACCACCAGGCTCCTTGCCTCTGTCAACACAATGGGAATGAACGTTATCTAGGGGCAACTCTCAGGACAATACATTTCAATGGGTGGCTGAACTATACATGTGAGGGGCAAAATACCCCAAGTTCCCTCCCTATCCATCTTTCTCTCTCTCTCTTACACACACACACACACCTAAAAAGTCCAAAGAAACAGTGGTTGGACTTTGGGAGCAGATGCTGAGCATTGGTCAGCAATGTTACTAGAAATCTGGTAAGGGATTTCACCTTAAACCAAGTCTAATTTAAGTTTTAGTACTGGGAAGCATTTTATCTTTGCTTGTAACCATTTTTAACTTTAATACCTTAAAGCTCTGTCTTTTAACTCTATTGATAAATAAACTTTTTATTTTAATCAAAACTAACCTAGTGTTATGAATTGTTTGGATAACTACGTTTAAGGTAGAAGATTGCAGTATATTGATTCCCTTAAAGGGGCAACTTACCTAATATATCTCACCTGTCCAGGAGAGGTGCAGAACATGGACAGTGCAGAACATGTGGTGATGGTGTTTTTTGGGGAGGGGGTGAAATCTGGGACTGGGAGTGTGTTGGGTTCACCCTGCAAGTAATAACTATGGCTACTGGAAGTGAGAGTGTGGCTGGTGTTTGCTGACAGGCAGCGGGGTCGGGCCCCTGGACCAGGGCTGTGGCTATAAATATACACTCGGGGGTGTAACCTGCATGCCTTTTTTTGCAGCTTGTGAGCTATATCTCCTGCTTCTATTTGACCAGATCTATTTGGACAAGTGTTTTAAATCAGTTGGGTGCATTTAAAGCTTGCCTGAGATTAGAATTAGTCAATGAGCCAGCCTGAGAGTTCAGTAACAACATGGAAAATCCCTTCCAAACAAATATTGACAAAAATATTATTTCTACATAATTTGCCAACTATTAGAAGTGAATGATGGGGGGTGGGGTTTGTTAGTGGTGACAATGCTTGGACATGGTTAAAGATTCTGTCTGGTTCAGAACTTGTGTAATTTACTGTGACAGGATGGTCACATATTATGTAGATTTTCTTTTTTTTTTTTTGCTATCATTGAATCTCCTTTTAAAAGGCCTTTCCCTTCCTCTGGTAACTGTTGTTTAAAGCAGTCTTAGGAGGACTCGGAGGCTTATCCTGATAGCATGGTAGCAAGTCTCCCTAACTCAAATGACTGACAAACTCAGTTGGGACTTACAAGCAGTAGGCTTCCGCAGGTAAACTAAGGAGAGATTGGCTTGGTATAAAAGAAGAACTGTAGCAGCAGACAGACGTGACTCTTAGGAAAACACAGGCAAATCTTTCAAGTTTTGTAGCCAAAATGTACAAGTTGAAAATAATCTTTTTATCTGTCTCCCATAGTTTTCCAGTGGACATCAAGAGCTGACCAAGGATACAACTGGAGGGCTGGTGGTGAGCAGAGTGACCAGATATCCCAATATTAAAGGCTTTGTCTTATAGGCAACTATGTTCCCCCAAAAAAGTATCCCGATTCTTCACACTTTCTATCTGGTCACCCTAGTGGTGGGGAGTCACTGTGCTTGAAAGGAAAGTGGTGAGAAGAAAGGTGTAATGGGTAGATGTAGGGATATCTCACTATGCCAAATGTGCAAAGCAAAGACTAATGTGATTGTGCTGATTTTGTGGTGTAGTTTGTTTTCTTTTAAAGGAAGTGTAGGATAAGCAGCAAAACAAGTATCACAAGATAGAAAATGTCTGTTCAAAAAATATGCTTCTATTTTTTTACTGTAAAACATCTTGTAAAAACTCACTCAATCCTGGGTCAGTGAATAGCTGGTGACAGGAGTATCCCTAATGTGTGTGTTCAATCTAGCTTCAGACCATAAAGGATGAACTTGTGGTTAAAACAAAGATGCTACATCTTCCACTAGATGGCACTTGCAATTCTTACAATCACTATGATATTGAGTACTGAAAAGCCCATAGAACTAATAACTTTTCCGTGAAATGGGGAAATTAACACAGACAGTTCCTGATTTAAGAATTATGAATGGGTTATCCTAGTGCATGTTGGTGTTTCTATGGCTTTTAGCAGAGTATAGTAATATCACTAATGTTAATAAATTAAGTTTCTCTACACTCCAAGGAAGCAGCTTTATCCAAATTTTCCAGTAAGGAAACTAAGGCACAGAGGTAAATGACTTCCCAAGCTCAAGGAAACCGGCCACAGAGCCAGGAACAGAACCCAGGACTCCTGATTCCCTGTCCTCTGCCTTAATCACAAGACTGTGCTTCCTCTCTGTAAAACATTTACCAATCGTCCCATTCAGCAAAGGCTATGTTTGGCTGCTGTCCTGTGACAGTATGTATAAGGCAAAGGCTGCTAATCTGGGAGATTCTAGTGGGTTTCATAGCTGGCAGTCTGGAACATTTTGTTTTGTAGCTGAATCTGGTTTTTGTATTATCAGGTGCAATTTGTATGAGACAGTTTTATTATTTGTAATTAAGCAATAATGTCCAATGGGGAGGACATTTCCTGGAACTTATTGATAAGATAGAAAAGATGATTGCTTAGAGGCAAAGCCCAGTGAAATGAGTAAAGGATGCATTTATCCACCAAATATGGGTTTCCTTTTAAAGCCTACTGCTTAACAGTTTAAAGTGCTTCTGTAAACATAAAGCAGCAATAGTCTATAACTCTAATGTGTCTGAAACCATTAGAATGAATCAATTAATCAGTTGGATATATGGGTAGCTTTAAAAATATTGGGGGGTGGATGGGAAGTGCAGCAGCGTGAAATAGAAGCAAGGAATTGCTTGGTAGCTACAGACTCTCTAGTGACTTTATTTGAATGCCTAGCGAATCAAAATCAAAACAAGGGTACTTATAGAATCAACCATACCTCAAATAGGTGAAAAGCCACAAGGCCAGCCATAGCTACATGTTAGGTGAGGGAGGCAATGCTAACCCCTGCATACAAGCAACAACTCCAAAATGGAGTTAGGGGTCAGAATGGATAAGCAACTCAATATGGCCTCCCAACATTTGCAATGCTGTGGCAAAAAGAGCTAAAGCGATCCATGGAGGCATAAATAGGAGAGTAGGGGGTAAGGAAGTGATTTTTACTTCTGTTGTTTGGCATAGGTGAGAATACGGGAATACTGTGGCCCAGTTCTGATGTCAACATTTTTAAAAGTATGTTGAAAAATTGGAGAAGGAACTGTTCATCTTACCAGAAAATGAAGTGTGAGGGGTGATTTGGTTACAGTGTCAAGATACCTTCCTAGGTAGTAAAAGGCTCTCTACTCGATCAGAGAAAGGCCCAACAAGAACAAGTGGTTGAAAGCTCAAGCCAAACAAATTCAAATGAGAAATAAGGCCAGAGGTGAAAATAAGCCAGTACAGTGTACTGGCAAGAGCTGGTACACAGCTGACCATACCAGCAGAGGGCAGCTTTCCCAGGCAGGCAGTTTAAAAGGATCATGGGCTCCCTTTAAATCAGCACCAGAGCCCCGGGGTTCCCAGCTGTTGCTGCCATAGGGCTGCTACTGCCACAGCCGGAGCCTCGGGCCATTTAAATCACCACCGGAGCCCCAGGATAGCAGCAGTGATTTAAAGGGCCTGGGGATTTAAAAGCCCTGCCCCTTTCACTCAAGCTTCCCCATCCTGCCACTCAGGACCCCAGCCTTGCAGTACCGGTAAGTCCCTTAAGTTACTTTCACCCCTGAATAAAACACTAATGTTTAAGTGAGTAATTCAGTAATTAACCACTGGAATAAACTAACAGGGGGAAGCTGTGGATCCTCCCTCTTGATTTTTCAAATCAAGACTGGATGCCTTATGGAAGATATACTTTAATCGGGCACAAGTTATTGGACTCAACACAGGGCAACCGGGTGAACTGTAATGGCCTGTAATATAGTGGAAGTCTGATTAGCTAATATGGTGGTGTCTTCTGGATTTAAACTCTATGAATATAATATTTGTACAGAAAACTCAGGAGCACTGAGAATGGAAAATTTAACCCAGGCCAGAAGGCAGAGATCAAGAAGTTATCTTGAAGTTTAGTTTCAAGTCATATAGTTCTGACAAACAAGACTCAAAAGTAGTAAAACCTGTTAAACAGGAAAATCTCTTTGTGAACTAGATAATTTGTAGTTATATGAAAATCCTCTTTGAAGCTATGTATTAGGTGTTATATATGTATGTCACAGGAAAACAGAAAAGACTAACACGAGCTTGTTACAGCAGCTAAACTGCGCTTTTTACATCCATGTAATAATGAAATACATTTTTCATTTAAATTGAACCAAATATTTCCAAGAGTAAGGCCCCACCAAATTCAGGCCCATGAAAAACGCGTCACAGGCCATGAAAGCTGGTCTTCACCCGTGAAATCTGGTCTTTTGTGTGCTTTTACCCTATACTATATAGATTTCACTGGGGAGACCAACATTTCTCAAACTGGGGGTTTTGACCCAAAAGAGAGTTGCAGGTTATTTTAGGGTGTCACGGTATTGCCACCCTTACTTCTGCACTGCAGCCTTCAGAGCTGGGCAGCCAGAGAGCAGCGGTTGCTGACTAAGGGCCAAGCTCTGCAGGCAGCAGCGCAGAAGTAAGGGTGGCAATACCATACCATGCCATTCTTAGCTGTGCGCTGCTGCTGGCAGTGGCTCTGCCTTCAGAGCTGAACGCCATCAGTAGCAGGACAGAAGTAATGACAGCAGTATAGCAACCCTCCTTACAATAACTGTACGACCCTCCCTCCCCCTCAACTCCTTTTTGGGTCAGGACCCCTACAGTTACAACACTCTGAAATTTCAGATTTAAATAGCTGAAATCATGAAATTTGATTTTTAAAATTGTATGACCATGAAATTGACCAAAATGGACCATGAATTTCATAGGGCCTTATGTGTGGAATATGCAGTTGTACAGTGCTGAACTATTAGGGCTAGATCCATACAAGGACTTAGGATGTCTAAATCCAACATTTAGGAACCATTGAGATCAACAAAATGCCTGTGGCCACCTATATTCCCCAGGCATCTGCTTCTACCAGCAGACATGTGCAAAACTGCCAAAGTCCTGCTGTGGTAAAAGCTGCTTGGATCCTAGCTCCTACCTAAGACTCAGTTCGATTCTCAAACTAGCATTCCCCACCTACCTCGCCTGTGGGGTCAGATCTGGTAGATGTGCTGTGAGCAAGCCTACCACAGTAGACCACTCTCAAAAGGTAAGCAGGTTGGCAGCAATGTTCCCTCAATTTTTTTACATCCACGTGTGGAATGAATTTTGTTATGTTCACTAATATGGAGTTGATGTGTGGTGGAGTGTGGGGCTGAGGGATTTGGAATGTGGGTGGGGGCTCAGGGCTATGGCAGAGGATTGAGGTGTGTGGGAGGTGGGTATGGGCTCTGGGATGAGGGGTTTGGTGTACAGACTGCCCTGGGGCTGTGGTGAGGAAAGAGGACTCCCTCCAGCCGCGGCAGCTCCGGGGCTGGAGGAGAGGCATCTCTCGCTTAGCCGCAGCAGCTGTAAGGCAGTCTGCACCTCAAATCCCTCATCCCTGGCCTCACCTCAGAGCTCACACCCTCAGGCAGAGCAGGGAAGTGTTATTTACCCCTTCACATAAAACAAGAACTAGGGATCACCTGGGGGAAGCAGGTTTAAAAGAAATATAAGGAAGTACTTCATTTTACAACATACAGTCAACCTGTGGCACTCACTGCCAGTGGATGTTGTGAAGGCCAAGAGTATAACTGGGTTCAAAAAGGAAATAGATAAGTTCACAGAGGATGGGTCCATCAATGGCTATTAGCTAAGATGGTCAGGAATGTGTCCCCCTCTGACTTCTAAAAGATTGGACTGAACAAGAGGGTGTGGATCCCTAGAAATTGCCCTGTTCTGTTCATTCTCTCTGAAGCACCTGTCCTGTTGGAAGACAGGACGCTGGCTAGATGGACCATTGGTCTGATCCGGTATGGCTGTTCTTACATACAGGAGAGTACTGGGGGGGACTGGGCCCCTTACTACTTTTAAAGATTATCCTACTACTGACACATTCAAAGATGCTGGGGGAGGGGAGAATGTTTTGGACCCCTTACTTCTCCTTGTGGTGAAGGGAACTGGGATGCAGTGAGAGGACAGACTGTGGAGAGAGGAGGAATAAGGGCACTGCCACTCCAGAGGAGGGACGGGGGCATAAGAACATAACAGCCGTACTGGGTCAGACCAAAGGTCCATCCAGCCCAGTATCCTGTCTACTGACAGTGGCCAATGCCAGGTGCCCCAGAGTGAGTGAACCTAACAGGTAATGATCAAGTGATGTCTCTCCTGCCATCCATCACCCCCCTCTGACAAACAGAGGCTATGGACACCATTCCTTACCCAGCCTGGCTAATAGCCATTAATGGACTTAACCTCCATGAATTTATCCAGTTCTCTTTTTAAACCCTGTTATATTCCTAGCCTTCACAACCTCCTCAGGCAAAGAGTTCCACAGGTTGACTGTGCACTGTCTGAAGAAGAACTTCCTTTTATTTGTTTTAAGACTGCTGCCCATTAATTTAATTTGGTGGCCCCTAGTTCTTCTATTATGGGAACAAGTAAATAACTTTTCCTTTTTCACTTTCTCCACATCACTCATAATTGTTTATACCTCTATCATATCCCCCTTAGTCTCCTCTTTTACCAAGCTGAAAAGTCCTAGCCTCTTTAATCTCTCCTCACATGGGACCTGTTCCAAACTCCTGACCATCTTTGCTAATAGCCATTGATGGACCCATCCTCTGTGAACTTATCTATTTCCTTTTTGAACCCAGTTATACTTTTGGCCTTCACATGGCCTAATCATTTTAGTTGCCCTTCTCTGAACCTTTTCTAATGCCAATATATCTTTTTTGAGATGAGAAGACCACATCTGTACTCAGTATTCAAGATGTGGGCACACCATGAATTTATATAAGGGCAATTCTTATTCTCTACCCCTTTTTTAATGATTCCGAACATACTGTTTGCTTTTTTGACTGCCGCTGCACACTGCATGGATGTCTTTAGAGAACTATCCATGATGACTCCAAGATCTTTTTCCTGATTAATTGTAGTTAAATTAGCCCCCATCATATTGTCTGTATAGTTGGGGTTATTTTTTCCGATGTGCATTACTTTACATTTATCCACATTAAATTTCATTTGCCATTCTGTTGCCCAATCACTTAGCTGCCCAGGCTTAGCACTTCACTAGTAGATCCCAGGGTCCACTGCCCCACTCTGGAGAGGCCCCTTCACCCCAGCAGGAAGTGAGAAGTGCTGCCTGACCTTGGCAGAGATCAGCATACGCTTTCTGTACCTGTCCCAACCACTTCTCCTCAAGTAATGGGCTGGACAGAGAGATGGGAGAGGGGGTCAGAGAAGCAGATAATTATTCTATGTCCACTACTGGGGAGAGAACGTCTAGTGTTAAAAAACTGAAAGCAGTTCTTGAGTTTCTCCACATATACGTACAGTGGGCCAGATTCTTCCCTAATATATACACATAACTCCCGCTGATGTCAGCAAGAGTGGCATGTGTATCTGTATCCTTGTCATTATCAACCTTCCATGCTACAGCTGCTCTCAGCACGTCCTGTTTTATACTTTGCACAGTGAATTATGTAAGCATCGTTTGTGTTTAATTCTAATTTCAGATGCTTGACTCATATGTGCGCTCCAGAGAATTTGGCATTTGATGCAGGGGTAACTGAATACTAACAAAATGAAACTGTTCCGATGTAATCTCGGTATTTTTTGCTGTATCTTTATTTCAGGTTTTATACTCCCTAACTTAGTTTAGAAGCAAAGTACTCAAGCTATGAACCAGCAGCATTTCTGGAACTAGCAAAGAAAAATGAAAAGAAAATGGTTCTTAACCAGCTTCAAACACCCCACGGAGAGCATGCCATGTTCCATTTGATTTTAATCCAGGCAGTGTCCTTTTTAGGAGCTGTGGTGGAAGTAGAACACAAGCTCCTGTCTATATATAGAATTTCAAACAGATAGTGAGTTAGTTGGGGTTAGCAATTGATCATGTCCTCATCAACTAAACAAACCATCGAAGAGAAACTGAATCAGCAAGGAAGCTATAGAAGAAAAAATAAAGAGAAATTTAAAGGTGATAGATGCTGTTTGCACTCTTATGGTTAAGAAACAGCTTTAATAAAAAAAATAAAACTTTCATTTCTACTGCAGCTGCGCCTCCTACTCAGAACCCTCTGTACCAAAGAGTTGAGATTTATTATAGTACTTGCATCTCAAAGTCTATTTTCCTGAGGATTTTTGCTTTGCAATCAGCCATATGGATTTATAGTACAGTCTGCATGATCGTTAATCTGCTTTCACAGCAGTTTACTGGCTCAAGTAGACATCATATTGCATACTGTAAATGTTTTGCATGAAAAATAAATTATGCAACTAATACACAAATAAATCTTCATCTGTATAGGGAAACCTGCTTAGTGTGAATCTTCATTTTTATATGAAAGAGAATTAAACAAATTAAGCCTTCCCATGTGCCAACTGCATTTCTGGTTACAGCAAAGTCTCTCTGGCCATGGGAGAAATGACTTCACTCTGGCTACTGTCACTAAAACCAGTTCAGCTCTACTAATGTTAACAGTGGGAAGTCATAGTGGCATCTACTACCCTGTCTACTCAGTCATTGGAAACATTTTGTTGATTGAATCATGCTGAAGCCTGGAGGGTTTCAGTGGTATAATTAGATCTGTTTTAAAATACAAATTCCAATTTTAAATGGAAAGTTAATATTGGCTTAGTTAAGCCCCTAACATAGATGCACTTACATGGTTGCAAACTCTGATCAATTTAAAATCAGTTTAGTTAAAGTCCAAAATAAAGAATACAGCTGCACCATCTTCTCAGCAAATTGGTGTAACGTTCTCCCACCAAGGTAAAGATCTTCTGCACGGCATCACCCCCTTCTTTTCCCAGTGCCAGATGTGCTTTTTTGACCTGCCTTCTCCAAGATAAATACATGCTATTATGTTCATTTAAAAAACACTGAACAAAAACAAAACCCTAGACACTTTGCCCCCAAGCCTCCCCCTGGGGAAAGGATGAAATGAGATGCTAGTCATATTGCTTTGCACTACTGGAATATGCGCCCATACTGTAATGATGAGAATGATCTGAAAAGGTACATGGAATAGAACAAATATCTTGCTTATAGAAAATGTCATAGAAAGGAAGGTGTGGCTTGTCCACAGAATTGGGATCTAGGAACTCTGAGTTCTAATTCTGACTCTGACCCATAGACTCCAATTGCTACAGTATACAGTACACTCAAGTGATTATTTTTTTAAATTTATCATGGAAGGATCAGTCCTGATACCCTGTAAATTCCCCCAGTATAGTTATTTGTAAATCTTACTACTCTAGACACTTTCTACATACTGAACTCTTGACATAAAATTACCCTAATGGTTAGTAAATTAGGCTACCTGGGCAACCTGCCCCGTATGTGCAAAACTCATGGATATGCAAATGGAGAAAGATGCTGATCTAACTCAGCCCAGGCAAAGCCATTTACTTAAACCAGTACAGCCTATGTGTCTAGACAAGGACCCTCCACCTCTTAGGCAGGGTCAAAAGGCCTTCATTATACATTAGCATCATTCTCTGTGGTCTCCACCGAGTTTCACTGACACTAAAACAATTCAAATTTAAATTAGATTAGAATACTACTATTTTCCCCCCTCCTACCTATGACATGTCTACTTTAGCTGAGCTTCTGGCTTGCCTTTGTGGGATTTAAAGCTTCAGCAGCCTATTGAGAACAGGAGAAGCAGTGTTCCCTTTTCAACGAGCTCAATAAAACCCTCCTCCCGGGGGAGTAGGAATCAATAGATCTTAGAGGAAACAAAACAAAGAAGTGACCCTGAAACAATTTTTTTGCACTGACATATGAAGCCTTTTAAGAGACATCTGGCACCAAGGCTGCTGCAAAGGCACTTGGACAAGTAGAATGATAAGATACAGCTAAAAAGTCCTGTATGTTTATATTATCAAACATAATCAAATCATTAGTTCCTTTGAGTAGCAGCATTAAACTCACTACTATCCTACTTTGAACAGATCCCTTGGCTTTTTTTCTTCAGAACTGACAAAATTAACATCCAGGTCTCTATTGCCCCGTGACTTGCATGAACCTCCCCTTCCTCCCCCAATTGAGGCACAAGTAGGGGCTAGGGAAGGCAATTAAGTGTCCTCTTCAAAAAAGAAAGAGCATTAGTGTCAGCATGAAACACAGTTGATAGACAACTTAAAGACAAAATTCATTTAAGTCATTAGAAAAAGCAGTGGGATGATCTTGTGTCCCTAGGCAGAGGATTGAAAACTCAACCTTTTTAATTAGTTCCTTTGAAAGCAAGCCCTAATCACCTGAGAGTTACAAAAGTAGCTCAGTTACAATTACATCCCATTTTCCATGTGTATGGTCTATAAACCCTGCTGGGCAGTGGTTAGTGGGATTCAGTGCATGTTGTTAACACAATTGCAACGCTATACATAAACATGCTTATTATATACTCCTGCAAGCCAAATGGTGGCTGATCTCTGCTTGGTTGTGCAAAGCAGGTCAAACAGTGAAAGGATCCTCCGCTTGTACAGGGACCTGCCACAACTGCAACATTTGACCTCACTTGAATGTAACACCTTCTTGATGCTCCAAGTGAAAGCCACATTGCCCCGTACCAGGGATGGACAAACTATGGCCCGCAAGCCGGATCTGACCCCTCAGGGAACCGAGAACCACGGCCAATGGGAGCTTCGCAGGATGTACCCACAGGCAAGGGCAGTGCACGGAGCCCTCTGCCTCCTCCCCCGACTCCAGGAGCTGCAGGGACATGGTGCCAGCTGCTTCTGGGAGCAGCGTAGCACGGGGCCAGGGCAGGTAGGTCAGCTGGGAGCTTGCTCTGGTCTCGATGCATGCCACTGCCACCCCAGAGCCAAAGCCTGAACACCTCCTGCACCCCACACCCTAACTCCCTGCCCTGAGCCCCCTGCCTCACTCCAACCCTCTTCCCTGAGCCCCCTCATACACTCCACACCCTTCCTCTGCCCCAACCTCTTCCCCTGAGCCCCTTCCTGAACACCACACCCCATCCCATCCCATACCCTACACTCCCTCCCACACCCCAAACCCCTGCCCTGGCCCTGCATGCAATTTCCCCACCCAGATGTGGCCCTCGGGCCAAATGTTGCACTGTGCACTGTGTCCAGTAGCTCCAGGAAATGTCCTGTCTCCCCTAATGCACAATGTCTCTGGCTGGGCCGGTCTTATTATGCACTATTCTAGACACAGGGCTAGGTCCATACAGCACAGCAGAACCCTAATTCATTATTGTCTGGTGGGGAAAGTACATGACTGAGTTCATTAAGTACATGACTGGGTTAAATTAGACAAGCCACCTTCAGATGATGACATTCAGGCTACCACCTTGTTGGCTATCCCTATATACTGTGATAACTTTCCCTGTCTTATTGGACTCATTAAGCAAACAACCCAAATTAATAGTTCCACCACCTTTTAAATGCTAGAGAGCTGGCTCAACTTCACTGCCTGGTTCAGAGGAACAGATGGGGCACGGCTATTCCTGGGGTACATGAAAATATAGTTCTACCAGTGCTCATCTCACAAGGGTGCTGCAGGGATACATCCATTAATGTTAGTAAATTGCCTTAAGGTCTCTGCATCTCAGTGCTGTAGAATGACATTCCCAAATGCAATTATAACACATGTTCAAAATGTCGGACATAATGGAGCTTTCTGATTAGCTGTTAAGTACTGCTGTCAATTCATGGATTCTAGGGTCTGGCTTCAATCTTTCTTTGTCTTGTTTTTTCTTTAACTCCATTTCTCATTTTAGCAATCAGGCTCTTCAGGCCTTAGTCCCAGGAAATTAAAGCACTTTCTAGTAAGTTTCTTATAGTCACTTGCTTTTTGACACATACTTCATGGTGTCATACAGGCCTGTTGAGAGAAATTTTGGGCCCCAATACATCGTATTTGCTGGGACCTCACTCCCTCCATTTCACTTTATTTATACAGATGTTAGCGGAGGAGGGAGTGACTAGACTCAGGTCACTGTACAATTGGCTCCTTTTTTTCACACTTTTCATCAACCCTCACTTGATGCATACAACAACCATCCCCAATTCCCTGCATTTTTTTGTTTAGCTGCCACTTCATCAATAGGGACAAAGAGTCCTGTGGCACCTTAAAGACTAACAAACGTATTGGAGCATAAGCTTTCATGGGATAATACCTACTTCGTTGGATGCATGCCTCCGGTGGGTATTAGCCCACGAAAGCTTATGCTCCAATACGTTTGTTAGTCTTTAAAGTGCCACAGGACTCTTTGTCACTTTTGCAGATCCAGACTAACACAGCTACCCCTCTGATTCCTCATCAATAGGATGGTCCAAAATGCTACAGGGGATTGTAGAAGAAAGAAGCTAAGGAAAGTCTATGTCAATAGAGATGATTATACTTTATATAAAACCTTATAGAATCATAGAATATCAGATTGGAAGGGACCTCAGGAGGTCATCTAGTCCAACCCCCTGCTCAAAGCAGGACCAATCCCCAACTAAGTCAACCCAACCAGAGCTTTGTCAGACCTGACCTTAAAAACCTCTAAGGAAGGAAATTCCACCACCTCTGTAGGTAACACATTCCAGTGCTTCACCACCCTCCTAGTGAAAAAGTTTTTTCCTAATATCCAACTGAAACCTTCCCCACTGCAACTTGAGACCATTACTCATGACTACATTGATCAGGACAGGGACCCTTTACTACCTATAAAGTAGGATGCACATAATGCCAAGTGCTCCATTTTCAAACATCATATAAAGAAATGTAGCAGTAATACTATATAAACTGCAATAGGCCTTGTGCTGATCATACAATAACCTGATCATCTCTCTGTGTCATACTCAAGGGAGAGAAGCAGGGAGCTATCTACATCTAATAAACAATAAATATTGCAACAGTATAGTCCATAACTTTTTAGTGCTGCCCAGAGTAACAGTGAATGGCTTCCTGCTGCTGCTGTTGGTGACAGTTAACTGAGTAGTTTTTCCTAACACAAATCATTGTGTCTGTAAAGGGATGTGTGCTTTGTTCTTCTTTCCCATGAACAATTTTACAGACTCAATATTAGCCCAGGATTATCATAATCTATTGTTGTCATAGGGGGAAAAATAGCAAACGGTGATAATGAATACTGCTTATCCAGATCTCTGTGGTCTAGAAATCTGATGTTATGAGATACAAGGTTTCTGGTGCTTCCTGCTTTCTGCTATGTTTGAACTACAGAAAGAGAGGGTTTTTCTGCGATCATTTTGGTTTTGCTTTTCATCTTTGACAAAATAAGTAAGGGGGGAAAGTACAGAAAAATAAAACTAAAGTTTTTGGTTAAACTTTTGGACCTCAAAGCTTTGGGTTTACATCAGCTTTAGATTAAGTTTTTAGGGTGGGAATTTTATCCAAACTACTGTAATTTACTTATGCCCAGATTTAAAATACTTTACAAAAACTCCATAGCCAGTAAGGCTATTCCTACAAGTCATGTCATATGTAATTTAGTGTCTCTAAACATGGCATGCTTGCCAACTCCTTTTCTTGTCATATTAGTGGCTCTGACTTATTGCAACACAAAATGTAACAGGTAGGAAACATCAAGTTCTAAGCATTCTAGGGCTGTTCCTAAAAGGCCTTGGAAAATGTTTTTTTTTAAGAATATTAGCCAGTCCTTGTTTCAGAGTGTGGGCTAGTGCTTAGAGCACAACATAGGCAAACAGAATCCCTGGGTTCTATTTCCTGTTCTTCCAGTAACTTTGGGCTAATTGTGACTCAGTGCTAAACTCATCCCTGTTGTAACTCCAGTCAGTTAAATGGATGAATTTGGGGCTTGGTGTCTCAATTTCCCCACTGGATAAAATAATTACCTCCCTCATGTAGGTGTTGCAAAGCTTAATTACCATAATTAATGTTTATAATACACATGGATGAAAGGCTGTATTGAAGAACAAAGGGAATATTTAGTTCTATTGACTCATGATGTATGTGTCATACTACAATACCGGGCAACTTTACTGACCTCCAACATACCAGAATATCCAAATAATTTTGCTTTGATTTTCCAAACACACAAACGTATATTTGAACTGATTAAAAAACCTGAAAAATTATAGTTCTGCCTCCAGTAGTTTTAGTTCAAGTATTCCTTCCATCATGTTTCCCTTCTCATCAAATCCACCTTCTGGATACTGTCCAAGTTGGCTACTTGACTCACACATTGGGGATGAGGGGGAAGGATAACACTGACTAAAGCCAAGAGTCTTTAAAGTTCAGGTTTAAGCTCCAGAGTGTGCAATTCCAGCAGGGTACATCTTCGCTAGGAAAAAGGGTATGTTCTTAATTTGCATTTGCGAACTCATGGTAACTAACAGGGCGTAGAATCCTAATGAAGACAAGGCAGTTTGTAGTTTTCACACAAGTTGGCAGCTTCAGGTGAAACTAGTGTTTACCTTGACCTGCTAACTCATTTTAAAACTACAAACTGCCTTGTGTTCACTAGGATTTTACCTTGTGTTAAGAATGCTAGGATTTTACCTAAGGCAAGTTAAGCAAGAGAAGGCTTTTATTGGGTAAACTCACTGTATGTTTTCCATGGGAGAATCACTGCCCCAACAACTAAGGGATCATATTCTAGGTTCAGAGGATTGCAATTTGCCTCTGCTTGCACCTAGGGGAACTGTTGTGCCCTAGGATGGATTCACCTTGTGGGAGGTCAACTACATTCCTAATATCAACCTATGTCCTAGTTTCTGCAGGAGGAAGGCAGTTTTCATATCTGTCCAGAGCTCCATAGGCCCACAGTGTCAGTACTGTCACATTTCCCAGCTAGTCTGGCCCTTTCGCTATTAGCTCACAGTCCCTCACGGATCATAGGTTGTGGGTGGCTTTGCCACTGAGTCCCTGCCTCAGGCTGACTTACTGCCATTAAGCTTGCAGCTTGATTTTTGCCAACAATTGTTGGTAGAACCTAGGTGTTTCATAAGAACGGCCATAAAGGGTCAGACCAAAGGTCCATCTAGCCCAGAAGACTGTCTTCTGACAGTGGCCAATGCCAGGTGCTTCAGAGGGAATGAACAGAACAGGTAATCATCAAGTGATCCATCCCATTGCCCATTCCCACCTTCTAGCAAACAGAGGCTAGGGACACCATCCTTGCCCATCCTGGCTAATAGCCATAGATAGACCTATCCTTCATGAACTTATCTAGTTCTTTTTTTTCAACACTGTTATAGTCTTGGTCTTCACAACATTCTCTGGCAAAGAGTTCCACAGGTTGACTGTATGTTGTGTGAAGAAATCCTTCCTTTTGTTTGTTTTAAACCTGCTGCCTATTAATTTCATTTGGTGGCTCCTAGTTCTTGTGTTGTGAGGAGTAAAGGACACTTCCTTGTTTACTTTCTCCATACCAGTCATGATTTTATAGACATCTATCATATCCCCCCTTAGTCATCTCTTTTCCAAGCTAAAAAGTACCAGTCTTATTAACTCATGTGCAAGCTGTTCCATACCCCTAGTCATTTTTGTTGCCCTTTTCTGAACATTTTTCAATTCCAGTATATCTTTTTGAAATGGGGTGACTACATCTGCACATAGTTTTCAGGATATGGGCATACAGTGGATTTATTGAGGCAATATGATATTTTCTTCTTCTTATCTATCCCTTTTCTAATGATTCCCTATATTCTTTTAGCTTTTTAAAAATGCTGCTGCACATTGAGTGGTGTTGAATCTGGCCCACAATTTGTATCTTTCTTTGTAACCGTGAGTTTTTCTCTGCATATTTCAATATAACTCTGGCAAATTGCCACTGTTCCCTTTAGAATAACAGGCTTTTCCATTATTTGTCATGAAGAGAGCATTAGGCTAATCCATGGGTTCTTGGGAAAATAGTCACAATTAGAGCTGGTTGAAAATGTAACATCAAATCTTGTTGATGAAAATATATCCTCTTTTCAAAAGAGAATTCAGAAAATGTGGTTTGATTGAAACATTACAGTTTTCAATGAAAAGCCAAAACCCGTTTTTGTTGGAAAAGTTGGAGATTTTAAGTTTTTGGTTTTTTGCCAGTTTTTTTGCAGACACTCTTTACGATTTTGTAACCTGCTCTAGCAGCAGTTGCAGCAAGGGAAGGAGAAGATTGTCTCTCAATTCTGTTACCCTGTCATCCCACCCACCCTGCATCTTCTTACTCCACTCTCAAGTCTACCCAGGGAAGCTCTGATTAAAGCTGGTAAGAGGCGCAAGGTACCCAGATCTCACAGCTGCCATGCTCCCAGCACTCCATCATCTCCTCACCGTTTAAGCAGCTTTTTCCCCTAAAGCAGAGAACTGTAGATAAGCAGTGGGATAAAGAGAAGGCAATACCCCTAGACAACAGCAGTCTCCCTATATCCTGTACCAGCATCCATCACCATCCAGTCCTTTCACTAACTCTACCAGTACATTCCAGCACCAGACCCAAAACCAACCAGTTTCTTGTCATGATCCCAGAGGACTGTGGGATATGACCACAATTTATTGTGGGTTTGGGGCAGGCCTGCACAACTCGGAAAGCAGCGAGGGCCATATTACTGCAAAAACACCAGCTGCGGGCTGAAAAGCCCTGCCCTCGCCCCGCCCCTATCCGCTTCCCCCTACCACACCGCTTGGCTTGCCCCACCCCTACTCACCCCTTGCGGGCTGCACAGTGAGCCCACACGGGCCACATGTGGCCCCCAGGCCGCATGTTGTGCAGGCCTGGTTTGGGGTAATAAGAAACTGTGGTTGGCATGGAAGTCCCAGATGGAGAAAGTCTGAGAGCCCTTGATCTAATCTGCCTTATTGGATCTGGTATAGTTGTTAAAGAAATCAGTAAGGAAGAGACAGCAGTTTTCACTATACGGTAGCTACTGCATGGTATTCAAGGACTATTTTATTGTGTATTGCATAGTCAAATGGAATTATTATTTCTGTGCCTAAGGCATTCATCCCTGTACCATCTGGCTGGCAATTTGATTTTGTCATTCTCTTTCCAAGGTTATTTCTGAAGTAAACAATATCAACATTCCTTTAGAGCTGGGGAGTCTCTGTGAGGGAATTGTTCCAAACTTGGTCAACTTCCAACATTGAAAAATTCAATCCCCTGACACTGGTAAAAGGTAGCTGTGCTGTGGGTCAAACCCAGCTCTAGTCTAAATGCGTACAAGTCCATAGAGTTAAATAAAAGGAGATGGGCCAGGGTGGAATATGATCCTCTAGAGTGTTTCTGTTAAACAAAGAGAAAAGTTTGCTGTGGTCCTCTCCATTTGGACAAGGCAGATGGCAAAATAATACTTAGTATAAGTGGCTAGTTCAGGAAAGAAAGGAGAAGAGAGGTGGTCTGCTTACCCAGGAAAAATTGTGGAATTGGGAGGGCAATCAATAATTGCAAGGCATTAACCAATCCTCTCCCAAGCACCCTTTAGCAATGCCACAGCTGTACAATATCTCTACCACCAAAGAACTGTGAAGACAGAGAGGCACAAACACAGTTCCGCTCTTGGTGGCAGATGGCCTCCTTAGTGAGTCAATGGAAGAGAACAATATGTGTTTTATAAGTTCAAGTCAAATGCTTTGAATTGTTTTGGGGTTAACAAAATAGCTTTGTACATTGTTGTCACAGCTTTCTGAAAGCGTCCGTAGACCTTTCAATGCACAATACTGTCCTTTAAAAATGGTGAGCAGTTTCTCAATATAGGCCCGATTCTTAACAATTTAACTGATATAGTGCCTGTTGCCAGGACGCTAGATGCACTGAATACAAACACACGTAAATTAGACCAGCCACCTTCAAATGATGATACTCAGGCTACCACCTTGTTGGCTATCCCTATATGCTGTGATAATTTTCCCTGTCTTATTGGACTCATAGTAAGCAAACAATCCAAATTAATAGTTCCACTACCTTTTTAAAGGGAACAGAGCTGGTTCAACTTCACTGCCTGGTGCAGAGGGACAGGTCTACCCTCATCCCACCAGAGGCTGCAAATGTGGCTTTCTCTCCCACAGAAATAATAAGTGCTTTCTCTTCCCAGTCACCTACGCAGGGACAACCACATCCTGCCTGTGACCAACAATTAAAAATAATTCCCAGATCATAAAAGAACGTGAATCAAAACTAAACTAAAGCAAGCAACTGCTAAACAAAAAGTAAACAGGCGTTGATCAGTGCAACACATCTATTTCTCTAGGCTTTTCTTAGGGCACTCAGCATGAAAGTATCTGATTGCTTTATAAATAGCAATGACCTGAACCCCACAGCAAACTGGTGTACTTAATATTATTATCATTTAATAGTTTGGGAAACAGTCAAAGAGAGGTTAAATGTTTTGCCTAATGTCATATGAACTCCATGCAAATCTTGCAATAGAACTGAGATCTCCCATGTGTTAACCACAAGACTATTCTTTCCCTCAAGCCTGGGTCCCTTCAGGAAGAAACCTGTGACCTCATTATGGATTGCAGATCTCTTTCAGTGGACTATGGAAAGAGGTTCTGTTTCCTTCCACTAGTTCTCTGCCTGTGTTTACTAAGTCTACATAAATTTGAACACACCGTCTCACTGATACAATAGTTTCTTATCCCAGCTTGGAAAGTGGAAGCCTTTGCTGCAAATTACTAAATATGTGCATTCCCAAGTACAGATGCTTCCTCACGATATTGTTTCTTTCACCTTTCTCAGTGCGGCAACTGCTGAAATCTATTTATGAAATAAGTGGGTCATCCCTGAGTTGTAGAGTCCCAGGCTGGTTCCCTGCATCAAAAAGATTATAATATGGTTCCATAGCCGCTTGTATAATAACAGAAAAACTAAATTCAGCTACATTCCTGTTAGGAAAAGAGCTTGTTTACAATAACTCTGTGGGAAGGGGTACAGTTCGAAAGCCTGGTCAGAAAAGCAGCCTCGCTGCAGCTCAAATATGTAAAGTATGGCTAGTCAAAATAATGATGAATCATTTTTTCCTTGTACCTGTTAAATTCATTATCAAACTGAGTCACTTATTGAGGATTGCTATCTATAGTGCTCATCCATTTGCTTAAATCATCACTATAGTTACAGGAGTATTTTATTTTTAGTGGTAATTCAACAAGTCTACGTCAAGACTTGGAAACTGGTTTTGATTGAATTGGATGAAATTTTTCTTTTTAGCAATCTTAAAATATTTTTATACAGATGTTTGAAAATCAGAACCATCAATCCAGTATACTCCTGCTCCCCCTTTTCTTGTCATCTGTCTAAAAATATGAAGAAATTATTAGGGGAATTTTATGGGGTGGATTTTTGTGTGGAAGAAGAAAGCCTACTGTGTTAAAAGGGTCCTGGGCCAACTATCTTTAAAATGACCTGAGGGGAGAAAAGTGTGATGTGTGATCTTGTGCTTTTGTCTGCTTTCTGGTGTTGAAAAAAAAAGTAATTGTGGGTGATTGTGTGTGTGTGTGTGTGTGTGTGTGTGTGTGTGTGTTGGGGGAATTTGGAGAAGGTACTAGAGATTCTGCTTGCTTTGCATATTAAAAAATAATTTTTGATCAGCCTTGGAATGCTCTCAGGTGATTGGAAAATTAGTGAATTTCTCAGAATGGGCCAAAGGCTGAAAGCTGAGCATATCAGAAGGGGAAGTGATCTTTAAAGTCAGACTAGGGTGCGTGTGTTGTTAACACATATTTAACTCTAATGATCAATGAACGTTGTAGGGAAAGGGCATATTTATAAAGTTTTCAGTTAAGGTCAGTGAGTTCAAAATGAAGCCTCCAAGAGATCCTCCAGCAAAACTTTCTCAATATTTCTAATATTGAAAGACTTGAAAGATTTTTTTAAAAAATAACATTTCTTTCAAGCATACTGTTGCCTATTACAGAAGCAAAAACATTTATTTAAACATCTTTTGTGGGTATCTTTTAAGCAGCACATGATCATTCTTCCAAATTTGAGCCTAAGTCTCTTCCAGCTGCAGCCAAAGGGGAGTTTATGATTAATGCTGTGAGAAAAATCAGAAATCTCACCTCATGGGAAATTCTTACATTTCCACATTTGTTTTCACCTTGAACCAGGCTGAAAAGTTGAAATGTCAAAATGTTTTAAGGAGCAAAAAATACTGAAAACTTTCCGTTCAGAAACGTTGCACTGGCTGGGTACATTAAACTGAATAGCAATGGTTTGTTCTGAGTCAGTTCAACACTGAATTTCATCTGCCAATGGCACCAGGATGCTTCACGGGAATTGTAGTTTGTTCTCAGGCTCTCAGGCCAGATAACATCCCCTATGATGTACCATACAACTCAGTCAGAAGAGAGACCATGGTGCATTAGGAGAGATATAGTTCTGCCCTGAATCCCAGCGAATAGGAAGGAATGGGGCTGGAAGCACTCAAATTCATCTCCCAAGAGGCATTGTGGCACCACCGGCACATGCAATTTAATGCTGAACTGACTAGAAACTAAATGTTTGATTCTGTTCAACAAACCAAAATGTTTGATTCGGATCAATCCTACCCAAAATAAAATACTTCATTTAGATTTTTCCCAATGGAAAATTGAAAATATTGGGAGAAATCTAAATCTTCTCCCAGAAAACTCCACTTTTGCAGAAAGCACATTTTCTGCCAAAAAATCATGGTGATGGAAAATTCCCGACCAACTTTAGTTTTGACATTAGCTTCAATGGGAGCCCATATAATGAAGAACTGACTTCTTTTTTAGTCCCAGACTTGCCTGCTCCCAGCTTCTGTTGTAGTTCTTTTGTAGTTGCCAGCCCACACAGGTGTATTGTATTGATTTCTAAATGGAGTTGCAATACACCTTCTGTGCACATTCTCAGATAAACCACTTACATACAAGTTCAGAAATGTGCAATGTAATAGCTGTAGAATGTGTGTTAGATAATTACTCTGTGACAAATTACGATGAAGACTGACCTCTTCAGAACAGCAATATGCTTTCTTCTGTACAGAATGATAAATAATGGCTGTTTGCTCAAGCAGTTTCCTGAGAGCGACAGGGACGGTCAGCTCAGCTGGAATAGGCCATTCCTAATTAAAATAATATATACATTGGCTGCTGATGTTTTTGACATCGAAAACATACGAAAAATGTGTTCTGTACTCTGAAGGCCAACAGGCAGAAGCGGGAGCTGCAGCCAACTTCATTTCTTGTGATTTCTCCTTTCTCGCTGTTTATAAGTTATGACTATGAGAAGTCAGGAAGATGCAAAGCAGACACCAAGAAGAAATCCCATGAGAAATGGAAGTGACAAGCACTGAAATAACTTCATGAGTCATATCACCCCTGGGAATGATCTGAAAGACACACAGCCTCCTTGGTACAGAGAGACAGCACCCTTAGTGATTCCCTTCCTTCCCATCCATGGCATGCCCAGCTAGCTCCACCATGGGTCCACTGCCATTAGCCTCCCTTTATTGTGACTTGCAACCCCAGTTTCACCACCAACCATTACTTGAACTTGGGGATGTCAATTAACCTCTAAGTCCCTCCATTTAAAATTGTTGCAATTCTTGCCTGTACCACAGTCCTAATTTCTCTTCCCCGACCCCATCACCCCATCACCAGCAGCCAGAAAAGCTTTTCCTGAATTGGGGTTGCGGAGAAAAAGGGCACACTCCATCCTGTCAGGGTAGCACAGTGTCCATGATCTGCATGTACTCCCGGAGATGATGTGCGTTGTTGCATCATTGAGAAGGGGTAGGAATTGCCCTTCAAGCTTTTGATTACCTTCCCTGTTTAGCGGTAGTGACAGCATTTTACTGCGTGGGTTACCTTTGTAGAAGTTGTAGGTTTTGAGTAGGGATTAAATGATGGAAAGATTGGTGCTGAAGATGAAGGGAGAAGTTCTGGATGTAGGGAACAGCATGGGCTAAGGCCAAGGTGGGATGAAAGCAACGGAGAGGTGAAAAGCCCACTATTAGGCTGACCGAAGCCCATTAAGTCAATGAACTCTTTTCAGTGACTCCAGTGGACTTTGGACAAGGCCTTAAAATACCAGAAAATTTATGCTTAAGTCTGTTCTTAAGAATTCCAGCCCAGCTTGAGGTTCAGATGAAGCTGGATATAGGAATCTCAATTCTGAGAGCTTTTTCAACCCTCTGTTTGTGGTGGTGGTGTAGCTGTGTTGGTCCCAGGATATTAAAGAGCCAAAGTGGGTGAGGTAATATCTTTTATTGGACCAACTTCTGTTGGTGAAAGAAACAAGCTCTCGAGTTTATGGAGAGCTCTTTTTCAGCATCTGAAGAAGAGCTCTACATAAGCTCAGGACCTCACCCACCTTGTCTATTCAAACCTTTGTCAATGTACCCATTTTTTGTATTGATAATATAACCCTTTCAGCAGAAGAGAAAGGACTTTGTACATAAACTGCAGAGCAACTCCACAGCCTTCAATGATTGTATCAAAGTGTTTGTAACACTTTCCACTTCAAGGCAAATGAAACAACTGATCAAGCTAGAGTTGGCTCTCTGTATTTACTCAGGCAAAGTAAGTGGGCATCCATTGGGGTAACGGCCACCGGATCATGCCTTTAATAAGTGTATCGGTCTCCAGAATGAAAGGTTTGTTTAAAATAAGTCAGTATAGACCCGCCAACGTTTGCTAACAATTGTTTCATAATTAGATTTATTTTCCTGGACTTTGCACCATCACAAATAGACATTCATAGGTCACTTGACAATGACATTTTCTCTTTGCAAAAGAAATAGAAAGAGATGTTCATCCTTTTGAAGTTGCAATGGAAGTGACTTTTTCTTTATAGAGACTTAAAACCCCATTTCAAAGCAGAAAATGATGGCATAATATTTTCTTTTTCCTTGCAATCTACAACATGATTATGCATAGGAGGCTCTGAACAGCATGAGACTGGCAGATAAAGTGGCTGTGTGAGAACTCCACTCTCCATATCGGCATTGTGTTCAGCACTTCCTTGTCCCCTGATTCAACAAGATCAGTTTCTCTGTACACAAAGGTACAGAAACACAGCATGGGTATGGAATAAGCAAGGTAATAAGGCAAAGAAAGAGCGTTTTCACAGCTACCCATCTAAATGAAATGGTTAGCTTTTACTTCCTATAATTGCTGAACACAATGCTGATATGGAGAGTGACCTTTTCACATAGGGATAGCTCAGTGGTTTGAGCATTGGCCTGCTACACCTAGGGTTGTGAATTCAATCCTTAAGGGAGCCATTTAGGGATTGAGGGCAAAAAATCTGTCAGGGGATGGTACCTGGTCCTGCTAGTGTAGGCAGGGGACTGGACTTGATGACCTTTCAAGGCCCTTCCAGCTCTATGAGATAGGTATACCTCCTTATATTAACATGCAACATACATTTTTTAATATATTTTGCCTGGGCAGATCAAAGACAATAAGATTGTCATTCTCCTCAGCAGACATTAATGATGCTGTAGCCCAAGCTGGCTTCACACATGCTGCCAATGACCTCCATCAGGCCTCCCAGAGAATGAACTGCTTATTTATCATGTTATCTGAGAAGAGAAACAAAGATGAACAAGGTGGAAAGAGAACTTTCCACAGACACTCTCTTGCTCAGGCTGTGTCTATGCTGAAGACTGGATTCAAGCCCCTGTGGTGGCCCTTTTATGCCTCTCTGATATGCCACAACAATCCTTATGGGAGAATTTCCCCAAGTGCAGGGGACAGCATAGGGCTGGTAGGTGCCTGTCACGTTACTGAAATTATCTGGGACCATATAGATCATTGTGCAACCAAGGTCCTGTAGGGGCACCAAATCTTAGGTAAAGGGGGTCATATAAGGTGTCTACGACCAGGTTATGGTCTGCTGATTATGATTATGCTATCTGTATGTGTGTATCTTGTTTGTCGCTAAAGTTATGAAGATTGGCTGCATAGTGTCTGTATTTCAAACTTATGCTTGCTTTTGGGTGAAATCCCAAACAAAGTTACTGTTGGCCTGGCCTTCCTGATGGCCCATCATGTTCCAATCAAGCTAACAATGAACTTTGTAGATGCCTGTCCACACCCGAGCTTCCCCAGGAATGTGGCCTGGCTGCTCAGGTGCTGAATCTTGAAGAGTCATGTAACTGGACCACATGGCTCTGAAACTCCATTTTACAACTGGACTCTGATTAGCAAGAAGGAGGCGGTCTCCACCCACAAGAGGAAGTCTGTATAAACCTGGGAGAAAGATCTCCATTTTGTCTTTAATCTTCAGTCTCCAGTCTCCAGCCTGGCTCCTACTTCTGGATGGGACTTTGCTACAAAGGAGTGGTCTGGCCAAAGGATTGATGACCCATTCCTCCTGGGAATGTAATCCAGAGACTCTGATTTGAACCTGCAGTTATTCTACAACTGATGCAAGCCATTACTGCATGTATTTGATTTCCTTTAACCATTCCTAACTCTCACCTATATCTTTTTCCTTGTATAATAAACCTTTAGATTTTAGATTCTAAAGGATTGGCTACAGCGTGATTTGTGGGCAAGATCTGATTCGTATATTGACCTGGGTCTGGGGCCTGATTCTTTGGAATTGGGAAGAACTGTTTTCTTTATTTGGGGTATCGGTTTTCATAACCATTTCTCCCCAGGATAGGTGGCTGCTGGTGGTGATACAGGGAAGCTGGAGTGTCTAAGGGAATTGCTTGTGTGACTTGTGGCTAGCCAGTGGGGCGAAACCAAAGTCTTTTCTGTTTGGCTGGTTTGGTTTGCCTTTAGGGCAGATAAACCCCAGCTTTGGGCTGTAATTGCCCCTTTTGGAAGCAATTTGTCCTGATCTGACACTCTCAGTGGGTCACGCCAGAAACAGCACCGTCACAGTGCCCCTACAGTGTCTTTCCCTATTCTTTAGGTTTCCCCCCAGTAAGTCCTAACATAGGGGCATGTTGGGGCTAGGGTGGGAGATAAGCAGAGATCTCTCTTCTCTGGCTATCCTGGGCTGCAGGTCCATAGGAATCCAAACTAACTAGCTGTACCCAGGATGCTGCTTTGTCCCCCAGAGCAACCCAAAATCACGTTGCCAAGTTTTGTGATTTCATTAGTCCTGTGATAATTGGTGTTTATCTTAAGCCCCAGATCCTTCAGTCCAATTACTTCAGGAGAAGTGCTGTTATCCCCATTTTAAAGATGGGGAGCTGAGGCACAGAGAGACAAAGTACCTTGCCTGAAGTCACAGAGGCAGAGTAAGAAATTGAACTTAGGTCTTTCCTGAGGCCCAAGGTAGCACCGCAACCTCTGGAGCATCCCTCCTCCAAGAATTTTTTCTTTAATGTTTCCCACTTGGTGCCATGATCAGTTCAGCTCCACTAGGGGTAGCACTAAAGCAGACAGAACTCTAGATGGTTGCTGGCCCTTTAAGCACCTTCTCTGAGCCGGACTGGACAACAGAGTGCTTAAAACTCTCATGACTGATTAGAGCCCTATCTATACCAGACTACTACCATTGCTGCCACTTGTGAGCAGGACCAATGATAGCAACAACTTTATAAAGAAAAATCCTAGCATAGACAAGGACTTGGGGCCTGATCCTCCTCTCATCCCCAAGAGTAACTCAATCAAAATAACTCATTATACTAGAATATATATGTACAAAATACATTATACAGAATATATATGTACAAAACTAGTACAAGTGATAGGGATATTAAGCCCTTGTTTTTTATTAAAACCATCCTAGGAAACCTGTGTTAGATGGAAGGTATTGAACTGCCAGAAGCATGTTGCTTGCAATCATTGTTACACAGAATGAGCTAGGTAAAGCAAAATGCATCACAACTTAATTACTTAATTATTCCAGATTTCTCCATCCGGTAACCATTTTATCTGTAGAATATCTATTGACTTAAAAGTATCTGGCAAATTTTAATTAGTCAGTGTACCGAAACATTCTTTGTTCAAGAGGCCGGTTCTGCCTTGACATGTTCAGAGGAGAAGAAAGAGAACAAGCTCCACAGAGAGGATTCATGTTCAGACATAGCCTTTGCTGTATCATAATACTTCTTTTTCTCACCCTTAGTATTCTACTTACCCAGCCAACATAATGCATTTGCAGCAGGCACTTTAAGTTTATCAATATTAATTGTAACTGTTCAGTGGAGAATACAACTGCTGCATTAGCAGCTGTTTTCTACATCATTAGATATGTTATCAGTTCATGCACAGAATGTTGAGCTGCACCTTGATTAGAGTGTGACTAATAGTTGCACTTTAGTGTTGCATCTGTTTTTAATGAAACTTTAAAGGCAATTAGTGACTCAGTGTGTCAATGAATAGGCTTTATACATCTGAAGATGAGTTAAAATCTTTCCTATAGTGTAATAAATGAAAGGGGGTTAATAGTCCCAGTTCAGTCATCAATTATCCCCATTATCCTGTGAATTATCTTTCGCAAATTTTTCTGCAGCTTCAGTGATCCGGTTCTTTAAAAATCCAAGATCAGAACATTTTCCAGGCAGCAGCAACATCTGCTCCAGCAATGAGCCATTTGTTCACTGACTTCAGTATGCCTCATCACAGCATATTGTGCATCATTGTTGCTGCCAGAGGGTTTAAAGGTATAACTCAGTTAAACTAGGAGTATATCAAGGAAAATAACAGAAAAGCAAAACCTAGCTTTGAACTATAGAATAAAAAATACCAGAAAACTTTTCCATGGTGGAAAACTGAAGTCACCTCTGCCCTGATCACCTTTGGCTTTCATTATTATTCTGGGTAAACAAACAATTCTCTAATGGGGAATAAGCACTGAACCATTCCAAATACATCAGGCTTATTGAAACATAGAACTATTTCAAGACCTGTGACTAGGGTGGATGACTTGCAAAGCCACTACTGGAAGGTTAAATGATTTGGAGAAAATCCCATAGAAAAGGTATCATTTTTAGGATACCAAAACCATTTTTATTCACTGAAAACGCACCTATGATAACTTAAGCCCTTATCCTGCAATTCTATCCACACAAGCAGCCCCATTCGTCTATGTAGAGATCTAAATCAACAGGGATGTGTACGAGCAGACTCCTGTGCCTTTGCAGAGCCCTACTGATTTTGCACAGGCTGTTCCGATGCAGTTTTAGGATCAGGACTTATGCTATCTTTGATTTCCCACCCCCCCTTAAAGGCAAGCTGTAAAGGATATTTTAAACACTGGACTTGTGTCCTTTCTTTGCTTCTTTTTCTGATGGCTAAGAAAGTCCTGGGAAGTAGGGTGAGGGTATTATTTTGTTTTTAGTGTTTTTTAAAAAAATCTTTAGGAATACCAGGAATGGAAAATCTAACCTTCCCTGGTTAAGGGATGTTGGCCCTTTAACAAAGACTTCCTTTACCAAAAATGTAAATAAGTCACTGAAGGTAAATTTATATTAAGAAAAGCAAACAAAATGAAAAGTTTAAATAGCAATAATGTAAATAATATTAAGATTCTGCATTTCCAGTATTGCAGGTCAAACATTTTATTGTGAAATCTGGATACAAGACAGCTTTACCTAAATCATATTTGAGGATTTGACCTAGGAGCAAACTGGAACAAAAGGTTTATTTTCTAAGATATATACAATTCTGAGTGAAAAAAATGTTGATAACAAAACAGTCCAGATGAAAAGATGGAGATGGATTTGTACAAAGAAATTGATCGGGATGAATGGATCTCTGCAGATGAAAGGGGCTGTACATCGTGAATTTGTGTAGCTCATAAAGAAAATGTTTATAAATTAGTGTATAGATGGCATTTGCCTCCAGTCAAGATCCATCATATTTTTGCGACTAAGGAGGCACTCTGTTGAAGGGGTTTCTGGGAAAGCAGAACATACTCACATATGTGGTGGTTGTGTTCAGGAATTGGATGGTTTTAGGAGGAAATTATTGAATAGATTCATCTTATAACAAACTGCCAGCTTCCCAGAGATCTCCTGACCTGCTTATTTAATGCTCCAGTGAAAGATCTACATTTTAAATAGAATCAGAAATTAACTTCTTTTTTATTGTTAGTTGCAAGACTTCATATTGCACATAGTTGGAAAAAATGACTTCTCTTACAGAATGGCTCATTGCTGAAGCTGATGGGAAAGCTTTCACATCAAGTATATGCACACAAGGTGCACCAAAAAGAACATAGGTATTTAGAAATTTGCTCATCCTTTTTAGTGCAGCAAGCCAGAATCTTTAGCCAGATTCTTTGAATATTATTTTGAGCCCAAACACGTAATAAGTAATGTACAATGTAATATATTAACAATTTATTGTAAATTTGCCTTAATAATTTAAAAACAAAACAAAAAACAAGTATCTAAACATCCCTTGCTTTCTAGAATGTTCAGCTTTCATTCTCCTCACTCTTGGGATGTCACCATTATACCCCTTCTTCCACTTTTGTAGTTTTCCAGCCTAAACAGCCCTGAATTTCTAATGTAAAAACAAACAAAAAATCCACACAGAAACTTTTTTTAATATAAGAAGCAAAAATTAAAGAAGGCCTGGGCCCAATTATTTTTCCTTCGCAGGTCACCTTTGAGGTATTTATGGTGTAACTTTGCACTGATGCCAGTGAGAGATTGACATGAATGAGAATCCTGTAGTCAGTCATTCATTTTAATCTATTCCCGGCTTGCCAGTACAGAGTGCGCAGGATAGTGAGAGGATGAAATATTGTGTGTGTTCACATGTATACACTTGCACACAGACATCTGCCACATGCAAGTGTAATCAGAGCCAGCTCAGCATCCTAGTTTAATTTGGGGGAGGGGATTTCCTAACTTATCATGGCTTATTAAGACTATTCCATACCTCCTTGCCTTGGGGAATGGTAGGAATTCTTGTGTATAAGGATTTTTTTATGTTCTATCACTTTGAAATTGTCAGTCATTACAGCATCCCTACAAAAAGCACCTACATACTATTGGTATTGGAGTTTATAGTGTACCTAAAATAGATTTAATAAAATAAAACAACACAATGGATAAATATTGGGCAGAGGAAAAATGGTACAGAAAACATTGCAAAAAAGAAATCACAAAAACAGGAGAAGACACGGAAAATCAAGGAAGAATACAGCAAGAACAATAAGCAAGACAGAATTTTAAAAATTGACACATTCTAATACAATCCAAATCTTGGATTAAAGAATTACACAGTAGTTTGGGGTGCCAATCTCACCCAAGTTTCCCTACAGTCAGACAATTAGTGCTTCTGAAATATATTATGAATTATAAACATTTAGGCCAGTTGAGGACAGCACTTAAGATGTCCTGAATAGGGCTAGACTTAAGCATGTGCTTTAGTATTTCCTGAATCAGGGCCTTACATGATACTCTAAATATATATAGTGCTGGCCAATCTGTACCAAACATCAAACAGATAACAGGTCCCTGTACATGAATTTCTCAGCTTGACATCGAAATTGAAATTTCAACCTTGAAATTCACAGTGCTGCAACTGCATGCATATCCCTGACATCACCTCTGTGCATGGAGAGTAGCTCCATATTTGAAGAGTTTGGAGCAATTTTATGATAGATGCTATAAAATATCTTGCAGCATCTCGCAGGACTGGAAGAACGGATCATGGTTGCTTCTCCTTGAAAGTAAGGTTTGGATTTTTTGGGTTTTTTTATGTCCGTAGATGCTAGTTCCATTTAGCCATTGGGTGAAACTTTGGATCTTTTTAGTTGTCGGCACCCTTCTCTTGTATAACCTAGGGAGCGTGAGGGCACTCTTTCTGAGATCACATTGTAGTCACTTGTCCTCAAGTTGTCCTAACCCAAGCAGGAATATTTTTGCTGAAATTATCATTACATAGGTGAGTTTTTACAATGAAATCTGAAAAGCAAGGTTGTAGCGCAAACCACAGCCTAAGGAAAGCCACAAAGGTCAGAGTGTCTGACTCATTTGTAAATGCTTGTCTAAACTGAGAGCAGAAACACCAGACCTAAAGGAGTTATCTGCTGCTCCTTGGGACCATCCTGTGCTCCTTTCACTGTCATGTTACACATAGGAAAACCCAGGCAGGTGGAGGTAAAGTGACTGCCTAAGGTCACCCATCAGACCAGTGGCATAGCCAGGACTAGAAACCAGCCTCCCGAGTCCTAGTGTAGGGAACCTAGTCATCAGGGCCACGCTACATCCTGGAATCATCTAGTGCTTCTGCCAGACTTAGCATTGCTTTGGTGGTGACACTCTGGATGAGGAATGTCATGACGGTAAATGCCCTCAGAGCACCACACTTGATTTTAGTGTTCACAATTACTGGGAGTCTCAGTGGTCCAAAGTCATTAATTTCTGATAGCTGTAGCCTTTGACTTTCTGCTCACCTGCAACAGTGAATTCCACAAGCTGATGAGCCACTTTCTGAAGTATTTTAAAAAATTTGTTCTTTACCTGCCACTTGCTACATATATTTTTTCTCTTGTAATAGTTTAAAAACTGGGAAAAAAACACCCCACTCTCCTTGTGCTGGGAGATCCTCCTTTCACTTTGCCCTTTTGGAGAAGTTTATCCAATGTTTGCAGCTGGGTGTGGCACAACATGAGCTGTACTGAGTTGAGGCCACTTGATGCAATCAGTTACAACTGGGACAGGTGAATCAGGTCAGATAAATAAGACTCATTCCCCCCCCACACACACACACACAACATACACCCAAACTTTTGCTACAAGCTCAGACAAGAACCAAAGCTTTTAGTACGTTCAGAAAAAGTTTGGTTAACTCTTTCCTTTGTGTTTATTTTGGTATGTGTCTGTGCTTCTCGGTTCCAGCCAAGACAAAAAACTAAAGGTTGAAATACTGCATGAAAAGTTGTTTTCTTGGTATTTGGGGCCTACTCAGTTGTAGGACAATATCAGCAATCTCATGAACCTGTTCTTGTGAGCTTTCTGACTCAAGTTACACAGTCCCAAAAGGTTTAACTAGTGGCGGTTGTTAGTCATGTGTTCTGCGCTACTACCCGAAGGCTGTAATTGAATCAGGGACCTCGTTATGCTAGGACCTGTGCAGAAATAATATTGCCATCTCCAGGCATTTAAAAATAATGAGTCAAGTTCCCCAAAATCATGAGATTGCCTTGAAAATCAGGAGTTGTTTTTAAAAAATAATAAAACTTCCCCTATGGTTGTTAAGTCTTCAGAGTATGTTTTCAAGCTTTCCTCTGCAACTAGGAGGGCACTTAGGGTGACCAGATTGCAAGGGTGAAAAATTGGGACCGGGGGGGGGGGGGTGTAATAGGAGCCTATATAAAAAAAGCCCCCAAAATTAGGATTGTCCCTATAAAATTAAGACATCTGGTCACCCTAAGGGGACTAAGTTATTATTCTTTTGTAACAAAAATTGAGTTTCTCACTTAATCACTTATCTCCAGGAGCTAGAGCTTTAAGAAAAATATCAGTTATCATGTCGGACACCATCTCGACACCCATGCTGGGCCATACAGCTGTTACCGGTTGATGGCTATTTGATGTCAAATATGAAATAAGTTCGATCTCAACCATGCAAAACAGTTATAGCAAGCCTGAGAAGATGCAGCATTGTCTGTCTTGTTGTGCTCCTAACTGCTTTACTTTGAAAAAGGGAACAGCCACAACATTTCAATTCAATTTGCCTCATCTGTTGAAGTGGAAAGATACATTCGGCCATGGCTGCTTACATACCTTTACCAAGACAATTCCCCCTGAGAATTAAAATTCACTGTTCCAGATGTGTGGTGTGCTTTGCTGCAACACTGCTTTTACCAAAGTGAATCATACCATTGATCCATCATAGAGTTTTGCATCATGCTTCCAGAAGAGGCCACTTTATGGGGCAGCAGAGCAAGGTGGTTTCCCCTGCCTTCCCCTAGTTGTTTAATGTCAACCCTGCGAGATGGCAGGGGGAATTCCTTCCTGTAGGAGATCATCTGATGCTCTGAATCATGAGTTTTGATAACTATGTCTAACATACTGACAACCCATATATTTTCATGATGTTCTGACTAGAACTTATTTTTAAAATAAAATGGATCTTTCCTTTTTAAAATTACTCTCAGTAGATGATGTAACAGTCCCAGTATTTGTTCTCTGCATTTTCATTGTGGAGTGTGCAGCATATGTTGAACACTGCAAATTCAACATAACATGATACCTAATTTTTTCTGTTGGCAGATTTCTACAGCCCTTGAGTTAGTAAACAACTGACATGAAAAGATCAACAGTATGAAAATGGTGCAATATAGTTTTTCTCCTATAGCATGCTGCTTGACTTTGGGGGCAGATGTAGGAGAGAGAGGAACACTGGTAAGTTGATTCAAGTTACAGAAGTTGCTATGCCACAGCTGAAACAGTGCTGTGAAAACCATGACTCAGCAAATGCTCTTGACCTGGATAAATGACTCAGCAATCCACACCCGTGAAAAATTCAGCACAGACCCACTGCTTAGTTTGTTCAACAGATAATTGTTATTTTCAGTTTCAAAACCACAAGTTTAGAAGCTGCCCTGAGTCCCACTTGTGGTCACTGGCATTTATAGCTAAAATAATTGTCTGCCAAGACAGCAGGATTATTTTCCCATTTCCCCAGTTTCAGGTTTGTTTAAAGATTTTTTTTCACACTGATGTCATATACAGCAAAGCAGATTGTTTTTTGGCAAAGTGTTTTGCCACCTTCACTTGATGGAGAAAGAATGGAAATAAGCATTCTGAAAATATGGCTGGTCACAGTTTTAGAATTTGTGTTTAGTGTTTTTGTCAATCTTGGCCAAACAGAGATATTTTACATAAGAAGAGGAGGCCATGTAAAAGGAGATCTTTCAACACCTATTCCTGGAATTAGAACTCTAGGAAGGGAGAGCAAGAGATATGACTAGCTTATTACACTGTGGATCTTGGGAAAAACCAAACCAAACCTCAGTGAGACAGCTCACCTCCTCTCTCGTCTAACTTAAAACCAAAAATCTCTCTGAATGATAATGTGCAGATCTGTCTGTGGGCTAGTGAATAGGGCAGCGGACTAGAAGTCTGGAGACCTATTCATATCTTTAGTGCTGACCTGATGTGTGGTCTTCTTAGGGTATGTGCAATGTGTCTTAGGTAGCATATGACCAGGATTCATCACTGAATTTGGCCCACTGGTTGGATCATTAGCTTCCCCGGCTTGGGTCAGGTGCTGATGGGGAGTGCGACATGGATGTTGATCCATGCAAATTTAGCCAAGTCACTTCACCTCTCTGTCCCATCCCACTGTTTGTCTGTTAGACTGGAAACTCTTTGGGGAAGGAACTGTCTGTTAGTATGTTGTGTTTGTTCAGCAGCTCTGCTCTGAGTTGGGGTCTCCAGGTGCAACTGTAAACAGTGTTGCCAACTTCACAATTAAATCCTATTCTGAATCTCTTAAGTAGTCCTGGATTATCTATCTAGGTTTCTGTAGTGCACTTATCTTTGACGTGTCCAGTAACCTCCCCCACACTCTTTTACAAAATAATATTTATGTGCCCCTCTTTTTTTATTAAAAAAAAAAGCAGCAAATTGAATAATCTACAACATCTGGAAATTCTTCAGTAGTGGTTTATAACAAATAACCAGTCAGCAGCCGGGAACAATTTCTGCATGACTGTTTGGAATGTAATGGGCACTGATGGTTAAATGAAAGAATGTTACAGCTGGAACAGCTGAGAGAACACCCTTTCCACATCTGTCAGTTTTATGTATCTTAGACTGACAGTAAAGCGGGTGGAGGTGGAGAACTTGGGCCAAATTCTGTTCTGAGTTACAGGGTGTAGCCTGATGGGCCTGTCCAACAGTTTGGGGACAAAACAGTCAGCCACGCGGAGCGCTGTTTTAGCCTTCAATACAGGCTCTTTTATTCTTCTGCCACACAAAGAAAAAATATTGAAAAGGAACAAAAATGATAGTCCTGGACAGGCACTGCAGGGTCCTCTACCCCCCATAGCTCCAGGGTCACAGCTTTTCCTTAGCCTCAAGGGGACCACAGTCACACCTATGCTGGTGCAGTCTTCCACTGCTGCTCAGAAAAGTGCTTCTCTTTTCTAGCACACCCTGCTGCCTCTCTCCCCCTTACAAAGCTGGGTCTTTAATTATACCTTCCAGCTGAGGATCAGAGTCAATCATTAGCTGCTGCTTAGCTGGACCAGCTGGTTTCCAACACCTGCCTGTTGTGTTTCTCCTTAGGCCAGGGCTATCTGTTCCCTGGTTCTACAGCCCTCAAAGGGGCAGACCTTCCTGCTACGCTGTGGTGCAAAACCACAGTAACTTCTCTGAAGTCAAAGGATTACTGTGGGATCTTGGCCAAGTCGTTTACGACTAGAGCTAGGCAGAGAATAGGGAGAAAAATAATGAAAATTTCTCAACTCTCTCTACTAAGAGCATTATTTTCCTCCTAATCTTAACTAGGCCTTGGTTGCAACTTAGGTCTTTTAATCATCTATTCTAAGGTTTTATTTACATATGAAAAGCTGTGCTGTTTTAATAACATGTGTATAGTTAAAGGAATACAATGTCCCCTAGAATACCTAGCATAGAGCAGAGCAGCCTCAGGTTTGCTGTACTTTATGCTGGCTGCTGAACTCTGATGCCTCCTAAGAGACGTTCTAGCAGTAGAGGATCATTATGGTATAGGAATACTCTGATCAGGCCTGCTTACCACACTCACCATGCCTCTGACACAGGGATGGGGGAGCGTTACCTTTGCCTGGTTAGAGGGTTCTCCTATCCAAGGGAATCTTCTAGTATCTGGGGCTGTCAAATTCATTTGTGTAACTAATTTCCATGAAGACACTAGCAGGGAACTGTGCCTGAGCTCCCCAATAAGATTGTGTCTATCCCCTGCTCAGTAGCATGAGTTGGGGAAAGCTACTTGAATCCTCTTCTCCCTTGTGCAACCTTCTGGTTTGAGCACAAGTGAACCCAGGAAAGACTTTGGTATTACAAAACTTTGATCCGTCAGCTTTTTGTTTTGCTGAGTTAGAGCTGATTCAAATCAGGCCCGTTTTCTCTGAATGCCAAAGTTTGCAAGGAATGAAGTGGATAAACAGTTCCAGCTTTGGACATGCACCATTTGTCAGGCTAAAGAGCCAGCCTTGGAACCGGTTTGTCAGGTATGGAATGTATATTTGATAAAAACTGAGCAGTATATTCAGGCATCAGGAAAATAATAGCAAATATAGGAATGAATATCATATAAGAGACTAGGGGTAGGATATACAAGAGAGGATGGACAAACATGGGCTTGCTGAGGTGATTTTTATTTTTTTTTTATTTTTTTTTTTTGCAAGATGCTGCTGGCCAGATGCAATTTGGTGCAAGGCCCAGTTTATACCAACATTTGAAGGAAGGAGTTCTTGGATAACACCCAGTAGGAGCTGTCTGCTTCATCATCAGAAGATAGCGACTTATGAACAGTGTCTTGGCTGAAATGGAGAAGCTCAGTTTTCACTGACCTTTTCTCATGAGTTCAGCATATTCCTCTTGCCAAAGATACGAGCAAGTGGCATCCAACTTCTTCACTCCTGGGCAGTTGGATGGAAACAGAGAGTGACATCCTAAGCTGTACAACAGCACAAATGAGAGGTAAAGCAGTGCATAACATTGTTGCTTCTTCAGTAATATGTATGTGCTGACATCTTGGTTAGTAGATTGCTTGTAGTACATATATAGCCAAAGCTGTGGCCTAATATAGGAATTAGGACTTCAGGATTGGGCTCTTACTCAGTTTTCATTAAATCAAAATTCTGTGCTTCATTCAAGAATGATTAAAACCTGACTAAGGTCTTTGGAATTTGAATCACAATGCACAAAAAAGGAGATACCACCAGAGGAGAGAATATCCCCCAGGCATGTTTGCAGGCTGTGCAAAAGCTACCCTAAGGTCTCATCCCATTCTTCATGAGAGGCATTGGAATGAATGGGGAAACAGGTGGCCGTTTACACAGCAGTTCCAAAATACTCAAAACATTGTCTTCCTACAGTAAGATCATTTGCCAAGAAAAAAAAAAGGACAGGTTCAATAATGCATGTATGCCTAGCAGTACACCTCTTGTATCATAACTCATGAGCAACTCAGAGCTGCACATACCAGCCAACACAGATTAACAGATTAATGCTTTAACGCCATTGAGCAAGTATGTGGCAGGCAACATCTTCTGAAATGTACCTAAAATAGCTGGGGGATGGTGTATTTCTTCAAATTCAGCCTGATTTATCTCCTGGTCCAAGAGAAACGTGCCAATCTAGTTATTTTCCCCTGATCTCTCTTTACCATCAGATCTGCACAGATCTCTCATTCTGGCATGATAATTATTGATAGGCAAACAAATAACTTGTGCAGAAATGTTGTATGGCGAATTCCAAAGATTTTGTATGCATTTTCTGGGGTACCACAGGTCCTTTTCTTTAGCCCATCATTAGTCATGATCCCTTTGACACATACCTGGCACATCTCTGATCTGAAAATGTGCAAATACTGAGCTAGATGCCAGAATGTCACACTTATGTCTGTCTATGCCTTTTACCTTTGGGGCATATGCTTTCCTCTCACCGGTAGGTCTGCTGGTACATAGCAGAGCCCAACATTTGGCCAGAGAGAGGAAGAAGTGAAGGTAGCCAGAGTTACTTAGAATTTCTCTAAGACCATTTTTATATATTTAAGAAGCAAAGCAATCTTTTTCATTTTGCCATTTCAAAATTTAATTTATAATATCGCAGAAGTGCATGATGTTGAGTTAATTTAACATTGAACCTGAAATTCAAGTTTCAGTCAAAACCAGGGGCAAAAATCTGCCTTTTGTCTGAGGCAGGATGTAAAGGAGCCAAGCTGCAGGCAGTCCCCTCCTGGGGAGGACATTCCAGAGCACTAGCTTCTCTAGCTTTCGAAAGGGTGCAGTGTGCACAGTGCTGGCCATTGTGAAGAGGGGTGGGGCATGGCACCAGCCTTGCGCCAGCCTCTTTCAAGCAGCTTTAGCTAGAGCAAAGCTTGCACTTTTAGCTACCTTGTGCCTGGCCCATGCACTGCATTGGAAAGGGAAATCTATTTGCATAGCTAACGAGGGGTTGGCTGCAACCTAGCTCTAATTTACACCCTATGTGTCAGTTGTGTAATTTTTTAAAAGCTGACTGTTTCAAGGTTTCAGACATCGCTCCGTCACTGTTTTACCTTTATCCTATATAAACTGGTGTAGACATCACATTCCTGTGAGTCTAGTCCAGTCTTTGAAAGCTGCTCTTCCTACCAGATCCTTTGCATGAACCATGCAATGGCTGTGCTTTACAAAGGACTACAGCTTAGTTTTTAAAAAGTTGTTCCTTTGACAGGAACATTTTCTCGGTGCACGGGGGTGAAATTGCGGTGTGTTCAGAAATAGCAATGTTTGCTATACATGTAATGAAATGTAATGGTATCCAGTTTGCAAATTAATTCCAGTTCAGCAGTTTCTCATTGGAATCTGTTTTTTGTTGAAGAATTGCCACTTTTGGGTCTGTTACTGAGTGACCAGAGAGACTGAAGAGTTCTCCTACTGGTCTTTGAATGTTATGATTCCCGATATCAGATCTGTGTCTGGATACCATTAAATTAGGCTTGAATTAAGACTGGGAGTAGCTGGGTCATTACACAAACTGCAATCTATTTCCTCATGCTAAGTTTTCCCCTACTGTTACTCACACTTTCTCGTCAACTGTTTGAAGTGGGGCATCCTGATTATGACTACAAATTTTTTTTCTCCTTCTCAACTTAACTGATTAAGCCACTTAAAGTTGGTGTATATATATCTTCCTACTGTATGTTCCACTCTGTGCAGCTGATGAAGTGGGTTTTAGGCCATGAAAGCTTGTGCCCAAATAAATTTGTCCCTAAGATGCCACAAGTACTCCTCTTTCTTCTAGATCGGGGTGGGCAAACTTTTTGGCCCGAGGGCCACATTAGGGTTCCAAATTTCTATGAAGGGCCAGGTATGGAAGGCTGTGTCTCCCTAAACAGCCTGGCCCTGGCCCCTATCTGACCCCTACCCACTTCCTGCCCCTGACTGCCACCCTCAGAATCCCCAACCCATCCTGCTCCTTGTCCCTGACTGCCCCCTCCTGAGACAACCCCCCACCCCTAACCACCACCACCGTGGGAGCCCACCCCAACCCAACCTTCCCTGCTCCCTGTCCCCTGACTGCCCCAACCCCATCCAACCCCACCCCCGCCTCCTGACAGACACCCGGGACCCCCTCGCCCTATCCAACCTCCCCATTCTCCATCCTCTGACCACCACCCCCAGAACCTCTGCCCCATCCACCCCCCCCCCGTCTCCCTGTCCCCTGACTGCCCTTAGAACTCCCTACCTCTCATCCAACCCCCCCAGCTCTGGCCCCCACCCCTTTACCATGCTGCTGGAGCAGCATGTCTGGAGCCATGCAGCTTGCTGCCCTACCCCCTTACCACGCAGCTCTGAGTGACAGGAGCCCAGGCCCTGCCTGAGCTAAGCTGCTGCAGCGCTGTCCAGGGCCACTCCTGGACACAGCACACTGAAGCTCTGGGAGAGGCGGGAGGGGGAAGAGGAGGGGCAGGGCCGGGGGGAGCCTCCCCGGCCGGGAGCTCAAGGGGGCTGGGCAGGACGGTCCCGCAGGCCGGATGTGGCCCGTGGGCTGTAGTTTGCCCACCCCTGTTCTAGATGCTTTGCAGGCTTAGGCTGTAGAATAATTTGATCTCAGTTCTAACATACTGCAAAAATTTTGCAGTCTCCATGTTGGAGGCACTTGACAGACAAGATATTGCCTCTCAGCGATTAGTTGCAGATGGTTATCTTGAAACTGTAATGTTATATGGCTTAGAAAGTTTTCAAGTACAAATTCTCAGTAATATTAATCAATCAATCTGAGTCCACCTGCCATGTCTGGCTTATAAAACCAAAGAGCAATCAAAACTAATGATGAAACAAGATGAGACAAACATATTTTCTTTCTAAAACAGGAGAACATATTCAAACAGAAGGATCTTTAGCAAATAAAAGATAGTGTTTAATCTCTGGCAGTTTTAATTTTAAGAATATTTATTTTTGTAATTAAGTAATTATTTTAATTTAAAAGCGATCCATTGTCAATATTAAAGGACAAAAGATAATAGTTATTAATAGTGAGATCAAGGTACGTAAAACCTCAGTAACAACAGCTTTATTCATCTTAGGAAAATGGGATAGAGGGGAACGGTACGGAATTGGGTATAGGAAAATACTGCAATACTGACTGAGTATAAGAAAAGTTTGGCTGGTTTTTTAATATATAAAAAAAGTCTCAGAATGCTCTTGAATAATATGCTGAATTTTACAGTTTCAGTATAACTTTGCCGCTGTCCTGAACTTAAGGCCTGATCCTGAAAGGAGCAATACACATCATTCTCTGACTACACCAACTGAGGAGACAAGAATTTATTTTACTTCCATAGACATGTCTGGAAAACACTTCTGCTCTACCACTGTAAGTATTTATTTATTTCTGGGAGAACTTCTTAGAAATCATTGCATTTAAATAATTCCATTCTCAGGATTGGTTTGCCTTGAACATTACTCACGTAAGAAGTTAGAGTGCTGCCTTTTGTGTTTTTATCACCTGTAAGACACATATTGTAATTAGTTAATTGTTCAAATAGAAGTACATGGTATGATGTGTACGGATGCAGCAATGTTTGATAATCTCCATGGTCTCAGAGAGATGACAAAAATATGACATATTAGCCAGGAGGAAGCTATTGATAAACTGGGAAGTTTAAAAAAATGAATTTGTAGATTATTAGAACGACTCTGCAAACAACGACAGGGCAGCTATAGATTGAAAGCAAAGGACTAGCTCTTATCGCATACCAGCTGCTACATATTTGATAAAGACATATGGGCTAGTAGAAGGGCCTGTGTTCTGGAAGAGTAGTCAGGCTGGGTTTGTTTTTTTTCTTTGAGACATTTTTACTGGACTCATGTAAAACAACTTGAAATAGGGGGTTTAAAATTCTCAAATAGACACGGGTCAGATTTTCAGAAAGCTAGGAGCACAAATGTGTATGTAAAAGTACCTGCCGTGTCTTTTTACACAACTTCCATGCTTGCATGTGCAACCTGAGTGTTTTGATCTTTTGATCATTCTTTTCATGCTCACATTTGTCTTCTGATACTAGTCAAGCCTTGAGCTTATCTCTCATAAGTCAGATGTAAAAAGTTAGTGAGACCCTGTGATGGGTTGTATGAGGCCCTGAGGCCTTCTGGTCCTACCACACCCTGTCCTAGAAAGGAGCAATAAAGATGCGCCCTCCAAGTGGCCTAGACATCGATTGCCAGTTAATTCAGGCCCAGCAGGCCCATATAAAAGGAGTTGCGGTACCTGAGCTGAATCCATTGCTGCTTGGAGCTAGAGAAGTGAGGACGGTGTTCCTGGATTACTGAAGAGACAGCAGTTCCACTGGAGAGCAGTTGCAGGCCGGGACTCGCGGAGCAAGAAGGAGCTCCTGGCTGGCTGCTGGAACTGAGGATAGAATAACCCTTCAATAAGGATGAAGCAGGAGGTGAAGATGCTCAAGCCCATGGGAATCATAGCTGCAATGAGAGCACTTAAAAGGAATGCAGCAGCCAGCTGCTCTTTGTAGGGTTCCTGTTCTGGGACCTGGAGTAGTGGGTAGGCCTGAGTCACACCACACTCCGCCCCCACACCCTCACTGGCCACAGGTGGAGAGATCTACTGACTGAAGCGGGAGTTGAACCAGGCCCAGGGAGGGGATTGAAGACTCCAAAGCGAGTAGGAACATTGAACTGTAATACACTCTGGAAGGGGACCTGAACTGTTTAGTGGCTCAGCTGAACAGCTGGGACCAGAGAGGGCAAAGACATTGTCTTTAAAGAGGGAGCCCTGGGGTCACGGCCCCTCACCAAGGCTGGGACTGTTTAAAGACTGCAGACTCAGACTTTGCCATAGAAAATACCATAAAGCTATGAGCAACTACTTCATTTCAATTAACATCCAGTTGCTTCTATTTGTTACTCGTACTTGTTTTCTTACATATAAATATACTCATACTGAAATAAAAAGGGAAATAATATACTAGTGGAGCTTGTAAGCCAGAATTTAACAAGCTGTGTTTGTCAGATATAACAGAGTGACAGTAAGCGATGGTACAGTCAGTCTAATGGCTAGCCAGAGCCTGAAAACCAAAACACAGCTAATTCAGAATTTAATCATGACTCCTTAGAACAAAACCTCTTATGCTAAGAAGATGCTGTGTGGGAATATTTGGATGTTTATTTGTCACCATTGTCATTTTGTCTTCCAAAACTGTCAGGTGTACCAGATCACTCTGAGCACCAGTGGTCTTTGGTAAAACACGTTTCCAACTAAGGCTGCCAAAGATAGAACAATAAATTATTTTCAGTCATCATCATCGCAAGTCCCAAAGGTCGTGGCCTCCTTGAAAAGCGAGCACCATCCAGACTGATCTTTGGCAAGGTGCTCAAAGAGATCTGGTTTTATTTTCTGTGTATACCATCATTGGTGATCTTGTTGCACCACGGACATTTTTGGTGCCCACAGGATCGCTGGCTGGGTAGCAGCATTTCTTGATACTCAGGCTTCAGAATTTGTGGGTCTTCCAGTCTAATAATAGTTCCCACAAAGCTGCTGAAACCAAACTAGTGTTGATGGAGGTGATTGCTCGCTTCAGCTTCCAGTATCTTCATTGCTGATCTTGATATGAAGCAGCTGACAAAGTCCACTCCAGTAGTTCATTTATGTCATGAGAATATTTATGCTGAAGCTGACCCCCTGCAACAATCTGGTTGATTGTCCTTGTAGCTGAAATGCTTGTGTGTTTCTCAGCCAATGAGGTGAAAATGACCAGTGAAATCTTGGCAAAAGAGCTATTCCAGTAACCTGTATACTGGTGGCACAAACAGATACATAAACAATAAGCATAGGCTACCTGCACCTCTTCTCCCACTCTCTTTCTCTCAGCCCTGGCTGCTGCTTATGTTTTCAAGGGAATGAGACAATATTTATCTAGGTCTTTCCTATTCAACATATATCAAGGCCTTTTAAAAACCCTGACCCTGCAAAAATTCACATGCAAAACTTGGCACATAGAAGTACACTTATTGAATTCAATGTGACTACTCATACAGGTAAAGCACATATGTAAGTGTTTTTAGTATTGGAGGCTAAGAGAATAAAAAATGTGCAAGCAGACGAAGCAAATAGGGCAGCTGTTATGTATGCAGCAATGGATCTATTTTTAAAGCACAGATAAAAGATTTTAAAAATAGCCTAGCCAAGATCAGATTGTTTTTGTTATTGTTGCCACTTTTCCTTCCCTTGACCCTACCTTTTTATCTTCTTAACATATGGTATTATATCGAAATAACAGAGCAAGGTCTGTATAGTTTATTTGATCTGTAAAGTGCCTGGCACAGACTGGGTGCAATTTAAATAATAATCCTCATGCTTTTAAAATGCACCATGGGAGTTATTCCTTTCTACAGCCACCAGAGATGAGCAAAAGAGATTGTGGCTTAAAGTCTCATCTAACTGAGAAAAGCCCACCAGTGCAGCACCTTCCTTCCCTGAGCGATGTTCTGCAAAGTGAACACTGCTTATGAACCTACTAGTGCAACCCAACCCCAGGACCTTTCAGCCCAAGAACAGGGGTGCTAATCCACAGCAACACCCATCATACAGTGTACTAATGCACCTTTGGCACTCCTTACTATTAGGGCTTGTAGGGAAGAGTGGGAAGCAGGGTGTTCCTTTATCTTGAAAGGTGAAGGAAGGCACCCACACTAATTTCTAGGCAAGTATGGTAGCCATGGAGCAGCTTGGACATTCTTGCCCTATCAGGAAAAAAATTTTGCTGTGCAACCTCACCTTCTCTATTTGCCTGTATAAAAAAAAAATAAAAAATCCTGTTATATAGTCATTCAGGTGAAGTTATTCTTCCCTCAGGACATATGATAATAATCAATAATATGCTGATAAGGGAGGTTACTGTGGGTGGTGATGGATTTGAGCTTGTACAGACTTGCACACTAGGCCAGTTCAGCCATCAGGCTTTCCAGGATCAATCAGAAGTAGTTCCACTGAAGTGAACAGAGCTGCTCCAGATTGCTGCTGGTGTAACAGAGGGAGGAATCTGGCCCAGGGTCTGTAGTCATAACTCAGTCCATTCATAATCTTAGCTTCACTGATACTCACTGTATCACAAATCCTACCCCTCAACATATCTGTTTTTCCTGCAAACTGTATTATGCTGTTAATCAGTGAAGAATTATGGATAATTGACTCCCCTCCCCCTTTTTAGCTTAATTTGTTTAAAACAACAGAAAAGCCTTCATAGTTACTAAACGAAATAGATGTTCAGTGCCAGCATTTACAGTGTTTTCTCTCTCCATTGGAAGTAGTTATGAATCAGTTTAATTAAGTTAAGTATCAAATTGTTGCAGAACATGGATTAGCATGTTTAGTAAAGTAGCATTTAAATTTAGAATTGCTGGTGTAGTAACCTCTGTGCATCCTATCTAACAAAGAGTTCATAGGCAAGTGACTTACCTGCTGTAGATCTCTGTTTGTCACATACTGCTTGGCACATTTTTAAGCAGTCAATTAATATTCACCAATGATTTTTTTAAAAGAACTTTATGTTCTATTAATACTTTAGAAAGCAAAGCATTGATTAGCTAAAATGTGCAAGGAAATTAGTTTTGGGTTTTTTATGTTCTATTTAACAGCAGATGAAATGCCATCATTCAAAGAGAGGCAAAACCTATTTTCTCATTTTCTAAAAGGTTTGCATTGATTCTTTTATTCTTTATGGGCTATCTGTAATTCCATTGTTGTTAGACTTCTCCTCACATCTGCAATGTGCTGTAAAAATGTACCATATTCTCTTTCTATCAGCCAACAATCTAGATAAATGCCAAATTCACAGAGGAATGGAGAAAAGAAACAGTCTAACAGCTTTCTGTTATCACACAGTGCAAAGTTTGCTTACCATTTAAAATGCTATGCAGCACAGATGTGATTACTTCAGAAATCAGGAACATGAACTTTCTATTTGCTGTTGTACAGGTGAAATAAAGAGATGGTCAGAATCATGGTGGTATGAAAAATAATTTGCACTGATTACACAACTGTTTTTGCATTCAGTTAACAAAATAAAATGCGGTGGAAAAGAGGGTAAATTTACACTTGAAAGACATTTGGGAGCAGACAGTTTTGAAATAGAGCCTTAATTTTTGCATGCACATATTTGCACATCTAATAACTTATGTCTGCAAACTTTATATGCTATAATTTGTGCATATGGGCAACAAAATTTACATACAGGAGTCCTATTTGCATGGGCAAATGGTGCACAAATGCTTCTTCCCATCTGCATTCTATCATTTTTGTGCATGAATAATCTTGCATAAAAATGCACACACTGATGCTTTGTGCGCACAAACCTGCATGGACGGAAATGAGATCAGGAAAAGGCCCTTGCCAACACTGCCCTCACATTAAAACAAGCTTGCGTGATGAATGTGGTGTTACAGAATCACATACATAAAAGGATGTGACCATTACAGTGCAGACTGAGAGGAGGAATTTGGGGTAGTGTGTACAATGTTTGTACCTTTCATATTAACTAGAGATTCACTAAGGAATACAATTCAGATATCTTGAGCCATCCTGAGATCAGGTCCCCTGCTTTGCAGCCGACTCGCAGTCTAGCAGGGTGTAGGGAAGACGTTTAGAAGCAGCATCTCCTGTCACTCTCTAGTAATCCCCTCTGGCTATTGCAGGAAAGGCATTTGCAGGCTCCATAGGGAGCCTCATCTAGCCCTTCTTGGGTGGGAGACAGGTCCATTGTGATTTTGGGCCTCAGAAGGAAAGAGGGAATGGCAGAGTTTCTTAGGGCTCAGAGGACAAACCCCATCTTCCACACACAAAAAAAGCTCTTATATTGGTATAAACCCGGTTTATATCAATTTAACTCGCCCCAAGCCCAAAGGGATTGGGACAGGGGATAAAGGGAGAAATGCACAAAGCTAAAACACAAGCTGGTCCAACGTCTTTACAGCATTGTATACTGTCTTATATTTAACTCTGTGATGTGCTTTTGGGTGATTTGCATGCAAGATGATAAATTAAATCCATAGTTAACTAAGATAGGATTTAAAAAACATAATATAAATCTTCCTGCTTCAGGTTGTAAGTCAAGCACTAAATGCCTAGGATAGGAAGAAACTTTATGTAAGGGCAAACTATTCCATAATTGTCTTTGCAAGAATTCTTGCATTTTTTCTGATGCATCTGATAGCTTCAGTTCTCAGAGATTGGACTCTGGACTAAAGGACTGATCCACTATGTCAGTTCCTAACAAAAGTTGCTGGATCTGTCTTGTCCATTGGGCTCTGCTAAGAAGTCTGTTATCAGTCTCTGTGCTGCCTTTCCTTCTACAAAGCCTTCCAGAATTGGTTCAATCCCATTAACCCTCTGCCATACTGAATTAGCCAATAACACAGTTATCATTGGATCAAAGGCTTTTCAAAAACCTTGAGGGATTTTTATATTCTAGTATTTAGGGTTTCTAAGATATTGTAAATACCTGATAGACATATTTATATCTTTAAAAAACAGGTTCCAAGGAATTGCTTTAACCACAACAATGGATTTTGATGACACAGAAAAAGAAAACTGTGGGATATCAAACTATAACCACAATTTAAATATGTAATAACACTGAATTTCCCCTTTTTACTCAAGCAAGTTTTTCTAGTGTCCGCATGCAGAAGAATTCTAGACATGATTATAGGCGAATTCTAGACATAATTACAGAGAAACTTCTACGTAAATATACTGCAGCTTCAAATTGTAACTGGGAGAGAAATAGTCTTTGGTCCTTCAACATGTTTAAAAGAAACTAGTTTACTTTCTTATACGTGATACATTTTATATACATCCAGAGCTACTCTATTAACTGCTAGGGACAGACTAACAGAGTACAAAGCCTAAAGAGTTACGGTCTGATTCAAAGCTCATTGAATTCAATAGTAATTCTTAAAATGAATACTAGCATCAGACTGTGACATACTGTCTGCTAGATGTCTACATAATTTTCTTGCACTTTGCAAAATAATACAGAGGCTGATATGTAGATTATATGTAGATATGCATATAATAATAATCCTTATGCAGTGTTTTTACTATTCAAAACACTTAATATAATGTTTAGCTCAGTGATAAAATTTAATATTATTATATGTTGTTTCTATTGTGATGGCCAGTGTTGTGCCTGTCCCAGTCATGTACTAAGGCTCCATTTTGCAAAGTGCTGTACATACATATAAATAAAAGACAGTTCCTGCCCCCAAAGAACTTACAAGCAAAATAAAAACTAATAAATAATTCCCCATACATCACAAAATAAGTGGAGTGATCAGATGTAGCTTTCAGAGAGGTTTAATATTTTACTTTTTGTTCCAAATTAAAGAACTTTAAATCAGTTATGTGCAGAATGAAAATCTAGAAGGAACTCTGTATATGAATGATCAGAAATAAGGTTCTCTATTCTTAACTTTCCACATTACACATAGACCTTTATCTCATGTTTTGTACCTGGAAGTCGGGGGTGGATGGGAGGAAATGTTCTGTGATGTAAGTTCATTTAATTCATCTTATCTTTTGGAGCTGAAAGGAGGGTTTAGCCCACAAACAGCGTAGTGTTTGTGGTTAGAGTGATCTAATATCTGCAGTTCTTAGTCATTTTCTAAAATCTTTTAAAGGTACAGTTTTTAATCCTCATTAGTTTGGAATCCCCCATGATTGTGTTCTCATTTATTGTTTGTAATGTGGTTTCTAGAGATTGGCCCTCAACCAAATTCTGGTTCTGAACACATTCAAATCTTGTGGAAGTTTGACTTCAAAGAAATGACAGTGTTAGCCAAGAACAGGTTTGCTTGGTGAAATACGCTGTGTCTATGCTAGGAGCACATTACAGCTACAGAAATACTGGTCTGCTATATCAACAAAGCGCTACAGTGTGGGCATAGCGCAAATAGCAGCAAAGCCTCATGTTTTACCAGTATAGTAAAACCACCCCACAAAAAGGAAAACAAAGGTAGATTTATAGTGCAGTCCTGGGGTGTGATTGCAGCTCAAGTAGACATACCTAGATGAGGCTCAGTCTAGCTAGCTCAGGTTCTGGAGCAGTGAAGTGCCCACTTTCATGCGGGCTGGCCATCCAGACAATGACCCCACGGTCCTGGGTGGGTGGGCTTGCGCAGCCCAAAGCTTCTATTGCCACAGCTTCACTGCTCCAGTACCTGAGATGGCTCGATTATAGCTCAGGTACCTCGACTCAAGCTGCAGTCATGCCCACTGATTACAGACTGTGGTGGCAGATATCTGTAGCATAGACAAAGCCTGACTTTGGTTTTTTGTTTTGTTTTAAGGAGTCCCTGAAAGCTGAGGTCTTGGTGTGAGCAGCAGTTCCTCCTTCCTTTTTCTGGCAATAGGGGTTTGCATCCCTTAGAAAAATAAGGGGTCTGTGAATATGATCAAGGATGTGGCTTCCCTGAGACCATCCCTTAAATGAGTAACCCAATGGAATGTTGTGATGGGGTGTCTAGACTCCACACACTAAAAAGTTAATGAAGAGAACAATCGCTTCCTTGTCTGTGGCTAAATGTCTGGTTAGCGACAGCTGGGAGAAAAAGCTGCCATCCAGACCGAGCAGGGTAGGGTGGCTGCTGGAGAGCCATGGGGGAGGATCTCTACGGCATCTGATATGGAAAGGAAGCTGCCCAGAAAGGCTAATTTTCTGATAGAAGGTTCAGGGATGGTTGCTACATAGCAGATGCTTGCAAAGGCTCTAGGTAGGAAGCAGCCTAATGGTGTAGTAGGAGACTTATGTGTGCAGTCTGCCCAGCATAGGGCCCCTGCACTGGGACCCAAAGAAAAGAGTGCGCCTGGGTGTCTCCATAGCACCTTGATGCTGAAGGAGGGCAGAGACTGCTCATGCCCCAGATCTGGGGTGTGTGTGGGGGTGATCGTAATGTAAAACTACTGGACTTTATTTTGATTCCTTTTGTGACTTCATTTTGTTCCTTCCCTGGTGAAGAAGGGAGAGAGGGATGTTGGAACTCAGGACTACAGGCTGGAAGCCCATCACAGGCCTTTGGGGAGATATCCCCAGACTTAAAAGTGGCAATTCGTCAACAGAAAAACTTCCAAAACAGACTCCAATGAGAAACAGCAGAACTGGAATTAATTTGCAAACTGGATACTATTAAATTAGGCTTGAATAAAGACTGGGACTGGCTGAGTCATTACACAAACTTCCCTCATGTTTGCAATCTATTTCCCCATGTTAAGTGTCCCCCTACTGTTACTCACACCTCCTTGTCAGCTGTTTGAAATGGGCCATCCTGATTATCACTACAAAAGTTTTTTTTCTCCTGCTGATAATAGCTCACCTTAATTGATTAAGCCACTTAAAAGTGCTATTGCAACCTCCACCTTTTCATGTTCTCTGTATCTATGTATCTTCATACTGTATGTTCTACTCTGTACATCTGATGAAAGGGGTTCTAGCCCACGAAAGCTTATGCCCAAATATATTAGTTAGTTTCTAAGGTGCCACAAGTACCCTTTGTTCTTTTTGCGGATACAGACTAACACAGCTATTACTCTGAAACCTGTTAAAAGGGGAGAGACTCCGATGGCTCAGCCAGAGGGCTGGAGCTGTAAAGAGAGGCCAAGTTCAATAGATCACATTTCTGAACTGATACAATAAGGGAAACAGAGTCCAGGCCACTGCTCTCAAACACTTGGCCAACACCCTTGCATTGAAGGGTAAGAGGCTGGACTACAAATAACTTTTAAGGTTTTGCTTTCTTGCTTTTTGTGGGGAGCTAGGTAGCTGCCATCACTAAGGTTGTTAATGAGTCTGATTGTATGTCTAGTAAAACCTAGATGTAGAGCTGGATAAAATGAATTGAAAGTTTGATGGAGTTTCTCAAAAATATTTAACTTCTTTTCAAAATTTGGAACTTGATGCTGTCAATAGTAGGAATTCCATTTTTTTTTTAAATTAGCCCTATCTCTGTGTAAGCTTGAAAAAGGAAGGAAGTCACTGTAAACAACTGACTGCTAAGGAAGCTTTGCAAAATGGTACTTCCTCTGGTATATTGTTGGGCGGGGGATTTTTCTCTGTGAATCAAGCAATGGCTAGTGGAGGAAAGAGCCTATAAAATCTTGGCACAGGAATGAGGTGTTGAAGTGGGGAAGTAACTCATAAAGTGAGGCTGACTTGACAAACAATGTCCTTACTTTCTTTTGATTTTTAGTAAGCCAATACTTCTAATGCTCATGCCTGGCTGCCATGAAAACTCTTGTAACGCAGAAACCTGGAAACCTCACACAACAGTTCATGGATTTATGTGGAAAACCTAATACCTGTGGTGATGGGTGCCTTATAAATACATTAGGTTAAATTAGATAATGATAGGGTGCAATGGCTGCTGTTCCAGCAAGAACTCCTTCATGATTTCATATGCAGTGTTACTTGGGTCTCCATAAAGAATCTTTTAAAAATGATTGTGTACAAATATCCCCCTTGTAAGAGTGTAAATACATACTAGTGGGTGTGTGTGTGTGTACAGGAACATTTGTGTGAACTTCAAAGACCTGTTCAGTTCCACAATGTTCATGACACTTTTTCTGTTCACTACTGGAATGAAGTTCGTCCGAGTGCACAAGGCTTGGGCATCACTGAAGTCTTTCTTGAATCCTGTTTTGAGTGCACTAAGAAGATTTCAGTGGTGTACAGGCTTTGAGGTAGTTTTCTGCACAGGAGTGAATGTCACCCCATGTGAACATTTAAATGACTGGATTATTAGTCATATTTAAGTTTGGGAAATGGCTGAACTGTATTAAAACACCTGCACTTGCATACCAACAAAGATATTTGTATGTGGACAGAAGTATTTATTTGCTATTCATTCTCCTGTTTAAAATGTTTGTCATCCAATCAGGGAGCAGAAACAATAACATGTGACTTAAGTGGTCAGTAAAACACCCTGAAACAGGAATAATCAAAGAGTACAGTTTGCAGGTACCTACAGGCTGAAATGTGTTTTGCATAAACACATCAAATAGTTAAAACAGCAGATAAATTCATAAAAACTGAAGCCAGTGCAGAGATTCATAGGGACAGGAGCTAAATTTATGGGGTAATTTATTCACACCAAATCATTCAAATAGCTCTAAATACACACTATGAAATATCTTCTGTCTATATAAAAATAGCATAACTTCAACCCCGCCAACTCAGTGACAGTTTCCTCACTAGTCTGGTTCTTTTAACATTCCTCCCTTATTGTGTTTAGCTCATTTTATCACATAAATAAAATAGAGTGTGTGTTTGTATATATATAATATCCCCTGTGTGTAGTCTCAGGAAAAATATGTAAAGTGTGGCATAGTATTACAGATGTGTGATTGTGCTAATAGTGCCCTGTAGCAGTAAGTTCTGAAAAATATTTGAGTCATGAAAGTACCATGCTCTAGTTCTTCAGATAATTGTCAGATGTAAATGAAAGCGGTCTGTTGTTTCAGGCCCTCTTCCTACTCCTGTGCGGTTTTCTCGCAGGGATCATTATTGGATTACATAATGATTAGTTTGAGTATGAAAAAGGAAAGCTAAGGAGTATAATTTTAAGCATTGTTTCTAAAATACACTAAAATTAAACTCAGCATAGAGAGATGCATATATACTAGAGCAGGGGTGGCAAACTATGGTCCATGGGCTGGATCTGGCCTGCCAGCCAATTTAATCTGGCCCTTGAGCTCCTGCTTGGGAGCGGGGTCTGGGGCTTGCCCCATTCCAGTGCTCCAGCCAGGGAGCAGAGTCGGGGCCTGCTCCAGCAGCTCCCAGAAGCAGTGGCATGACCCCGCTCTAGCTCTGATATGTAGGGGTAGCCAGGGGGCTCCATTCTGCAAGCTGCCCCCACACCAAGCAGTGCCCCAGCAGCTCCCATTGGCCAGGAACTATGGCCAATGGGAGCTGCAGGGGTGGTGCCTGCGGATGGGAAAGCACGCAGTCGCCTGACCATGGCTCCACATAGGAGCCGGAAGGGGGACATGTCCGCTGCTTCTGGGAGCCACTCGTGGTAAGTGCCACCTGAAGCCTGCACCCCTAAGCTACCCCAACACACATCCCAACCTCCTCCCCCAGCCCTGAACCCCCTTCTGCCCTCTGAACCCCTCTATCTCAGCCCAGAGCCCACTCCTGCATCCCAACTCCTCAGCCCCAGCTCCACCCCAGAGCCCGCATCCCCAGCCGAAGCCTGCACCCCTTCCTGCACCTCAACCCCCTGCCCCAGTCCTGATTCTCCTCCCATCCTCCAAAGCCCTCAGTCCCAGCCCAGATCATCCTCCTGCACCCCAAACTCCTCATCCCCAGCACTACCTCAGAGCCTGCACCCCTAGCTGGAGCCTACACCCCCCGCACCCTACTCCTCTGCCACAGTCCCAGCCTGGATCCCCCTCCTGCACCTTGAACTCCTCATTTCTGGCCCCACTCCAGAGCCCGCACCCCCAACCAGAGCCCACACACCATCTCATACCCAACCCCAATTTTGTGAGCATTCATGGACTGCCAGATGTGGCCCTCGGGCCAAAAAGTTTGTGCATCCCTGCTTACACAAATATCTGTTAAAAGAACACATTTCCCTGTACTGTCTGAAAGAGACTGAAATATAACAAGCCCCTTGTTAGTACATGACTTTGGAACGCCTGCTAGTAGAATAATATTCCAGGGAGACCATATGATTCTGGTAATGGTAAGTGGAGCCTTTCACATCTGTATTATGTATTATTATCTGTTTATATCAGACTGGGTCAGTCTGACTGTGAAAAAGGTTTGCTGACTTATTCGAAATGAGTTGGTGATCTTAGCCCACTTTCCAGTGGGAAAGAGTTAGAGCATAAAAACACGAGTACCTTATCACCAGAGAAGCCAAGGAATGAATGGCTTTGTAGCCAACCTATTCTTTCGTGTCTAAAAGTGGCCTTTCCAGAACAGAACAGGCATAGGCACGTTGGTGGAGAAGTCTCTGCTGATTTGAATGATTTGCAGTTAACATCTCTGCTATAGAAGTGCTCAGATGCTATAGTGGTGAATGCCAATTAAGTATCTGGGGCCTGACCAAAAGCCTACTGAAATCAGTGGAAAATTGAAACTGAGGGCATCTGTTCACTACAGCTGCTGGTCTATGCAATTGGAGTTACATTAGTAGCGTAACTCAAGTCAACATAGCTTAGATCTACTTACCGCAGGATTCACACTTCAGTATGTCAGCGGGAGATGCTCTCCTGCCGACATTGCTTCCACCCTTCGTGGGGTGTTTCTTTAGAGAAATAGACACTTGATTCATAGCTACTTAAAAAGATGTGATCCTCTACTACTTCAAACAGTAGCAAGCTGCAATCTCAGTATTCCTTACGCAGGTGTTGTCAACCAAGTGAAAGAAGGGCTGATTTTAAGCCATTTTGTGTAATGCACAGAAGTACTTGCTTGTCATTTTTAAGTTTGTATTTGAATTCTGCTAATGAATTCAGATGCCAGTCAATTTATCTGAAGCATTTCAGTTCAGTTGAAGCCCAATAGAGTTTTATTATAGTAAGCAAATTTCTTCTCTCCATGTGCTAATTGTTTCAAAGTAGAATAATTCTGAACATACCATGCAACTCAATGGAGTACTTAGCAGATGTTAGATATTCTGCATGTAATGAAGCAATGCAGTTTGGGTTAACAAAGGGAGGAAGATGACCTAAAGTGGTATAGCTAATTCAAAATGGTGATGCATCCACTTGAATAGTGGAGTGATATAATTCCTTCCAAAATGGTTGTCACTTGCAGAACAGACTAATGATAGTAGGATAAGACGCAAAATGAAGAAGGGGGTGAGGAAGATCATTTGTGAGTCGTCACAAGGCAGCTTATGCCAAAATAACTAAAAGTATAATGAAAAAAAATCTCATGTAGACAAGCCCTGGTGTAAGAAGGGGCTGTGCCATAGACTGCCGTGGCCTCTGCTTTATAGCAGGTCTAAATTTGGCCCTGTAGGGGGCAACCCTTTGACTGCCTACAATCAATGTAGAAATTTCAGGGGTTTAGCATGACAGATAAACAGAAGAGTCTGTTTCCATTTCTTTCCAGTGGATTTTAAATGATTTATAGTCAGATATGTGGCAGAGACAAACCTCCTCCATTTTAGTTGAATGAAGAGATGGGGTTTCACAATGAGTCATTCCACAGTGCTAGATATCCTAAGTGGCAAAGTCTGACTACGTAAAGAATATTGCTCTTTCTGTGTAGACTAGAACTCAGGTGCTTGATCGTGCTGCAAACACAAATTTGTCTGCTTGTGGGACTAAGGCTGATCTCATCAGGGAAGGATGCTGAATAGTTCATGCCATCAGTTAGGTCACGTGTACAATAATAACCCTGGTAGATGCAAGTTGTCAGCATACAGCTGGGAAAGTCTGTATACTGTTTGGCGTGTGCATACTTGTTCCTTGTGTAGGTGCTGGATGTACTCACCAAGTGTGCCTGTGTCCATGCAAAATTAAGTGCAACGCAGATAGGTACCCCAGTGTTCCATGTGCCACCATCTGGTGCAGTGCTTTTAGGGACACGTTAGCAATATTTTGTAAGATAGTAATGACTCGCCCGGGACCTCTGAGAGGTGGGAGACAATTATCAACATACAACTTTCTCCAACCCATAATACCATCCATTTCCCATAATTATCATGCAGTTTTTTAAAAATCCAACAAACCCCAAGGGGTGCTTTTTAGTCTGTGCCATCTGATAGGAGCATGGAGCCCTCAGCTTTGCACTATTCTCATGAATGTTGCAAATAGATGCACAATTCTCCTGCATTTGCACCCCCACAGGAAGTACCGCAAGAACTCCAGACATGACTATATCTTTGTGGCATATGCTGATGAACATAGTGAAAAACAATTCAGAGTTGCTGGTGGCAATCATGGAGCAGCTGCAGACAGTGGAGCACCATTTCTGAGCCCAAGAGCTGAGCACTGAGTGGTGGATCACATCATAATCCAGGTATGGGATGATGAGCAGTGGTGGCAGAACTCTTGGATGTGAAAGGCCACGTTCCTGGATATGTGTGCCAAGCTCACCCCAGCCTTCCAGTGCAGCTGCAAAGTGTGTGGCAATTGCACTCTGGAAGCTTGCAATGCCAGATAACTACTAGTCAGTGGGAAATTATTCTGGAGTTGGAAAATCCACAGTAGGGGCAGTTGTCATGCATGTGTGTAGAGCCATTAATTGTTTCTGGCTACGCAAGACTATGACTCTCTACAATGTTCAAGAAATAGTGGATGGATTTGCAGCAGTGGGCTTCCCCAGTTGTGGTGGGGCAATCCCTATTTTGGCACCAGCCTACTTTGCTACTGAGTATATCAAGAAAGGGCTGCTTTTCTATGGTTATGCAAGCATTAGTGAGTCACCTGGCATGCTTCACGAATATCAGTGTGGGCTGGTCAGGGAAGGTGCATGATGCTCACATCTTTAAGAACACAGGACTTTTCAGAAAGCTGCAAGCAGGAATATTCATTCCCAAGATTATCATTAGTGGTGTTGAAATGCCAACAGTGATTGTGGGGGACCCAGCCTACCCCTGATTCCTCTGGTTTATTAAGCCATACACTGATCACCTGGACAACACCAAGGAAAGATTCAGCTACAGGCTCAGCAGGTACAGAATGACTGAATGTGCTTTTGGTAGATTGAACGGCCACTGGCAGTGTTTACTCACTAAACTGGATCTCAGTGAGAAAAATATCCCAATGGTTATGGCTGCCATTGGGGCCTGCATAACTCTTGCGACAAAGGGGAAAGAGCTGCCACCATGGTGAAGAGCAGAGGTGGAGTGGCTGTCTGCCAACTTTGAACAGCCAGACACAAGGGCTTTAGATGAGCCGCACGTGAAGCTATACAATTAAGAGAGGCTTTGAATGAGCACTTTGTCAGCCACAGCAGTGTTCTCAACTGCTTTCATGGAATGGTCTGTCTCGTGTAATCTGTGTTATGTATTGGTGAGACTTTGCCTGCTGGTCTCTGTTCTGTTGGGCCTGCAGCTTTTAGTGCTACTATCAGTTGAGTGGCTCTTGTACATTTATAAATATGGCTGGGGAGTTTCCTAAAGCTCTGAATTCTGTGGTGCTTGGTGTGCATGTGCAACAAGTCGGAAGGTGTGATCGAGAATGAAGCAGGTCACTGCAGGAAGAGACAGGAAGATCTTACACTTACGGCAGCTGAAGCAGCCCTGAAGAAGTGGATTCTGTTCCTGCCTCTGCCACAGCATTCCCATGTGATGCTGGCCAAGTCACTTAAACCAGTTTTTTCCACAAGTGGCTACCAGCGTGTGCAATTCATTTTCTGCCAATTTGAGGCACCTTCATTACACAACCCTGATTCATTCCCAGAGTCTGAATCAGGGATTTTGTGGAACAAATAATATATGATGATCTAAGTAATGTCTGGATCAGGATGCATATGCATCCTTCTCTGATTAGATCACTTATGCTCCTGGAAAATTTGAAAATAGGAATACTCCATCTCCAGAAAACAGAGATAAACAAGGGATACAAACCTACTTGTGTATGAAATACTATACACATTGCTTACGGCATTGTAGACATTCTCATTTGAACAAAAATGTCTAAGAGATGACCTGTTGGCCAGGATCATCAGAAACTGGTGCCTTACATTAGCCTATATATAGCCATAAATAAAAGGCCTGATTTTCAAAAGCACCCAGCAGATTCCATTACTTTTGAAAACCTTGGTCTTTATTATTTACAGCTTATTCTTAAGAATACGTGCAGTACAGTTCATTGCCTTTCATTTGTAATATTGCCAGCTAGGAATTACATGGACTTAATTATAGACATTGGACTCTCCACTCAGAAATAAAGCTGGGATCCGCATGAGGGGAAAAAAAAATATTTACCATTGGAACAGATGACACATCGTTTATCAACAGCTCAGAATTATTTAATGAAAAGACTCCAACAGCATGGAACAACTTCAGCAAAAACAAAGTGGATTTCTTTTTCTCCCCCATCTCACAGCTGAAGCTAGGAAACCAAGACTGCTGTAAATGTTGACGTAGCAGCTTGCTGGATTTATTTGGTTTCGTTGATGTTTTTCCTGGAGACCTGTAACTTTTAGCTGAGCATGACATTTTTATAATCTAATAAATGCAACACAACCCCTATTTTAATGCTGTGTTCAGGTTGCAAATTTAGAAGTAAAAAAGCGAACAAGTTAAAGGGGTGGGTCTCATGATAACATTAATTGATCCACATGTAATACCTGTATAGAGCACCTTACTGCTGATCTGAATAGTGTTTGTAGACCCACAGGAGTTCCTCCTTATGAGAACTCAGCCAACAGTCCCAGCTCCTCCCAATGTTTAAATGAAAACATTTTATGTCTAAAATTTTTAAACTGCTTAGGGTATTTGGATGCCCAGGGAATTGTGTCCAAATCCTTTAGGCAACTCTGAAAATCCCAGCCTACGTTTTATATCATAGTGCAGGACAGTTATAGGGATACCATGAGGTTAAAATTCATAGGGTGAAATCCTGGTTCCACTGAAGTCAAATGGGGATTTGGACAATGATTTCAGCAGAGTCTATATTTCACCATATTTTTAAATGTGCAAGTGTCATTTTCTATGTTTCTAAGAATAGTTTAGTTTAATTTAACTCAGTGTCCCAGCTTCTTCCATCTTTATATAACACAACCATGATTTTTTTTGTCCTACCAGGGTGTAGCATGGTTGGGGACATAGTATGCACACTGCAGGTTTTATTTCGCTAGATGTTTACATTAGAGAGTTAACTGACACTTTCTAAAACTTCATACAAGATGGAAGCTTTGCTGTTTTTCTGCCAGTCTTCATCTTTCTCTGCACAACTCATACTACAAAAGGCTCCCAAACAAAAATTGATCAGAGATATCGAAGCATTTGAACCCATTTCTTTCATTTGAACTATCAAACAACGATCTCTCCTCCAGCAGATGATTTAAAGACAAGCTGGCTGGTCTGCAGACCTGCTGGAAAATGGCATGTCTAAATGGGATGAGATCATCTTGGTAGGTGTATTAGAAACAGATTTTCTAATTTGGGGTGCTTATTTATTTATTTTCTCGCACATAGGAATAATGTCTGGTTTATTGATCTGATCTAATCTTCTGTTCTGTGTATTAGTGGGATTTCTATGAGATGAGAGGACGTCCAATAAATAATAGTAATATTTTGTATTTATATAGCATTTTTTAGACCAGAGCCACAGCTGGTGTAAAATCAGCAGAGCTCGATTGAAGGCATTGGGGCTGTGTCAATTTATAGCAACTGAACATTTGACTCTTTAGTTCAGGAGCTCAAACCCCCTTATGAACGTGAATAAATTAAGCCTCAGAATATTCCTGTGAAGTAGATATTATTGACAGACTGGGAAATTTAGGCATGGACATGACATGCCCAAGCTTTCACAGTAAGTCAGTGACAGAGCTCTGACCAGGACCAAGGAGTCCTAACTTCCACCCTGTTCTCCAAACCGCTAAGCAAAGCTATCTCCTTTTGATAAAGTAAAGTGTGCATAGTGCTTTTCATGTGTCTGGTAGAATGACAGTGATTAAAATCTAACAAAGCAGAGCTCCTCCTTGGTTCAAGCAATAATGGTCTTCCACCAACTGATGCAAATTCTTCAGTAAGAATGTTAAAAGGCATTGGAATACAATTTTCTGTGGGATCCCTTTGGTCCATATGCTTACCAATCAGTTAATGTCAATGATTGACTTGTTCATTCTCTTTGTGAGTCATAAATCTTTCCAAGACTGCTGATGGGGACACCTGGATAATTCCCAAGGCACTGTTAGTCCTACTGAGCTGTATTTTGCATTAAGTTGTACTCTTGGTATTTCTTGTCGGTCTTATTTTCCTAAGTACTTAGCATTTGTTTTGTATTTAATCTTTAAAAAACTAACAAAAGTAATTTGGAAGGCATGCACTACTCATCTCTCATTATGTGTTTTATTTGTAGTGTCTTGATTTACTACCTTACAATAAAGGGGAAAAACGCTTTTAAAGTAGGTGAATTGATGAAGTTCCCCCTGATTAAACTGGCAGCGCTGAATGTCAGTTCCGGCTTGTGGAAACTCAGACAAGAACTGGTCATTTGAAACTGTCCTACCAGTGAGGAAGATGTGGGCTGCTGCTGGCTTCTTAGATCCGGCAGATTAGGAATATTGCTGAGAGCCTCCCACTAATTCTGAGAAAGGTGTATGCTGATAGTTTAATAAGGACCAATGGATGGCAGGCACTTTGTAGATTTAATGCTCTAGATGTGGAGGCTCTCAATCCAATCCTGTTTTAGACAAATAGAGTGAGATACAGCTATAAGAAGCAGCAGGCTAGTTTTAAGAAGGTTGAGATCTGATGAAAGTGAAGGCAAATAAAATAGGTGCTTGACTGTTTTAATATTTTGGCAAGGAGAGAGCATAGTATTTCCAGCAAAGGCTATGGTAAGGTTCTTTGGAAGAAGAGCAGGTGTGTTGAAGCATGGGACTGGAGTCAAGAGATCTGTTTTATTTCCTACTCTGCCTCTCACTTGCTGTGACCTTGGGCAAGTCACTTGACTTCGTACATACAAAAACAAAAACCTACAGCAGAGAGTCTCAGAGCCCAGGTCTACAGATTCAGACTCATGCTACGGTGCTAAAAATAGCCATGTAGACATTCAGGTTTGGGTTCTGAAGCCTGGGGGAGGGATGGCTTCCGAGCCCAAAACCAAATGTTTGACATAGCTATTTTAAAAACTATTTATTTAGGAAGTTTCAACAAGCTTACAATTCATTGTCATGTAACTAGCCAAAAGACAATGATCATTATAACCATTGTCTGTTGTTTAAAATATATTATACAGGAACATAGTTATGAGATCTTTCTATTTAACAGAATGAACATTATAGAATGAACATCATTACAAAATGTCATTTCTGGAGATTTCATTAAGTTGAGTAAAATCTCAATATACACACAACAGAGCAGGCATGCCTATCAATATGTTAATATTCAAAAAAATTGGACAGATGTGCTGGGGGGAAGGGTGTTTCCAGATGAATGTACTTTGAATACTGAATAAAGGTAACCAAATATCTAGCTATCTATCTCTCCTCTTCTATTTTGCTGGGTATATAATTGGTGTGTTAATTTTTCCATAACCACAACGTCCCATATTTTTTGAACTATTCCTCTATGGTTGAACTATTTTTCTTTTTCCAGTGAGAAGCTACCAGTACTCAAGCAACAACATTTCCTCTTGTGTGACCATTTTTGCTAGAAAGACCCAGGAGGATTACCAAAGGATCATTTGGTAATAAATATCCAACAATGTGTGTTGTTTGGTTATGGATTGTATCCCGGTGCTCTGTAAAGACTAGATATGATCACCATATATTCATAAATTCTCCTCTTTCACTACAATTTCTCCAACATTTTTTAACCTCGCTAGTGTGAGCTTCCACTAAAACAGTATCTTGAAGAATTTTTCTTTACTGTGCTATAGATTGAAATTGCTGGTCCTCTTATCCAGATCAAACCCCCATTCCCGTGGGGTGATATATCTATCCACATATATGGACACTTTGGTAGGAAAGGTGTCTGCAAAGACTGATATAAATTAGTGGAAGCTGGAAGGGGGGTTGGTTCCTAGTTGACCAGATGCCATTGCGTTCTAATAAAGTTAGCCTGTTTCATATGGAAAGCTTTCTAGAAAGTTGAGAAACATAATGCTTGACTTGAAAGTACTGGTACAAGAGGGCCAGTTAAATTAAAGGTTTTGATTTCTAAACAAGTTAGAGAAGTTTCTTTACTGAATAGGTGGTCAAGCGTGTGAATACCCGGCTCTCCCAATCTTTGAAGCTCTCTGGTTCACACCCAGATCTGGCTTAAGATCTGGATTATTTGCAATAAGATATCATTGCTAGTGGGAAAATATCTCACCACTACTTCTATCCCATATCCACAAACTAGCCTTTGCTAAAGGATGTCTGTAAATTTCTGTTGGGTGTGATTATTTTATTAATCCATGATAGTTTCGCAATATACATACCACCACAGTTTTCTTGTCCCATAAAGACACAGTATTTGGCTGGATGAGAGCACCCCCATGCCGGGGGCACTATGCTCTCATCCAGTATTTGGCTGGATGAGAGCACCCCCAAATATGCCGGGGCACTATCAAGCCAGCCAACTCAACTGGGTACATAATTGGTGTGTTAATTTTTCCATAACTACAACATCCTTGGCTGGCTTTGATAGTGCCCTGGCGTATTTGGAACTGCTAGTCCACCCTGCTTAGTGGGTCTGTACAAAGTATCTGCCCTCACTCATGGTCTTGTCTTATACCACTTAACTTTTAAAAAACATCTCTGTATTCCTGCTAGGGTTTTATCTGGGATAATCACAGCAAGATTTTGAAACAAGGAAGATATTGGCCCAATGTTCATTTTGATTGTGGCTATTCTTTCTTCTGATTTGCTGAGGTAGTGGTTTTGACATTTAAATCATAAAGTTCTTCTAGGTTTTTTGAGATTTGAATGCTCAGATATTTTATAGAATTTTTGCCCATTTGTACCCATGTGTCTTCTAGAGGACTGACTTTTCAGTTTCTGGCAAATTGATAATGAACACTTCAGATTTGGCACAATTTTCTTTAAATCTAGATGCTTTCCCAAAGTACTGGATTTTCATAGCAAGTATTTTTAGGGAAATATTTGGTTTAGATTAAAATATTAAATTATCTGCATATAATATAATTTTCTGATGTGTTCCTGGATTCTTTTATTCCTGTGATGGAGTCATTATTCCATAGCCTCTGCACAAAAGGCTTCATGACCAGTTCAAAAAATAGAGGAGATTGGACATGCCTATCTAGTCCCTCTGGGCAATTCAAATAAGGGAGATTTAACCCCATTAACTCATACAGATGGCCTTTGGCTGGTGTAAAGAACAATTGTCCATTTAAGAAACTGGGGACCAAAGGCCACATGTGAGAGGACTTGAAACAAAGTTCCACTCTATCAAAGGCTTTCTCTGCATCCAGTGATAACAAAAGAAATGAAGATCTTTTTGATCTGGCGTTCTGAATGATTCCAAGTACTCTCCGAATATTTTCTGACATGTCGATCCTTAATTAATCCAGTTTGAAATGGACTTTTATAAACTGAGAACATAGACAGCAAATAGCTAGCTAGTATTTTTTGTAAAATCTTTGTCAACAATGACATGGGTCTATACGGTTAGGTCTTTTTCATCTTAAGTGAGAACAACCACAGTAGCTTCTTTCATAAGTTGTGGAAGTTCCTCCCCTCACAGAACAGCATTAAAGGTACCTCTCAAGGTACTCACTAATTCAGGGGTGAGCAAACTTTTTGGCCCAAGGGCCACATCGGGGTTGCGAAATTGTATGGGGGGTCAGGTAGGGAAGGCTGTGCCTCCCCAAACAGCCTGGCCCCACCTGCTATTTGACCCCCCCCACCCACTTCCTGCCCCTGACTGCCCCCCTCAGAACCTACAGCCCATCAACCCCCCCACTCCTTGACCCCTGACCACTCCCTCATGAGACCCCCACCCTAACTGCCCCCTGGATCCCACCCCACTACCCAACTCGCCCTGCTCCCTGTCCCCTAACTGCCCCGACCCCTATCCACTCCAGCCCACCCCTGCCTCCTGACAGATGCCTACTCAACCCGCCCCCCATTCCTCATCCCATGACCTCTCCCCCAGAACCACTGCTCCATCCAACTTTGAAGTATCCCTAGTGTGACGTTGCACCCCATAATGCTTTATGGAAATATGCTTATGAATATAAATATGATATAACTGGACTATGTTTTATGCTTCATATGCCATGTAACATATCTCTGCAAAGGTTATGATCTACTGAATATATTCATCCTTTCTGTATGTATGTGTCATTGTTGTATTCAAAGTTATCAATATAGGCTGCATATTTGCTTGATTTTAAGTAGCCTTAGTAAGGCATTCGCCAGCTTCTTTAGAAAGGAATTTGCAAGTGCCTAATCAAGAAACACTTATCAGACAATGGATCTTGAAATGCTCCAATCCACATAAGAAGTCTACCTGAGGATGTTCAAGATAGTATGTGAACAATGGCTGTTACTTGAGTTATGCATGGACATGTGACGTGCCCACGTGACTCCAAAACTCCATCTTGTACCTGAGACTCTACACAGGGGGAGAGAGGGAAGTCCACTCATAAGAGAAAGTGTATTTAAACCCCTGGGAAAATGCTCCATTTTGTCTTCATTTGGCTCAAGAGATAGCCTCTCCACCTCCAAAAAATACCTGAAAGAAACTGGAATAAAGGATAGTAACCACTGGGGTGTGAGTGATTTCTGGACCCAGACTAGAAAGAGGCTAGTCTGTAAAAGAAGCTTACTGGAACATCTTTGAGGGCAGGCTTTCATCTGTAATCACTTTCTTACTATATTAGACATAGGCTTGCAGGTTTTATTTAATTTTGCTTGGTAATTCACTTTGTTCTGTCTGTTATTACTTGGAACCACTTAAATCCTACTTTTGTATTTAATAAAATCACTTTACTTATTAATTAACCCAGAATATGTATTACTACCAAGGGGGGGAATGGGGGACAGCTATGCATATCTCTCTATCAGCGTAATACAGAGCGAACAGTTTCTGAGTTTACTCTGTATAAGCTTTATACAGGGTAAAATTTATTTGGGTTTGGACCCCACTGGGAGTTGGGCATTGGCGTGTTGGAAACAGGAACACTTTCTAAGCTGTTTTCAGTTACCTCTGTACTTTAGGGGGATGTTGTTCAGACCTGGGCCTGGGTCTGGCTCAAACCAAGCCAACTGAAGTCCCAAGCTGGCAGGGAAAGCAGGGGCAGAAGTAGTCTCAACACATCAGTTGGCAGTTCCCAAGGGGTTTTCTGTGATCCAGCCTGTCACCCCTGATTATTTCGGGAATGTTATAAAAGCATACTGTTATGCATGTTTCTGCTAAAAACATTGTACCATAATGTCTCCTAATGCCAGGGGCAGCCTGTTGCTTTTGAGGTAAATGAATGGTAATTGATCTCAAAACTACTTAAATTTAAAAAATCAGAGGCAAGTGTGGAGTGTAGCTTAGGATCTTGATAGGCTTAATAATAGGTTATCCATAAGGGTGAGAGTTTATTGCTAGAACTGAGTAAGAGATTAGCAGGTCCCCCCAAGATCAGGTGGTATGACTACTCCCTTGATAGCAAACAGGCCTCTAGTAACATTACTATCGTCTCATGATAATATATGTCATTATGGCCCCTGAAGGAAGAAATCCCCCAGGCCAGGAAGGATAAGTACTAATGAAGAAATATTTGAGATATAAAATTAATCCACAGGAAATGCACCAAATACTTTGTTTCCCAGCTATTTTTTATGATTGGTATAACTTCTAAAAGTGAAGTTAGAAGAGGGCTTCTTTGGAAGTGGGAAGCATGATTTGGGGAGGGAGGTTACTTTATGAACAAATGCAGTGTGGAAGTCCTTATAAGAGCCTGCAAGCTTAGGATAGTTATCCTTGAATGTCTAGACCTTCAACTCTCATGAAGATGAGAAAGCTTTACAGTCAAAGGCTAAATGTTTCTAGTACAGTCAGCTCCTGCAACTGTTCGGTGCACCCCCAGCCCATTTTGTGTAAAAACTTTGTGTTGTGCTCACCATAATAGATGCATAAGATGGTAACTGCTGTATACTTGTCAGTCTAATTCATGCTCCCTAACAAAAGCTACATGAAGATGGAATTAAAGTTTAGGGGGGTGTTTAATCACAGATATACTTATATGTACCTCTAATATAAGTTTTCAGTGTTGTTGTATCTGTGTTGGCCCAGGAGACATGAGCTTTCGAGCTTATACAGAACTGAAGAAGAGCTGTAAGTTCAAAAGCTTCTCTCTTTTGCCAACAGAAGTTGGTCCAATAAAAGATCTGACCTCACCCACCTTGTCTCTTTAATGTATGCATGCAGTGTAGTTGTAGCTGAGGTATATAAATAAATATTTGAATCTGTTTACATTATAATATATTGTTTTCTTCAGTGGCTTGTTCCAATGGTTAGCTCCAAAGATTCTGTCCTGCCCGTGTATGCACAAATGCATTCTCACACAGCTGCTTGTGGATGCCAGGACACAGGCCACCAGCTGCTATTGCACCCAGTGCCCAGTAAATTCTATGTGTGGTGTGTTTTACAGAGTCCCACCGTCTCTGAGCAGTGGTACATTAGGAGGCAAGGCACTTACTTGGGTTCTATGTCTTTTTCAATTTTGTGGAGTGGGGTTGGTTTATGTTTTATTGCTGAATTAACAGATTCCTTCTGAGATCCAGACTCAGGAGTGATACAGGCCCATAACCAGAGAGAGACCATCCCTCTCGATGACTCTGTGAAGCCTAGTCAATCCCCCTCCTCATGAAATGGTTTCTCCAATGAATTTACTGTGCTTAGTGTGGCCATGAGTGGTCAAAGGAAGAGCTAAGCAGAGAGGTGAGGTTTATTTCTGGCTATTGAGAGCTAAAATTGGTTTGAGGGCTATGGGGGCTGATATTCACCTCACTAATGTCTCTTTGTCTATTCTCTTTTTTTTAGGACTTAAGAATCCAGTTAGGATGATGGAACAGAGGCAGCTGCCGCAATGTCAATCCCAGGCCTTCTTCAAGTACAGGTTTAATGTTATCCAACTTTTAAGTTACTTCCTAGATGCATGCATGAATGTGTGGTTACTGAGTCACTTTTCTGTTTCATCTTGGGAGGGGGAAAATATGGGGAGTTAAAATATATATTTTCTGTTGTTAAGTAAAAGTCAGTTGTTTTCAAGAAGCTGTTACATACCCTAGTTTTCACCCCTAATGATCAGGGGTCACAGCTGCTGGGTATAGAGAATAGCTTAAATCTCTTCCCAGTCAATGTGAGGGTATATTTACACTAAGGACACCCTATGGTCACCCTGCAGACATACGCTATGCAGGCCATATCAACAGAAGGGTTTATTCTGTCCCTGGGGAAACACCACCTCCTTCCCCCAGTGACATTAGCTGCATTGATGGAAGCACTCTTCCGTCGACATAAACCCCAGCATAGACACAGCTATGTTGATATAGCTGTGTTGGCCAGGACTGTGAAAAAAATCACACTCCTGAGTGACTCAGCTATGTTGCTGTAACTTTCAAGGGTAGACCAAGCCTAAACTAAACTGGAAAAGCCACTCTTACCCAGGAATAAGAGTGCCCAGCACAGCAGTTTGCACAAGTTTAAATAAATGGGTTTAGATTAACATTTTAGGATAAACTTTCTTATGCAGATAAGGCCAGTTCCACGGGTGCAGCTCCCATCAAAGCCACCTGTGTAATTAGGAGCAGCATGTGGCCTGAAGTTTCTCACAAACTTACTTGTGCTGGAACTAGTACTGAAAATGCCCAGATCCTGCTGTGTGGTTGAAGCAATAGTTCTATGAGCAAATTCCCAACAAGTTAATGATATATTACTTCCTTGCTAAATCAGCTAAGGAAAGCTTCATAGCCAATGTAACCAAATATTCACAGACAAGCTAACAGGTCTTGATAACAAATACTGGTCATATTGAATTTGAAGGGGGTGGGTTTCTGTTTAGTGGAAGGACATTTTCCTTGAACTGTCTTCTCATTAGCAGCTTTTGTGGGCTAAAGCCCACTTCATCGAATGCATGGAGTGAAAAATACAGTAAGCAGTATGTGTGTATATGTGTATGTGTGTGTATGTATATGTGTATATATATATTACATCACATGAAAAGATTACAGTTGCCTTACCAAGTCAGGGGTCAGTGCTAACGAGGCCTATTCAATCAAGGTGGAAGTGGCCTATTCTCAACAGCTGACAAGAAGTAATGAATATAAACAGAGGGAAAAGTGCTAGTAGAATGGCTGCTAAATTTCTCTAATTTAGGACAGGGTCAAGAGGTGGGGATTGAGCAGAAAATTGTTATGAAAATGTGAAAAGATAATGGCCTACTAAGCATATAATCTGGGTGAAGCAGAAACTCTGGCTCAATAATTTAAATACAATCCATGCTATCGCACTTGTATGAAACAATATGAGGACTAGAGTTAGGAGAATAATGGTGGGGAGAGTAATACATCTGATTTGCTGCTATTTGTGGATTTATACTATTTTTATTACTTATACATGTTTGGGTACTTGGCATCCATGGAAATGCTTATGAACCCCAAAAGTTTCATTTATATTGGAAGTGATTTATTCACCTCTAAAGAGTTTGTCATCCCATCAGGGGGCAGAAACAATACCATATGACCAATTACACACCACAATATTTTTCTTTAAAGTACTTTTACAGCCCCTATGGCCATAGTATGTGATCACCTGCCAATCTTTAATGTATTTATCCTCACCCTGCCCCTGAAAGTAGGGATAGGCTATTATACCCATTTCACAGGTGGGGAACTGAGCTACAGAGGGGCTAAGTGACTTGCCCATGCTGAAAGTCTGTGTCAGAACAGGAAATTGAATCCTAGTTTCCTGAGTGATAGACGAGTGCCCTAACTACTTAACTTGCCACTGTCTTTAACTTTTAGTAGTGAATATCAACAGGCACAGTTTGTGAACTACCCCTGTTCTGAAAATTATTCATACAACCTCCTGGAAGAATGTTTACTACAGAACACTTAGTTCAAACAGGAGCAGGTCTATTAGACTACCTACATCTGAGAGAGGTATAAGCATATTCTCACAATGGCTATGTGGGCAAACATTACACTAACCAAGTGTTGAACCTCACAAAAGGTTTCATTCCAAAACCAGCTGGCTGAACCGCTGGAACTGACTTTTGAAAACAGTGAGCTGGAATTTGCATCTCTGAGCTTGACAAAAGTCACACACTAGCCAGTTTGTCAAAGCCGCAAGAACTGAGTATTGTATGACTTAGGCTAGAGCCAGGACTGAACTGCAAAGTTGTAATACTGACTTAGATCCATAAGCAAACTTCCCCAGTTTGAGTGTGTCCAAATCTGGGAGCTTGGTTTAGGCCCACTTTTAAAGTATTTCAGCAATCTTTCTCTTGATTACCTGTGCTACGACCAGTGCAGAGTTGCCAGTTTTCTCACACACTTTGTTTGTTAAGCCAACTGAATTACTGGTATGTGGTTTTCTTGAATTAATTATTAAACGTAAGCTGGCAGAAGCCTATAGAGTCTGCACCTCAGACTGAGGCCCATGGAATTTTTAGGGAGCTGCAAAGGGAAAATAAGGCACTCAATGACAAATGAAAATAGGAAATACCAAATGCATGGAATGTGACCTTTTACATACTGGAAAGACTTGTTTGAAGAGCATAAAAAACTAGCTAGTGAACATAAGCACATAGAAAAATATTTTCTCCTTTGCTTTAGTACAACCTCTGCACAAGGAGGGTTTATAGAAGTTCAGTGTCAGAAACTGCAGACTTTAAAGCCCAGATAAATGCAGGCTAGTAATAGGCAAAACTCAATATAAAGATTGAGATTTGGCTCTTAGCCAACCTTCATGAAGTTGCATGTTTTTTGAGTTCCACTTCCATATGTGGAAGATATACATTGGTGCAATTGTGAAGGGGGACAGGGATGTACCTGGTAACTCCATTGAAATATATTGGACTAAGAGAGCATTTGGAGGCAAAAGTGTCAAATAATTTCTATTTCTTAAAGAGAATGTTTCTTTTGATCAGGTACCTTTGGCAAGAAGGCCTTCTCTCGGCTCTTTATTCTTATTTTTTATTATTGTTGTAGCACCTAGGAGCCCCATTTTGCTATGTGCTGTACAAACACAGAACAAAAAGACATTCCCTCAGACAATCCCTCCTTCACATCTGCCTACTGCTCCCCTTATTTCCAGTAATCTGTCATTCCAGCAAGCAGGTTATCCATGGGATCAACCTTGCAGGCCACTTAGCCCTTTAATGGCAGCCCTTTCATTGTTAAGAGGGAAGAAAATTTTGAAATAATGTTTGTTTTAATACCTTGAGGGGGTGCAAGGTTTATGAATGGTGATTAATATGATCTAGATCCATGCCAGCCTCACAAGTCTTGTTTTAGGAGTAAAAATTAAAACTGCATGGTATTTCAAATGCATAGTGGCACTCAATTTTTTATTAACTTTGTCCTAAGGCTCTTTATTTTGTGTATTAAGCCAGACAGCTACATTGCAATATCAGTATTGGTATGTATCAAAAAAGAAAGTTTAAAGTCAGACAGCTCTACTTCTAATGCTTTTTCTTTAAAGGAAGAGCTAAAGGAAAGGAGGTGAATAAGCAAGTATTAGTTGAATAATTCAGTCTGAGAGATCAGTTCAGCTGAATTGAAAAATAAGTGTGTGCTTGTTTTTTTTGTTTTGTGTTTTTTGTCAGAGGAAATTAATATCAAATAGGAAACAGGCTATGTTCCATTTATATTTCACATAAACTTGCTATCAAAGTTTGCACATGTCCTAATAGTAATATTTGTTCCCGTCACGTCTGATGCAGTGTCTAACCAATGTTTCAGAGGTGAGTGGTGATTCTGTAAAACAGAGGCAACTCACCCACTGTCATCTGACTCTTCCAATCAGTTCCCAATTATTTACACCTGCATATGTTGTGTAGGCTGAAGAAGATCAGGATCCCAACATCTTACTGGAGTTAGTATTCAGGGTCTCACCCAAACTGGCCTTCAAAAGGATATTGAAACTAAAAAAGTTTGTTAGTTACTATTGATTGTATTCTGCCACCTGACATTACTATAACCATGCACTCCACTAACAGCTATTTATTACACTCACTACTACATAAAGTGAAAGGCCTTAATTTATAACACTAATGTGTGTACCGCAGGCCCAAACATTGAATTTTAAAGAGAGATTTATGGAAACACAACACAATTTATAAAACATCCAGTATGGTTGAGTCCAGTGTTTCCCAAACAGTGGATTGGGTCATGGGAAGATTTTAGGTGAGGTGCTGACCTGGTGCAGAGGGAAGCTCCTGGGAGGTTGGAGATCAAATCAACCACACAGCAGTGGCTCCTGTTCCTCAGGGCTGGCCCCATATTCCCACTCCAGGCATTGCAACCTGATGTACAGAATCACTCATGGAGTGGGAACTGCTTGGCCCAGCTGACCCTCCATTATGATGGAGAAGCCGGGCCAAATCTGAATGAGTGGTGTTTGTACAGCCCACAGGGTCACAGTGCTACTCACTGAAATTTGACCCAGCTCTTCCTCTGTCATAACGGCAGCTGTTGGGTTGCCAGGTGTCCAGTTTGCAACCAGAACACACGATCGAAAATGAGCGAGTGAGTGAAGGTGGGAGAGAGCGAGTGCCCATCAGGCCAGGATTAGAGTTGCAGTGCCAAGGCAGAGGCTGCGATTGTAGGTGGCCAGTGCTATCTCAGCAGGGCAAGGAAGGGGCAGCAGCAGGGAAGGGCAGGGGGGGAAAAGGATGCTGGCCTATGATTTTTCACCTTCTCCCCCAAGAATCTGGACGATGGGTGGGTAACAAAAAAAAGACAACAAGACAACTTACAGCTGGTTGCTCATTTTAATAAAAAGTTTGGGAACCACTGGCCTAGTCAAACAATCATATTGATTTGCCATTTCTTCCCCAAAGCAACAGTACCGGCTTTATTCACAGAATAGAAAAAACAAAAGTTATCTCATTTGGTGGCTGAGAGTCTGCTGAGCTATTTCCTTTTAACGAGCTGGGGAGTTTATCCAAACTTTAGCCACAGCACTTGAGGCTAGAAAGCAGACAGGCACTCTTGTGAGAGCAGGTTCTTCAACAGATTTCTGGGTAGTAGCTGATTCCTGGCAGATTAAGATGCCCATGAAAGGAAGTGTGTGCTAGCAATTAAATTACACGACTATGAAGAGGGTGTGCTAGTAATTAAATTACAGGGCTGCTTCCTCATAGCAGCCCTGAAAGTGGGGGAATTAGCCCAGGTCGGCCCAATCAGCCAGCTAAGCTGCAAACAGAAGAGATTTAGCGGGAGTTGAGGGGGCTAATTAGAAGGCAGCTCATGTGTGAGGGAACAGTTGGGGCTTCTATAAAGCCAGAGAGCTGGCACTACTCTGGGACAGCATGGAGGAAGCCCATAGTTGCTCTCACTGAAATGAGAGGGTGGAAGGGACAGGAGTCTGTCTAGAAAGGCTTGGGGGAAAAGAAGATTAAAGAAGTATGGTAGGAGGTAGTCCAAGGAAGAGAACATGAGGGTTGGTGAAGTCCCAGATCTTAACTGCATACTGGAGGGCCCTAGACCAAAACCTAGAGTAGAGGGTGGATCTGAGTTTTCCTACTATGCCCTGTAGAATAGTATTGCTTGGGGAGCAGTGACCAGGAAGACTGCCTGCATCAAAGTGGAAGAGACATAGGCAGGGTAGTGATGTGAGGACTGGATGATGCAGCTTGTGCAGAGAGACTTGGAAAGACTCCCCTCAGAAGGGGAAATCCCAGCATGACCTGGCTGGAGGACTGAGCCATGAAGCAGCCATACTGGAACTCCATATTCTGGAGTAGAGCTGCAAATGGACCAGAAGGGGAGTGCTGGTGGTGTTAATCACCAGAAGTGCCTACTGGTGAGTAGAGTACTCTACAACAAGGAGTGGGATCTAAAATTCCTGTATTATTTTCCTAGCTCTGTCACTCAATGGTATGTGAACTTAGGCAAATCACTAACCTGCCTCTGTTTCAGTTCTTCGTCTGTAAAATGATAACTCTCACCTACCTAACAGGGATGTCATGCTAAATGCTGCTTAATATGTGCAAAACTTCAGTATCTATGCTTCTGACAGTCCCGTCCTGGATCACTGGGAGATCCTTAAACCACTGAGACTCAATATTGAAGTGCATAACTAAGCTTTGTTGATTAGTTCTCCACTGTGCAAATATTCTTACACACATTAAACTCCCCAACTCCTACACTGGGCCCAGTCTGAAACCTGGTAGGAAATCCCTGAGAGCAGTCACTTCAGTTATTCTGGTGTTGTGGGCAGGAATCTGGAGGTGTTATCTTCAGGCCAGCTCACTAGTTGAAACCAAAACGCCCAGAGCAGCAGAGCAAAACAACCTGACCACAGAAACTGGATTTGCTGCACATGGCTACACCAGAATTCCCTACAGACACACACTCTGGTGTACATGGAATTATTCAGTGGATGAGCGGGCTCTTGAAATTTGCATGGTCATAGACACTCCCTTTAGCATGTAATGGAATCACTTTCGGCAAGAGAGAAGGACTTGAGACCAAGACAGAATCCGTTTGCTAAAAATATGTAGTGAAAGAAAGATCCTCTGAATAATTCTTTATCAAGACAGGCTCAGACAGGGAGAGTGGGGAAAAAGAATAATACAACACAAAACCGCCACAGTGAGGGAATGTTAGTCAATTGTTTCACACAACCATGTTGCTGAAACTGGGACAGATTGCTCCCCACATGACTTTGAGAGGAGCTGACTATAATGGTGCCAGACTCACCACAGCAGCACCTCCTGCTGATTGGTTTGGGCATTAGCTCTTTCTGCAGTCCCCTTCACTAGTGGCCTATCACTCACTGTTACAGTCTCAGTCTCTACCCTCCTCACACTCCAACCTATGCCACTCCCGGAACAGGGTGTCTGCTTCTGGATGCTGCCTTCCAGCTGTGCCTGCTCCGCTAGCTCTCTTCCCCTCCTCAGGAGACTGGCAGCTCCTGGCTCTATCACTCGCCTCAGTGTTGCACTGCAGTCCTCAGTCTAGCCCCTTCCTCCAAGGGCAACTGCAGGCTAGCTTAGCCACTCTCATCACTGACAAGTGGATGGGGGACAGGCCTGTCCACTAGTCAGGTCCCCAACTCAGGGAACCTCTAGCAGCAGCCACTTACTGTCCACCTCCAACTCTCCTCTATTGCCTACTTCCTTGGGACACTCCCCCATAACCCCAGCACCTTCTCTGCCCCTTTGTGTCAGTCTAGCAGTTGTCACCTAGAGCTCTCCCAGCCTCTGCTGACCCTACCCTGCTCTGCCTTGGGTGCTTTTCTCTCTCTGAGACCCAGTCCTTCTCCCTTTGCCTTCCAGGGGGAGACACTGCTCCTCTCTACACTACAGCCTTTTTTTAGGGACCAGCCTGGCCCTGATAGGCTGCTATCAAGCCTCCACTTGATTGGCTGGAGCTCTGTGTAGCCTCTCTGGTTTGCTTCAGTTCCTTCCATGCCAGAGTGGGACAGCTACCCCCTGCACAGACACACAAATTCAGGTACAGCTGAGAGAGCCTTCCCACCCAGGCCTTAGACAGCCACTGTGGCTGAGAGCCAGTCACAAAAAGCAAGTAGCAGCAGCATCCTAAGCAGCTAAATATAGTAAAGATTGCAGCACACAACCTTTCAAGACACGTTCTCACAGTGACAGGCAAGCGGCAGAGCTTGCAGGAAGCAAAACAGGCCGCCACTGAATTGGCTGGATAAGTTAAACAGCTGTTGTGGGTACTCATTTGTGTGGTTTAGCTGACTCATGTCTGGGCCAACATATATGGCTTTAAGCTGTTCTCAGTTACACCTTTGTAAATCAGGAGTAACTCCAGTGAAATCCATAGAATTGTGGCAGCGAGTGGGGGAGGGAGAGATGAGAAACAAGTGCATCAAGAGCACAGAAACCTTTTAAGATGCTTTACCATAATGGAGAATCCTAACCATATTTTTTTATTTTGCAACACTGGTTGATATTTTAAACCTAAATAAAAACTTTTGGATACTAAAGATAAATGTGTATATATAATAAAATGGGCAACTTAACATGAACAGTTATTTTTAGTTATCCATGGATCCCACTCCATCCACCCATCTTTCTGAAATCTGATATGATCGTCTTCCATTATGGTCTCTCTCACTGAGAGAGAAAGCAGTTCCTCTGATGTACATGGGAAAAGAAGGCTTAAAACTAAGAAATAACTTAAATGATTGGAATTCCCCTGCAGTCAATCAAAAGTCTGGAGTTAAACTTAAAAACAAATGTTTTGGAAAACTAAATGGGTAGCATTTGCAGGCACAATCCCCATACTGTCCTTTGCAGGCACAATCCCCATCCCCATGCTTTCCTCATAATGACCAATATTTGTATTAAAGCCTAGAGGCCCCAGCTGAGCTTAGAACTGCTTTGTGTTGTGTACACACACGGTAAGAGACAGTCATTACTTCAAAGAGGACACTGAAAGGGAATATTATCCTTATTTTACAGATGGGCAATGAAAGCACAGAGAGATTAAACTACTTGTCCAAGATCACACAGGAAGTCTGTGGCAGAGCTAGAACTTGCACACAGATCTCCTGCATCCCAGAATAATGCCTTAACTGTAGAGCAGCTTTCCTCCCTTAGCCTGCAACTGGATCTCTTATGGGCTTGTGTGGCTCCCACTGAAGTCAATGGGAGGATCTTTCAGTTGACTGAAATTGGAGCTGGATATGTCCCATAGGGTGGGCCCATGCACCTGAGCCAAGTTCAGCCTAGTTGATCCCACATCAGGGTCATGGCTTTTAGAAGTACTGTTAACTCTAAATATTTGTTTTAAGTAATTGTATAATTAAAATGGGGAAAAGCAACACACACACAAAATCTACCTTCTTTGCAAGCAGTCTTCCTTGTATTTGAAATAACTATGCAGTTTCAGAATAGGTCTATGAGCTCAATCCAACCCTCACTTTAAATCAACAGGTGTCTTTCCAGTGATTTCAGCTGAAGTTGGCTGGAGTTCAAAGGGAGGCAAAAAAGGAACATATTGTATTCAAACAGCTTAAAAAGGAAGACAAAATAAAATAAGTGTTTCTTGCTTCATCTGTGTTGTCTTGTGAAATAGAACAGAACGGTGCAGTCTAAGAGAAATAATCAGGTAATGAAAATTCTCAACTTTTATTCAAGTACACTTGAGGCATCCATCCCAAAGTTCTCTCTGTCCCTGCCCTCAAGCTCTATGCACTATCTGGTTCACTGGGTTAAACTGGTCCTAGCAGAAGTTCAGCAAAAGTGGTGGGAGGGCAAGTTACTCCATGATTGTCTGTTACAAGATTCCTTGTCGCTTTTCTCTGAAGCAATTGGTATTGGTCTTGACAAACCACCGTTTTGACCTAGTATGTCAATTCTTACATGCCTATGTAAATGCTGAGCAGACATACTCAGTAATATTCAGTTTATGAACTTCATTATCAAATCTCAGTGTCTTGATTAAAAGAGTTCCCCTGTAACCTGAGATGTAACTCTTACCAATGTTGTGGGTATTTAGGTTAACCCCCCAGCATGGTAGCTGACAACAGCCAGTTTGCACTTTATCTGTAAAACAGGTGCCTAGAATTAGACTTAGTATAGTCTCCTTAGCATTCAGCATCAGCCACACATTCACAACTTATTATGGGAAAAAGAAGAAAACAGACACATGCAGAGGAGATAAGAAGAAGAATGAGCTGAAAAGAACACATTACTCCTGGGGGGGATTCTGCACGCAAAAATTCAAAATTCTGCATATTTTATTGGTCAAAATAATGCAATATAAAATTATGCTATATGATCACACCAGTTTCAGTTGTTTTGGTAACTTATTTAAACTGCAATACAGGAAAAAAACCTCACTAAGTATTCAGCATTTCCTAAACACACGAAAGTTAAGTTACAAACACTTGGTAACTAATACCTTGCGTTCCAGTTATAATCCAGGATTTTCATTTAAATGACATTACAGAACACCAAACAGTGCAAAAAAAGAAGCAGACTGTCATTTTAAATTGATCAGACTTTCACAAATGAAAATCATATAGTTATGCTAATCATTGTCCTGGACCTGGCTGGGTACTTCATAAAGTGCTTGTTCTGACATTTTATTGACTTCTTGATAAATGTTTTGTTTGCCTCAAGTCTTTTATTTTACTTGCCCGTTTTTTTTAAAAAAAAATCATGAGCTATAATCTAATCCCTTTGTGCCACTTTGGCATGGGGAAAAAATGTGAGAAAGCACATAGATCTTCCTAGCTGAGGATTCTCTTATTGTCATTTATAAGATTCCTTTATATGACTCTGACATTATAGGGGCCTTACAACTTTCACAGGTTTTATGCTCCTGGGAATTGACTGAGAATGGGAACAGTTAACTAACCATAGGAACATTAAAATATCACTATGTAGGCAGGCTGCTACATTTCTGCCTGAGAATGAGATCAGTTAACTAACAGGCAGGCTGCTACATTTCTGCCTCTAGCCTGCCTCATGCATAATAAAAGTCCTACCTTTCTATGCTAGTGAGCTGCAGTAGCAAGCGAGAAGGATGGACACTCTCTTTCCACCTTGTTGGAATGCATGTACACACACCAGCCCCCTCAACCGATGGTGATCAGGCACACACTCCCAGTCTGCCTCCCCATCTCTGAGGCTGCTCCAGGTATATTTAACTGAGCTGGGGAAGGAGGAGGAGGGGAATGACGTGGCCAGTAGCTCCCTGTTATGAGAACCAGTTTCTGGACATCCACTGGACACCTGCATCAAGTTGAAGTGCAGTACAAAGTTAGAGCCACCAGTCTATATCATCAGTCCCTCTCCCTAAACCAGCAGTTGCCAAACTATGGGTAGCACGCTCCATTAGCATATGGGGTCATGGCAATCTCAAGTGTTGCAGAGGAGGATGCCATTTTAGAAAATCTCTCTGTATGGAGGATGTCACTTTGTAGAGCAAAATGGCATCCTCCACGCAGCATGACCTTGCACATATGAGGCATGCAAATTTATGCTGTGTGGAGGATGCAGTTTTAAAATAGAATCCTCCATGCTGTCTGGGGTTGCAGAAAGCAATACATTTGAAAATAGTCATGCAGCGAAAAATGCATCCAACGAAGTGGGTACTAGCCCACAAAAGCTTATGCTTCAATACTTTTGTTAGTCTTTAAGGTGGCACAGGACTCTTAGCCTGGATTTGCAGAAGCGACAAACACGGCTACCTCTCTGATGCAGGGAAAAAGGTTGGGAATCGCTGCTTTAAATTAGTCTAAGCTTCACCACACTGTCAGAGGCAAGCATGGCATATTGGGTGGGATGTCATAGCGTATACATAGATACTACTTCCCAGGGGTGTTAGGCCAATTTGCATACTGGGGGTCCTGAGAGCCATTGAACCAAGCTGTAAACTCTGTTTGTAATGGAATATACTTTAAGCCACAGCCTTCCCTACCTGGCACTCCATACAATTTTGCAACCCTGATGTGGCCCTCGGGCCAAAAAGTTTCCCCACCTCTGGGCTAGGGACACCATTTCTTACCCAGCCTCGCTAATAGCCATAAATGGACTTAGCCTCCATGAATTTATCTAGTTCTCTTTTAAACCCTGTTATATTCCTAGCCTTCACAACCTCCTCAGGCAAAGAGTTCCCCAGGTTGACACTGTGCAGTGTGAAGAACTTCCTTTTATTTGTTTAAACCTGCTGCCCGTTAATTTAATTTGTTGACCCCTCGTTCTTATATTATGGGAACAAGTAAATAACTTTTCCTTATTCACTTTCTCCACACCATTCATGATTTTATATATCTCTATCATATCCCCCCTTGGTCTCCTTGTTTCCAACCTGAAAAGTCCTAGCCTCTTTAATCTCTCCTCATATGGGACCTGTTCCAAGTCACTAATCATTTTAGTTGCCCTTTTCTGAACCTTTTCTAATGCCAGTATATCTTTTTTGAGATGAGGAGACCACATCTGTACGCAGGAGGAACTGGTCTTCAAACTACTGGAGTTTGGGCATGAGGGGGTTGGCTAGGAAGGTGAGTGAGGATTTATTTAAAAGAGGGGAGGGAAAGAGTGAAAACAGCAATGGGAAGGCAAGCCTTGTATATGGGAATGAGCAGCCTCAAGGTACCTAGAATGCTGGTGTGAGTATGATTAATATACAGTTTACCTTAGATGAGTGTACTTGTCCTTAAAGTCCTACAGGTTATGGGTTACTTTCTTAGGTTGGCAACCAATAGTATACTGCTGTAGCTGCATCTCATGTGTACATGACACCGAGTTGATGCCTGAGAAGGCAAAGCATCAGGTTTGGAATCTGCTACCTCCTTCAAGATATAGCTTCAAATTACTTGATAAATAATGGGGAAAAATTTCCATAAATTTTTATGAATAAATTTGCTTCACCTGTTTTCACATCCAGTTTGTGTGATTTCTAAGAGCACACATTGTTTTTTTTACTAGTACGTCTATTTGTGGAAAGTGAATTTTAAGCTCATACATGTGATTTATTTGAATAAAGCAAGCTTGCATAGTAAACCTAATTATAAGAGTTTCGTCCAGGCAAACAAGCTGTAAACGAATACCGTAAGTAATAAGTGATACAACTGGAATTTTAAGTAGCAAACTGTGGCGTTAATGGCTTTTTTAAAAAGTGTGATGTTTTGAGTACTACATAAATCCAAGAAAATGGCAATCTGTTTGTGGACATTTCACAGACAGAAAGAGGCAGAATTTATCAAGTATGTTAACCATAGATTGTTTGCTCAGCTCTACATCTAGTCCTGCCAGAACTGACCTCACCCTTCATCTTTCATTGGTAGATACAAAGTATCATGCAGTTTTTTTCTACTGATGTCATTTGAAGTAGACCTTACAAATTAAGTTGGCACAACTATTAAAGGTCCCACGACACTTTTCATGGGAATAGGAGATTGATCTACAGTCCTTGCCTAGATTCTCTTCTCTGTCCCCAGCTGTGTTAAATAGATCAGTGCCACACTCCACCCCAACTGTAGCTGAATTTCAGTGTTGCCAGATATAGTTGGTAAAGCACTCAGGGGGAGATTCTCACCTGAGCAGAGCCCAGTACAAAGCCTGTGCATAACATAAGGCCTGATTCAAGCCCTCTGCATGGGGAGAAATTCACTTTTGGTTTGAGTGGTGCTATTTAAAGCCTGGACCTTGCAATTCACTGTGCCCATGGAAACCACCACTGCACCTACATGAAACCCCTCTGAAGTCTATAAGCTGATACAGATGAATTTCTAGATCAAGGCCTAAACTATTATGTTGTGTCAATATGACTCCCAGACTTGATACAGATCATTACTGCAAAAAGAATCTGGGAGTCATGGTGGAACACAAACTAAAGGAGACCACAGTATAACACTGTTGCAAAAAAAAAAAAAAAAAAAAAGCAAACATCATTCTGGGATGTATTAGCAGGAGTGTTGTAAGCAAGACACAAGAAATAATTCTTCTGCTCTACTCCATACTGATTAGGCTCAACTGGAGTATTGTATCCAATTTTGGGTGCCAGATTTCAGGCCAGATGTGGACAAATTGAGAAAAGTCCAGAGATGAGCAACAAAAATGATTAAAGGTCTAGAAAATGTGACTTATGAGGGAAGATTGGAAAAAAAACCTGGGTTTGTTTAGCTTGGACAAGAGAAAAGTGATGACATGTTTTCAAGTACATGAAAGGTTATTACAAGGAGAAAGAAGAAAAATTCTTCTCAACCTCTGAGGATAGGACAAGAAGCAATGGGCTTTAATTGCAGCAGGGTTGGTTTAGGTTAGACATTTGGAAAACCTTCCTAAGTGTCAGGTGGTTAAACACTGGAAGGAATTGCCCAGTGAGGTTTGGAGTCTCCATCACTGGAGTTTTTAAGAGCAAGTTAGACGAACACCTGTCAGGGATGGTCTAGATAATGCTTAGTCCTGCCATGTGTGCAGGGGATTGGACTAGATGACCTCTCTCAGGAATGGCAAACCGTGGCCACTGGGAGCTGTGGGCGGTCATGCAAATGTAAACTATTTGGAGGTCCACCAGTGGATTACCCTGACTGACTGCGTGCGGCCCACAGGCCACAGGTTGCCCACCACTGCTTTAGAGATTATTAACATCTCTAATAATAATCACTAAAGATCCTTGTGTTATATTTATTTTTGACCCAATGTTTTTTCAGCAAAGAACCCATTCATGAGGACAATGGAAATATTATTTTCAGTTAGTTAGGGTTGGTTCTATGCACTTAAACTAAATCTTCCTTGTTTCCTGTTCTTTCTATATGACAGGTGTTTTAGAGCACTCTGGTCATAGTCCCAAACCCAGTCTTCCTAGCTTTGAATCAGAAAGCACTGGAATTTCCTGCCTCACTCAAATGTGGGCAATCTTTAGTCAGTACAGCATTTAATAATAGCAATACATATTAGCTAATACAATAAAGAGGCTACTTATTTGGGCTACAGCTACCATGCAGTTGGAGTAGGTGACAGTGATGATCTCCCTCTCTTAAGGGAATTGCTAGAGGTCTCAGTTGGTAGCCCTGGTTGTTCTTCCAGTTAGGAAGTGAGGACAGCACAAATTTCTACGCAGAGATGGACCCAAGTGTAAATTTTAGATCCAGATCCAGTTCCGGACCCTGAACGCTCCATAATTTGGGGGTGGGCGTTAGATGAGCTTTGGTGTGACTCATAGAATAGCAAGGCTCCTATCCGTGAAATTACTGTCGTAGCTATCACCTTGCAAAGTTCAGTGGTGGTCAGATCAGGAGATTTGATTCCAGTCCAGCTCTTAAAAGAAAAGGAACAAATTAGAAAGCATTTGTATCTCAGAAGAGCATGTATAGTCAGAAACAACTAAGTGAAAAGGAAAAACTGGGACAACAGCCAAGCCAGCGCGAGCTTCATGCAAGGCTGTGGGAGGGTCACAACAACTAGCAGAGACATGGCAAGAGCTAAGAGTTAGTTTGCTGAAGCCCAAGAAAAGCCATTGTGTTCTAAAGCTGTAGCATAAGTGGATGTGTGAGTAGGTCAGTTTACATTGACCCTGCATCTTAATCTTTGTACCTCGGTTTTCCCTTTTGGTAGCGTAAAGTAAACATACTCCATACACTGTAATTAAAATTTCCCCTTCTTTGTGATGTTTGGAATGTAACCTAAACATAACCCAAAGGTATTCAATCCATTGTTGGCTATGTATATGTTTTTCCTGTGTGCGGCACTGGCTATGGCCAGATAGCCTGTACAGAAGGGCTCAACTGAACTGCCCAAGAACACCGCAGACTCGGTTCAGTAGCAGAGGTGCTCAGCAAGGTTTAATGTTAACGAAGCACAGTCCTAGCATCCTATCTGTGCTACAGGTACACTAACATGTGCATATCCATTACTATGGACTTGAGTCATCAGTATGACTCTCTGCTTCCCCTCGCCCAGACAAAGACACCCCGTCTATGACCCCTCTTTTTATACACTGATACAAACAAGTTAGGTATTGCCCCTCTGATATGGTTAGTTACCTTCCTTTATTTTGTGCCCATTCGTTCAATCAAAACATCTCTATCCATCTCCCTGTTGTTCTGATCTTATTTTAGGAAGGATCAATATATCCCTATATCATATTTGGGGAGTGTGTTTATGCCAAACTTGGTATTGAGGTGTTCAGGTACCACGTTTCTGGAATGTGTTTACGTGAATATCTAGTGCCAAGGAATGCTTGTTTTTCAGTGCCACCCTTGTTCTTGCCAAGTTCAATGAATTTGCAAGTAGGCATTTGCAAGGGGCTGACTCTTGCTAACTTGGCTTTATATCAGCAGTGTCTGACTTTAGCTTGGGCCTTAGACCTTACACCAAGTCCCATACTTCAGGCTCTCTCTACTACAGTTTCGTACCCTTTTTTGTCATGACTTAGACTCAGAGACTTGTATCTTTACTAGTATTCTTAAAGAACTGCAGACGAGGTGTTTTTTTTTTTAATTTGGGCCCCATTTTCCTTGTATTTTTTGGTAGATGTTGCAAGGAAAGCTTCATTACATTAGGCCTCCAAAATACCTTGTGTATGGTCTTTGCAATTCCAGAGGATATGGTCTGTTTCCTGGACCTACATGTTATGCATAATCCATCTTTGTGCATGTTAATTAGTAAGAAATTCACAATTCCCTTTTAGAATTCTAAATACAGCCACTTCACTCTTTCTCGCAGGGTCCTGGATTATGTTTACATCATCAACTGTTGATAATATTTCTTGGAATTTTTCCCCTTTGTTTTGTTTGCCCACAGTTCTTTCCGATCCTTTCTTAGCTCATTTTTGATTAGGTGCAAAATTCCAGTTTGCTTAAAGAGAGTCTTTTGTCAGCCTCTGCATGATTAATAGCACTTTTTGCCTGTTTGCCAATTTGTTGCCTGCTAACCCTACATGTGCCAGAATCCATGCTCTTACTATGGTGATATCTAATTGCATCAGTTCAGTTGCTAGCAGTAATATTTCATTAGGAATATAATTTCTGCTGTCAGACTTACCACTATAAATTTCCTGCAGCCCTGATAAGGAGTCAGAGAGAATGACCACAGCAACTGGCCACACATCTAAAGCCCAGTTTAGCATTAGCATAATTCTTGTTAGCTCAGCCATAAATAGGGATACAAGTAAGTAGCTTTATGGCTTTCTTGAGTTTGAGCCAGGGCACCCAGAAAGCTGTTCTTACTCTTCCTGTTCCTTTCTCTTTGGAGCTATCTGCACATATGTGGCAATAGTCTCACCCCTTCTCACAAATATAATGATTTGTGGTATCTTGTAGATTTATCAGTCTTCTCCTTTTTTTCATAACTCTGTCTCTCTCGGGAGGATGGTTTCCAGTGATAGAGTATTTTCCTATAGCTATAGATTTTGGTCTCTTTCACTCTTTTCTTTTCTTTAAGATCCTTTATCTCTATACCCTACTTACAGATGGAATTCTGATTTTCTTTCTTGTCCTAGCTGGCCTCCACATAATTCCCAACAATCATTATATGTTAGCTTTGTGTTGTCCTCTTTGCTATTTCCCAGTACTTCAGCTCAAAAGAACTTCAGCAGGGTGGTTTTAATTTCTTGACTTAGAGCACAAAGGTGCTTAAGCACATGTTGGGTGCTCTTTAATGAGGCTCAGGAAATGAATAATGTTATCCACTTCTTTAACATGACCCAAGAAGGAGTTCATTCTTCCTCTTTATTCTTGCTTTGTTCCTCCCTTCCCGCCAGGCAAATGAAGCTGTTCCTTAAATGAGCACCCAAACATACCCTTCATTGATAGCATCCTGCTTCTTGCCTCACGTTAGCCCTACCTCCCATTCTGCCATCTCCAGTTCTCCTTGCTTATTCCTCCTGACATCTCAACCTGATCTACCTTGCCCTGAAACTCCTGGACTAAGGGTGGAGATGGAAACCATGAGCATGGAGAGTGGGTAAGACTCTTCCCCATAGTCCCAGTTTGCCCCAGTACCTGGCACTCAGAGCCCCCTCCTCCTCTCTAGCATAGGATCCCCCAGAGCCTCTTCTCAAATCCTAGCAACATAGTCAGCTCCCAAAGTGGAGTTAGCCAGTATTAAGGGTTAATCTGGATTTTCCAATATTTAAAAATCAGCAGTATTCCCAGGTCGACATACTGTTTTTTTGTTAGTGTATTACACCAATGTTGTATATTACGTTATAAAACTGTCACTAAGTGTTACTTATAAAATATATTTATTGTAAGCTCTTTGGACCATATATTCATACGTGTTTGTGCAGTATCTACTACAACAGAGCTCCAGTCTTGATTAGGATCTCTGGATGCTGCTGCAACAGAAACATTAAATAATTTTGTGGGGAGACTCATTGCAACAGGAAAAGAACATTTCGCAACTCTGAGTGTGAAGTATGAATATTTTATTTCTGTTTGAACAGTGAATGACAGTCCCTGGAAATGGTTCTGGAATCATTTGAATAAGATTTAATTCGTTACAGCTGTGTATTTTCTTTTGGATCCTTATGTCTTGCTCTATTTGTATGCCAGCTAACGGTCAGACAAAATCCCATTTGTAAATCTCTGCTAAGCATGTGTGATGCTAATAAGTTGCAGACTTTTTTTAATAGCAAAAGTCTGATGCATTTAAGTCACGTCTCATCCAGTTTGTAAATTTGGGAATTCACTGACAAAAATCTTTAAAACACTGTTAAGATTACCTGGTGATATCTCATGCCCTGCCAGAACATCAACTTCAGCAGAAATCAAACTTCTCAAAACCAGAAAATACAGAGTTAAGATGTACACCCGCACAACCTTAACCCTGCCTCTCCCTTTTCCCTTTCCCCTCCCCGAGAGGTGGCAATAGCCACCTGGGATTTATCCACATGCACTCTAGCTGCATTCATTGTATTGGGTATCGCTATATTGAAGGCTGGAAGGATTAGTTGGAGCAACTAGGAAGAGCTGTGACTGTGATATGAGGATCCCCTCTCCCTGTTCCCATGTCTGATAAAGGGAAAGGAGGTGCATGTGTACCCTGAGGGATCTGGTTTTCCCCATAAGGTATGTAGGTTGTCAGTAGCAGGGCGCAGAGGTCTTCTTTCCAAGGGTATTGTCAGCTGTGAGCTGGGTTGGGATAGCAGTCTGTGAGACTGTGAAAGTGTTAAATGGTATCCTGTGAGTAAGGGTGAAAGGATTGTAAAAATGAGGAGAATGGGGTTGTAACATTTAGCAGATATGGCCTTGCCGTGGAGTAGGCTGAGTGTTTGAGTGTACATAAGGTACAGATAGATCCTGTTCATTACAGTACAAAGCCAGAGTAGGGATATGTTTTATGGGCACACTGAGCCATCGCTCACAGAGTGCAGAGTTAAAGTTTCATAAGCATATAGTTTTATTCTGTATTTCCTGTGTTTTCAGAAATGAGCACTACCTTAACTCTTTGTTTCCTCACTTTCAGAAATTTGAGTTCTACTGAACATCTTGTTCTGGAAGGCCACATGATACCTTAAATCCCCCTTTAAAAAATGGCACGGAATTTCCTTGGTGTTTTCTAAAAAAGAAAGGAGAAATGCTATTAGTAGGAGTTAATAGTTGTTTAGATAGTTGTAATTATCATGTAAGTGTGCAATTGAGACACTACTATGGCTAGCAATACCTATTTCTTAAACAGTGATTTTTTTCTCCATAGATCTCAAAGCTCTTTACTAAGGGGGAAAACATCATTATCCCTAACGTACAAACGGAGAAACTGAGGCACGCAGAACAGGACCACTCAGTAGGCCAATGGAGATCTGGGAACAGAGCCCAAGATTTGAATCCCAGTCCACTTTTTTCTCTGCATACAAATCACATAGTAACCAAGTGCCCCCTCTCATATTTTGTTCTCATTGAATAGGGATAAGTGTCGTGCTTTGAAATGTTTGCAGTGTGTGGTGAGAAGGCAGGTGAGAGAAATCTCAGACCATGACCTATGTTCGAAAAACTTGACAATTTTATGAGATGCTGGTTACAATAACTTCAAGCACTTGAGAAAACAGTAGTGTGTATCTCTTCTTCTCCACTACCCTGCAACTTATCACCCCATCTTCACCACTTCCAGCTCACCTTCCGTTTCCCTGTGCCACTACGCCAGTAGCACTTTAGAAGCCAGGTCTGCACAAGAAAATGTTGGTAAAATCTGTGAACTTTAAGAAAAGATGTGGGGAAGCTTTATTCTGAAAACTTCTTGCTCAAATGACCTCAAGTTTGGATCACTAACCATGTGCTGTGCCCCTATGAGGCATGCCAAATTTCAAGGCAATCTGAATAACCATACAGATTTTAGAGGACTTAAAATAGTCATCCTTTAAACAGAAAGACATTCTTAACCTTAACTATAGCAGAGCAGGTGCCCTGCTGTACTATACTAATATGCAGGTCTGGCCACGTAAGAAGTTCTGTTTTGAAATGATATTTAGTGAATGCAATGGATGGTTTAAACATATTTTTAAAAGAAAGTATAATTGTGACAGAACTGTAAAACTAAAACTAAATGCTAACTGGCATCACAGTCTTACTAGGCATGCTCTAGCAAGCTGGGCTCTGACTAACCTGATTCCCCACTCTGGCACTCTGAGTGCAGAAGGTGGGGGCCCACAAGGATTATAAAAATTAATATTGGCCACTCCAGGCAGGTATTAAACTCCCAAAGTTATGACTTTTCTATGACCTTGGGTGGGTAGATGCTGCCACCACCCAAGTGCAAAAAAAAACCCTTTGAAAACCCAGGAAGGAGAACTTGGGAATTCCATCTCATGGGGTACTCTCAAGCCCATTCACCCATGCTCCAGGAAAGAGCTGAGAAAGAAAACAAAGAACATCAGCTTTTGCCACCAGCTAATTAAACAACATGTACAAAAACCTCTGAGGACACAAAAAAACAATCCTGTTCTTAAAAAGGTACATTTTATTAAAAATGAAAAGGAAGAAAATACATCTGGAACTTAGGCTACTGCTAGATTTAAAAAGAGCCAATATAATAATTAAGCCTCAAGAATGGTTTTCTTGAGGTCCAGATTAATGGTTGCAAGCAAAACAAAGGCATTTGGGAGTTAGCACAGAGAAGTTCACAAGCCATAAAGAAATAAAAGAGAGAAACCTAATTGTGTCTTCCTAGACGTTTCCTGATCTACTTGCATATCTGGGGTTTTAAATGAGTAGTTTCTAGGTATGATCTGATGATTTTTCATACCTGGCTCAAAGCTTCCTACAGCATTGCTGTTCTCTGTCTCCCCTCCGGGAGAACAACCACACACAGACAAAAAGGGAGTCTTGTTTCAACTTTAAAAAGTTCTAGCCTTCCCATTAGCTCTTTTGGCCAGGTGCCCACTCACTTCCTTTTACCTATGCACAGACATTTTAACCCTTTACAGGTAAAGCAAGTAGAGAACAGCTACCAAGAGGGATTTAATAGCTAACTGGCTGGCTGGGTGTCCATAAAAGGGAGCTACCCCCCACCCTTCATTTATCATAAGTTCCAATAGAGGAATAGGTAACAATACCTTCTGTGGCACTAGCGAATAGTGACTCATAGAGATGTATTGTGTTGGTGAATGGAATTTGCTTTCTAATGGATATTCAGTATAAAAGAAAAACTTACTCTTAACGTTATTTTAACTGGGGAACAGGAGTTCCTTTGTGAGGTGATGGCAGTTGAGAGGCAAAGGCTCACATTGACACACTTCATGTGTGACAGCTGCCGAATTGGCCAACACGCCAGAGTCCAAATCAAGAACTGCTACAGCTTGAGCCAATGCTCTTAAGCTGGGCCTCTAATGGACTCATATATTCTGCAGATCAGGCACAGAGAGAGCCTGTCAGAAACATTTGCCTGTCAGTTGCATCTGCACAGAGCAAGTCTGGGACGTGAGTGCTGAAACTGGATGAGGAACTTCCATATGAGACTTTTGAGGCCAGGAGACTGAAATCTGACAATTCTTGCAGTTGCTGTTATGGTCTGGGAAATGGCTGGTAGGGGTTACTGATATTTATTATGTATCTTATTTTTTTAAAAAAAGACTCTCAACCCTCTAGATATACACATACTGTTATAGCTTCTTGTGGTGCCTTGTCTTCAATTAGGCCATGATCCTGCAATTGGCTCTGTGTGGAGGTGTGTCCCAGTACAATGAATTGCAAGATTAAGGCTATAGATTCCTAGCTCTTCAGGAGGAAAAAAAATCTTTATTTTTGTGCAGAATTTAGCACAACCATTCCCGATAAGGGCTTCTGTGTACTACTGCAATAATGACTGTTGGATTTAAATATTTTTTTTATGCTGTATTTTTTGTGCTCACATAGCAGGATGTTTTTGTTGCTCTTGAACAAATAATTATCACTTTCTTGTTTCCCAAGGCTATTTGTTTATTGATTGGAAACAAATAAGCCTAAAGAGTTCTTAGCATTTCATAATAGCCTCATCTTTCTTCACTTTGGATATCCACCTACTTTTTAAACTGCATGGTTTAGATGTATTGGGGGAACACACATTGGAGTTCTATTCTTTTAATAGTTAACAACATCGTGTTTCCAATCTGTCTGTATGCTACTCGTTGGTATCCTATCTGAGTACATTCTTGGCTCCCTAATTCCTACATAAACACATAGGCCCTAATTCTCTGCAGCTTTGTACCTTCTGTGGTTATTTATACATCTGCAGAGTGAGTTTAAAACATCCTCATTCTGACTTAGTAGAATTTTCTCCCCGTTTTTGCATAGGTGTAAATAATGGCAGAGGTGCAATGCGGTAGAGCATCAGGCTTGTAATTAATTATTTTTGCATAAGGAAAAAATAAGGCAGGAGCCCTTCGTAACTGGGGGTCTATAGTGTGTCTACACATGACAGTTTTATTCCAGATTAAGATAGGATGTGAATCTAAAGCAAAGTAGCTATTCAAGAATAAATCCAAAAGAGGAGAAAATTATTCCAGAATAAGAATACCTTCTTACAGGTTATCCTAATCTGCTTCCAAAGCGGATTAAGCTAATTTGGGGAAACAGCCTTATTTCAGAATAAAAGTGTGTGGAATAACTCTCATGTAAACAAGCCCTAAAACGGAGGAAGGATGTGAGATTCCCTATGGGCCCATCATGGTTCCTCATACCATTTGATCACAATGTGACCTGAGGGAAGCTGGAGGACAGGCAGTAGTTGGAAGTCCTATGAATGCTTCTCAGCTGTCCAGGGAAGAAGGATATGGGGATGAGGAAAGGGAATATGAATGTGAATCCATTCCAATATAGTCTCAAAACACCATGTTTTAATAGCAAATTGAGCACAGACTGAATAGGGCACTGAAAACTTAATTTTACCACTGACATTTAAGGCAGACATAAACCAGAAAATAATATTTGGATACAGCCGTGGTTAAACAGGAAAATCAAGCCTGCTTTCTCTTGCTGTGCAGCATCCAGAGCCCTTATTTCAATTTGACTTGAGCAAACACCTCCTCTTTTTAGCCTATTTAAAATTGATATAGTTTAACTTCTGTTCATCCGGAGCTGCTAAACCCATAGGGAAAAAGTACAGCACTCAGAGAAAGTTGTCTTCCTGGGAATTGTTTACATCACTTCCCAACTAGAGACAAGAGGATCTATTTGTAACACTGACCCCTCCCGCAGCCTGTTTAGCAGCAATTAGGCATCCAGAGATAAATGTTTCAATGGAGGCTTCCCAGTGGTAAAATCTTAGGTAAAAAGCTCTCTCTCACCAAAAGAAGAAGGTCCAGTAAAGATATTTCCTCACCCACTTTGTGCCTCTGATATCCTGGGACTCACGGGGCTACTTCTACGCTGCATAGATAAAAAGCTGTCATAAAAATAGAGACCCACCCACCCACTCATGTTTTTTTTAGCATAGCTGATCCCAAATAAGGCCATCATGTCTCCACAGTTTCCATTAAAAAAATGATGGGGGATGGAATTCACTGCAATTATGTCATGATTACCTTGGGAACAGATTGTTAAACTTCTTAGCTCATTGGATCAAAGAATGGTTCTTTCTACAGTCTTTTATGGTGACTACATTTAGCAAGAACATTTTAATAGATCCAAACAACACTACATGCAAAAAAAACAGCCAGAATTTGTTTCGCCCTATATCTATATATTGGAGTAGGCTCAATTTTTCCCATCGGGATCATCTTCATTTGCAAAATTACAGGTCTGTGGAGTCATATCAATTAACACATCGTTGACCATGACTTTGCAAGTAATTTTCAACATTATTTCAGCTGGCCTTGGGTAAACCCTGCAGAAGAGAATTTGTTACCTGTTGATCCAATAAAGGCCTGTAATCTAGCTTTATAGTTACCAGCAGAAAGAGAAATAATCCAATCCCAAGAGCTGGCTGCAGCTTTGTCTTCACTAGAGAGTTAACTTAGTGTGATTCCTGAGTTTTTTATTAACACACATCACATTCATGGAAGGCATGACCTGTGCCTATCTTGCCATCTGCCTGTGATCTGTTCCCTGACCACATACTGCCTGCCTTCAATATGGCTCTGTTCAGTGTTCTCAGTCCCACATTGCTTGCAGTAGCTACAGAGGGAAGATGAATGCCCATCGAGAAGATCCGACATCAATAGGTAGCCACCTGGCTGGAGGCTGATACCAAAGACTTGGTCAAACTTTGGGCTGAAGTGAGCTGAACACACAGCTCTGGGATCTAGAAGAAGAATGTCCAGCAGTATGACAGCATTACTTGGAAATTGCAACTAATCATGAGATTAGTTGGACTGGACAACAGTGAGGGGGGAAAGGGATTAAGAGATTGAAGGCAAGCTATCAGAGGACCATGGACAACAGTTCCAAGTCTGATGCTGCCCCAGTGAGATGAGATGAATCATATGCCAAGAAGTGCCCTTAGCCCACATCCCCATTTCAACCTGGACTCAACCGTGAATCTTGGATGGGTGCAGATTTGGCGTTTGGATGTCTGCAAGGACACAGAACTTGCCACCTGAGCTGTGAGCAGTCAGCCTGGAGAAGACATCAGCCCCAAATTGCAGGATCTCTCCAGTGACCTGAGCCTCAGTGAGACAGTGGAGTGGAAAAGCCCCTCATGGAAGAACTGGAGATGGAGATGGGGGTGTGACAGCACATGCACAGAACTCTACTGCTGTTCTGCAGTGTGGTCATGCTGTATCATGATTGCCCAACTCAAGTTAGACTGCACTGAAGAAAAAACCTCCAAAATCAAGAATTCAAAGACTCTTATTCTTGAAATGTTAGCACTGGTACTGTGCAGTGTTACGACTCATAGCATGCTAAGGTAAGAAACAATGAACTAGAGCTACTGATTGCTTATTTTTAAAAAATATGTTTGTCCATCCCCTCTACCAGCTACTATGTGACAAAATGTGCTAACCTGCATCTACACTTGGGAAGAAATGAGGGTTTGTAACCTCCACTTAACCTCAGCCTCTTTTCCTAATCTAACCTTACAAGGGGACTCGAGGGTCAGCCATGACCAGCTAACACATCTTTAAACATGACTATCTTTGTTTATATTAGGGGCTAAATGGTGTTAAAATATGTTTGCTTTATTTAACATATTTTAAAAAACATCTTTTACTTTCACAAAGTAAACAAACTCTACCTTAATTGGCTTTTGCACAAGCTACTTCCCTGTTCCTATAAACTTCTCCAATTTTTGTGCTTAGTCCTGTTCATGTGGTATGTCGTCTGAACATTTCCACTGTTATAATTTCACACTCTGAGCTGGCAAATCAGACCATGAATCATCAGTCCTGCCACCTTTTCAATTTCTCCTCCCAGAAAAACTCATGACATCACAATATCATCCAATTTACATCATCGTTGCATCCTGCCATCTTGCATCAAAGTGCACAATGTACCATCCATTGATGATGTGAAGGCGCCATTTCAAAAAAACTGGGGTGGGGGCAGGGGGTGAAGGCTTCTGGTATTCTGCAGGCTTCGGCTGGAGCACTCACGACTAATCAATCAGAATCAGGATAATCCCAAATTGAGAAGGGATGGGTGGCAACTACTTGCAATCCAAATGACCAGTCATTAAGCAGCAAGAGAGCAGAAAAGCCAAATAGCATAACTTCAGGGCAAAGCATAAAGATGGTGGGAATTTTAAGGTTGTTAGTGTCTTGGTTTTTGCCACAGCTCAGCGATAGTCTTTGTCAAACACATCATAAAATATCAGAGTTGGAAGGGACCTCAGGAGGTCATCGAATCCAACTCCCTGCTCAAAGCAGGACCAATCCCCAACTGAATCATCCCAGCCAGGGCTTTGTCAAGCCTGACCTTAAAAACCTCTAAGGAAGGAGATTCTACCACCTCCCTAGGTAACCTATTCCAGTGCTTCACCACCCTCCTAGTGAAAAAGTTTTTCCTATTATCCAACCTCAACCTCCCCCACTGCAACTTGAGACCATTACTCCTTGTTCTGTCATCTGGTACCACTGAGAACAGTCTAGATCCATCCTCTTTGGAACCCCCTTTCAGGTAATTGAAAGCAGCTATCAAATCTCCCCTCAGTCTTCTCTTCTGTAGATTAAACAATCCCAGTTCTCTCAGCCTCTCCTCATAAGTCATGTGCTCCAGGCCTCTAATCATTTTTGTTGCCCTTCTCTGGTCTCTTTCCAATCTTTTCACATCCTTCTTGTAGTGTGGGCCCCAAAACTGGACACAGTACTCCAGATGAGGCCTTACCAATGTTGAATAGAGGGGAACAGTCACGTCCCTCAATCTGCTGGCAATGCCCCTACTTGTACAGCCCAAAATGCCGTTAGCCTTCTTGGCAACAAGGGCACACTGTTGACTCATATCCAGCTTCTCATACACTGTAACTCCTAGGTCCTTTTCTGCAGAACTGCTGCCTAGCCATTCGGTCCCTATTCTGTAGCAGTGCATGGGATTCTTCCTTTTGCATCATTCCCTTTGCATTCATTTCTCAAGAACACCCCCGACTTCTCAACTGCACATGGCAAAATTTTGCAGTATTGTAAATAATGTCTCACACGTTAAGATATTACACGTCTATGTTAAACATAAATTCATCAGTTTCTTCAATTTAGTTACAAGTCATTATTCTGTTTAGTTTAATGTCAGTGCCACTATCTAGTCTGTTTCACCAATGTAACTGAGATCAGAATCTGGACCTTAAAATTGAACCACTATGTTGTAATGATTTTATTTGGTTCACAATATTTTTGCAAGGCATGCAGTTACAGGAAACTAAACTTAAATGGCACAACAGAACACCAGCACTTTCTATGATTCTGTCAAATTAGGAAGGCATCTTAAAATCGCATGAGCTAATTTCCTCCTTAGACTAACACACAGCATTGTTGGCATCAGGCATCCATGTCAAGATGTCTTGCACAGCTTGTGTAACACCAATAGAAAAATTAGTAAACGTAGCAAGAGACGTACGTGGAAGATGATTTTATTTGCTTTGGCTGAACACCCTTGCTGCTCTTTGGGGACATTGACGTGTGCTCATGTAATCGTTTTAGCTGTTTCACATAATAAGGCTTTTTCTAACAATAGGAATGATATATTCTGCATGAACATCTGAACCACAAAGTATGTTGTTGTTGGCTTTTTTTTAATGTTGAGGAGCAGTAGACAAGCCCATTCTGGATAGTTAGCTGTTTATCGGTGAGCTGAAAGGAGGGAAAATAGAGTTTGTGCCCTTCCTTTCTTATAACAGGGATCTTTTCAAAATTAAAGTTTGGGGTTTTTTTCAGATTATTTACCTTAGAAATATTACTCTTTTGATTTAAAAAGTGATCACACCTGCCCCTTCAAATAAGAGCAGAGAAATCTCTCTCATTCCTTGGATCCTCCAGTAGAGTAAGATTTTGGAGTAATGCAGTGAAGACAACCCAATTCCTGTTCTTCCAACTGTTTCTTGGGAGTCTGCATTAAAAAGACATTTTCAAAGAGAATTTTTTCAGAGCTGAGGACTGGCCTCTCCTTATGCACCTGAAGTTTTGTATTATCAAAAACTGCACCCTCATTTGTATCTACAACCAGGTATTTAAAGGTGCAAGTATCCATATTTGTACCCACAACTGAATTAAAGGTGTTACAATGTGGCTACAAATTTTTCAGGTACAAAAGAGAAGCCTCCTCATTCTTGAAAATTTGGACAAAGGGTTGATAAGAATCACTTCCCATCTCCAAGTCGGGCTCCATTCTTTCATATGTATAATATCATAAACCTACCAGTTCCCTAGTTGTCTACATAGTCTTCCAGGAAAAATAGGGCAGACAAGACCTGGATTTCTGATGTAAGAAATCAAGCAAGGAAAGAGCTAAAACTAACAAATACTTTCAGACCTTCTGTGAAGTGATGAGTCATCCCTGAACTAGAGCCTGATTAAGCCACACGCAGTGATGAGTCATTCCTGTGCTAGGCTCCAGACCAGCTCCTGGCTTGTGGATTGACTAGTGACTTTCAGAGCATCCAACAGGGCAATTAATGGAACAAACAGCCTTTTGTATTCAATATGGACATCTCATGCTTTATGGTCTCTGTAATGCTTCCACCACATTCCAGTACTTGTATCCCATTTTTGGACAGAATTATTCAAACTCCTGGAAATCCCTTCTGTCCCAGTTAAAACTTCCACCCCCAGTTCCAACCGTCCATGTCACCAATCTCCCATGTCCCCAAGGTCTCTAATTTGTTTTAACATATCAATCACATCCAAGAGGAATTAAAATCACACAAATTCTGCCAGGAGGACTACAAACAATATGCTGACCTCCATCAACAAAAGTCGTCTTCTGTGTCAGTCAGAGACAAGATGTGGCTCTCAACTCAGCCCTTGGATTCCTTTCAGCCCGTAAGGAAACTAGATCACCATTAGCTTGGCCCATTCTGGATCAGCCAACAGATTAGTCTTCAGGATCCAGTTACCCCATACCATGAAGATACATCCAGTATTCCATGTTTTCTTGCTAAAGAAATATGTGGATAATACACAAACATCCCCCCCTCATGGTTCAGGGGCAGGAAGAATACCTGGCAATTTCCTGCAGTATCCTTGAAAAACCTTATTGAATTAAGTTTATGTATATTTGGATTCTACTGTATTAAATGCAAAGGTTATGTATTATTGTGAGTCTGGATGATCCAGGGACTATATTGAACAATTTGGCAGATAAGAATGGTCTTTTTTGACCATACATGTGAAAATTTCCTGGGAAATATCTAGGTGAGATTAACCTACCCCCAGTTATGCAAAAACCCAACCTTTTGAAACTACACCCTGATGATGGGCCTTTGAATGTCGCTTACCTGTTTCAAGATCACATGCTCAAGCTGTATAAAGAAAAGACTACCCCATTCATGCTGATGTGAGTTCTCAGGTAAGGCTGTTATGACCTTGTAACCATAGAAACACCCTTTTGTGTGATTGGAAGGACTGACTCCTATCAGAACCCTTGTTGGGGTTGATCTTTGGTAATTTATTAGCATGTGTGTAGGTTCTCTTATTGTTTAATATGTTTTTTTCTATAATGCTGTCACCTTAAGAATCAATGTGCTTGCTTAGAAAGTACTTGTGTGGTAACCTATATCTACGGGCAATTACTTTGCTCATAGTCTTCAAAGAGAAATCAAAGCATAGCCACTGGCCTGTTTAAGCAGTCTGGTTTGCTGGGGGTCATACTGTAAGCAGGCAATTGTGCAGACTGGAAAAACCACAATCATTGGGGAGGGGGAGAAGAGAGAGAGAGAGATGCATGTCTAGCCAAGAGAATTGACAGCTGAAAAGCTGGGAGCCTAGAGCCGGGGTGCCCATGGTGGACCAAAGTCGGAGAACACAGGTACAATTCCTCTGAATTGTGACACTATGGTCTCCCACATTGATGAGGGGAAGCAGCAACCAAAACTCACATGAGGTACAGCAGCAGCATATCTGAACTGAAATATTTCCGTTTTCAGGCATTCAGGTTTTTGATTAAAAAATCAAAATTTTCCAGGAAAAAAAAAGTTTTAACAGAAAATTTTGATCAGCCCTAGTCTGAGGGCACAATTTGTCCCATGACATTTAGTTCTGGATGCAGATCCCCAGTAAAGGCTAAGGAAAAGAGGATACATTGCATCACATTGGTTGCTAGGGTTTGTAACCTGTCCTTTAAATCGGTTTCTGTACCCAATGACTGGAAGATAGCTAATGTAACGCCAATATTTAAAATGGGCTCTCGAGGTGATCCCGGCAGTTACAGACAGATAAGTCTAACATCCATACCGGGCAAATTAGTTGAAACAATAGTAAAGAATAAAATTGTCAGGCACATAGAAGAACGTAAATTGTTGTACAAAAGTCAACATGGTTTCTGTAAAGGGAAATCATGTCTTACTAATCTATTATAGTTCTTTGAAGGGGTCAACAAACATGTGACATGGGGAATTCAGGGGTCATAGTGTACAGTAGACTCTCAATTATCCAGGATTGGGTTAACCAAGTTGTGGATTAACCAGAATGTCAAAAAAAATACACGTAACTCTGTAATTCGCAGGGCTGGCTCTGGCTTTGTTGCTGCCCCAAGCACCCAAAAAAAAAAAAAAATCCCAAACCACCAGGGCGCAGGGAAGCCAGTGAACCAACACCCCCTCCTCCCAGCGCAGGGTGGCTGGTGAACCAAGGCGCCCCCTCCCCCCATTTCCTATGGATGGTGATTATCCAGGATTTTATTAACCAGGATTAATTTTTTCCCTATCATCCTGCATAATCAAGTCTACTGTACTTAGATTTCCAGAAAGCCTTCGACAAGGTCCCTCACCAAAGGCTCTTACATAAATTAAGTTGCCATGGGATAAGAGGGAAGATCCTTTCATGGACTGAGAACTGGTTAAAAGACAGGGAACAAAGGGTAGGAATAAATGGTAAATTTTCAGAATGGAGAGGAGTAACTAGTGGTGTTCCCCAAGGGTCAGTCCTAGCACCAATCCTATTCAACTTATTCATAAATGATTTGGAGGAAGGGGTAAACAGTGAGGTGGCAAAGTTTGCAGATGATACTAAACTGCTCCAAATAGTTAAGACCCAAGCAGACTGTGAAGAACTTCAAAAAGATCTCACGAAACTAAATGATTGGGCAACAAAATGGCAAATGAAATTTAATGTGGATAAATGTAAAGTAATGCATACTGGAAAAAAATAACCCCAACTATACATACAATATGATGGGGGCTAACTGATCAGGAAAAAGATCTTGGAGTCATCATGGATATTTCTCTGAAGATGTCCATGCAGTGTGCAGCAGCAGTGAAAAAAGCAAACAGGATGTTAGGAATCATTAAAAAAGGGACAGAGAATAAGACGGAGAATATCTTATTGCCCTTATGCAAATCCATGGTGCGTCCACATCTTGAATACTGTGTACAAATGTGGTCTCTTCACCTCAAAAAGGATATACTGGCATTAGCAAAGGTTCAGAGAAGGGCAACTAAAGTGATTAGGAGTTTGGAATGGGTCCCATATGAGGAGAGATTATAGAGGCTAGAACTTTTTAGCTTGGAAAAGAGGAGACTAAGGGGAGATATGATAGAGGTATATAAAATTATGAGTGGTGTGGAAGAAGTGAATAAGAAAAAGTTATTTACTTGTTCCCATAACAGAAGAACTAGGGGCCACCCAATGAAAGTAGTGGGCAGCAGGTTTAAAACAAATAAAAGGAAGTTCTTCTTCACACAGCGCACAGTCAACCTGTGGAAGTCCTTGCCTGAGGAGGCTGTGAAGGCTAGGACTCTTAACAGGATTTAAAAGAGAACTGGATAAATTCATGGAGGTTAAGTCCATTAGTGGCTATTAGCCAGGCTGGGTAAGGAATGGTGTCCCTAGCCTCTGTTTGTCAGAGGAGGGTGATGGATGGCAGGAGAGACATCACTTGATCATTGCCTGTTAGGTTCACTCACTCCGGGGCACCTGGCATTGGCCACTGTCGATAGACAGGATACTGGGCAATATGGACCTTTCATCTGACCCAGTATGGTCTTTCTTATGTTTTTACATTGGAATATACCTTTCAGATAGTGATTAAAGCAGCACCAAGAGTCCTAGATGAATCAATCTGTAGCCTTCCTCAGCCAATGGGAGGATCCCTGTGGAACTTTTGAAGGTTGTGAGGAGCAAGTAGAGAAGGACAGTGACCAAATTAGTAGAGAGTACACGAATTTCCGAGGTTGTTGTTTTTTTTTTAAATGTTGTACAAGAAGAAATAGTGCTCAGTGCAGGATTCCCGCAAAAGTACTAAAGAGTGGGAGGTCTCAGCATGCTTTCGCTGTTTTTATTTTAATGTTTTCTCCCTTTGCCATTTAGCTCCATTAAAAATAATGGCAGGGTATACGTTCAAGCCACTTAACAGAGTTCCCCCCCCAAAAACCAAAGTGGTTGCAGATGTTTTTATTTGGATTTTTCTAATGGGGCACTGGCATCCAGCTAGACTGAGATTAGAAGTAAGGGGAAGGTACATAAGGCATAGCAAACTTCCTTGCTTCTTGGATACCTCTACGCTTTCTGGAAGGTTGATTGGGGAGTGGACATGGGATGGGACTGGTGCTTCCGATTTCAGAAACTGGAGCGTGGTGGTGGTGGTGGTGTTGTTGTTGTTCTGTTTTTTTTAAAAAAACAGAAAAGGGTGGTAAGAGTCTGGTTTTATTACACAATAACCAGTGTGCAACACTTGATGGTGTACCTATGAAAGGGTATACGGGAAAAGTGTAGTATACCTTTTAAGGGGCAGGCTGGGCCTAAACTTGGGAATAATTAAGGAGACCCTGCCTCATCCTGGGAGCTGAGCCATATGAACAGGTAGCAGGCTAGCAGAGAGAGAGGGAATAGAGAGTATAGTGAGTGTGGCAGTTGCTTTTTTAGGCACCAAGCACTAAGGCCAACCTGACCCAGACATTTGGGTGTGAACGGTAAGTTTGGGAGCCCTGAATCTGTAGTGTGATGACTAGGCTGTTTTATTATAATGATGAGCTGTCCTGAACCCTTACCGTGTCCTCTTTTTAATACCTGGCTAATTATGTGTTGACTTCTCCTGGTCTTGGGTTGTTAAAGTTAATCTAGTGCTGCTCCACTTAAGGAAATGAAGGTGGGGTACACCTGTAATGCTATACCAGGCTACAAAGGAGATATGCGGGGCTGCCTACACCTTTACAGTAAGCAATTAAACAGTACATGAAAGTTTGATTTTAATTCCAGTAGGATTACTACTGTTACTAGGATGCACTTGTTCCAGTAAACCTGGATCAGCTGAGCACTTACTGAAGTATCGTTTTAAATCAATCCTGGCTGTAAAATAGTAAGAAGCAACTAATACTGTAAATCATAATTAAATGCCTAATCTTCCCAATTTATGTATAGCATATAATTTTACCAACAGTAGCATTCAGATACCCACAAGTGAACCATAATGTGGTGATAAACTAAAAACTTATCCTAATTGCTTGCTCAGTGCTAGCTGTATAATCAAAGCACACAAAAACACATAAGTAGACAATAATTACTTTTAACTACTGCAAGTCCAGTTAAAAAGATTAAAAAAGCTCATTAATTCCATCACAGGTCTTTCCACTTTCTGAATAACCCCACTATTCACTCTAGTGAATAGTGGGGTTATTTTTGCCTCTAAAATGTCCTGGGCTGCACTAAATATCAGTGCGCCCATGGCAATACGGGTGGTGGGTTGAGCTACCTGCGCAAGTACTACATCGGGCATTGTGGGACACTGTGCTGGCAGCTAGCCCAAGCTGCTGCCTGTGCCATTATGGCCACACTGCGATTTTTAGTCATTAGCTTGAGCACAGCTAGTGCATCTATGTCCACCCATACTGGGAATTACACTTCTCACTTGCTGTGTAGACGTACCCTAAAGCTTTAAGCTCTGTGCTATATGCAGCCCTCCCTCCTGTCTTCAGAGTAGAGAATGTTAACCTCATAATAGCACTCCAAGTCAATGGTGTCTTGAACCCAGATCCAGCAAAACATTTAGGCACATACGTGTAGTCAATGACATAGTCACTGATTGTGATTATATGACATTATATTGTACAGCTAGCATTGAGCACAGAGACTGCTCACTTGCTTCAAATAATGTATGTGTTTAAATACTTAGCTGGATTGGGGCAGTGGTGTGGCTGTTGCCGGGCATCTCACCAGCAAAAGTGGGGGAAAGAGCTTATGCTCAATTTCTATTGCTTCTTTAGGAAGAAAGAAAGAAGTTTTTGCCCACCCTGGCAAAATCTTAATGCTTAGTTAGACTGTTAGAATCTCTTTGTTTCTGTTAACAACTATTTAACTCCAGTGCCTAATACATTTTTTGAAACACATTTTTGTTAGTCTTGGCCGACATACCCCTTTAAGTTACGTTGTAAGAGCTCACAATGTACATCTCAGATGCCCCCCTATGCGTCATTCAGCAAAACCAGAAGAGACCAGAGTTGATGTTCTTGATATTTCTAAGACACAAAAACAAGCAGAAATAATATTTCAGGTCTTCTTAATGTATTACTAAAAAGGAAAAATGGAGCATAAAACCCTGTGTTTAAAAAAATGCCTTTGCTCATGCATGGATTTCAGAAGATCAGGCCTAAAGTCTCCAAACCACTACCTGTGCTGAGGTTACTGTTTGGAAAACTGGGATCTCAAACTTGAGATATACTGGGGAGAAAGGTTTAAATTAGCAGCCGTGTTAGTCTGTATCCGTAAATAAGACGAGGATGACTTGTGGCACCTTAGAGACTAACCAGTTTATTTCAGCATAAGCTTTCGTGGGCTATAGCCCACTTCATTGGATGTATAGAATGGAACAGAAGTAAGATGATCCAGAATACCAATGTCTGCATGGAGAATTATCCCAATAGAACTGAAGCACTTAAACTGATACCTTAGGCTACTGAACCAAAAAAGCATTCCCATGTCGACAAGACCTTACTCTCTGTTCTCATTTTCAAACTTTTCTTCACAATCATGATGTCTAGAATTTTTTGTTTGTTTTCATTTGAATTGATTTTGGTTTTTTTAATCATGAAAGCGAAGACTATGATCTCAAATATGATTCTGGGAGCAGGGGTCAGAGGCACTGGCCTATAGTGCCTATGTCTTTATCTGGCCCCAGTCACATACATAAAATGTATGTTAAGCTTTCACTAAATCCAGCAAAAATGTTTTGTTAGGGTCAGGTGAATGAGCTTTTATTTTAAAGGAAAAAATGTCAAGAGTTAATAATATTGTGTATATAAAGGTGGTTTGGATTCGTTCACCAAACTGGGCTTCCTAGTCCTGCTTTTTTTCCCCTTTAACTATAGTACAGATTATCCTTTGCGAGAATTCCAGTACTAAGACTCTTGGAGAAAAGTGCTTGGAAAAGACAAATGTAATATATGGAATAAGCATAGAGAACTGCCTTATGCCTTCTGAAGGTTTGTGTGAATCTATATAGTTGTGAAAACAAGAATAACACTGTACAATAGTCCATATAAATTGGGCCTTTCACTTTTGAATCAGTCCAACTCATATGTAAAATTACCATACGATGATGGAATAATACCTACGTGAATTATATTTGTCTACTGACTCAGCTCATACAATGATCTTTGCAGTAGCCAAATGAGTAAATGCAGAGCCAAAGCCTAAGCCCTGTAATATCGTCTCATTATTTTTCCAAATTAATTTTAGAATTACAGAAAACATCATACAATTATGCATGTGATCTTTCATACCATTTAAAGGTATTTTAATCCACTCACATTTCTGAAAGAGAGAATTTAGCCCCTAGATATTTCAGCAATACGTACTCTAAATACCATAGATACTGTGATAGATAGATAGATCTTAGTCGGATACCAAACTATTGGTCCTGTTTGTTGCAAATTCTTGGACTAGTAATAAAGAGTGGCCAAGTTGCACCAGTGTGTTGTTATTTCAGCTGGGAAAGTAGCGGTATGAACTAATACCGGATGCCTAGCTCAAAACAAGTTAAATCACTTTATTCTATCAGCAGGGAGCCTGTTTTATGGTCAGTTAGGTATGTTGTGCTGTTACACTGTATAGCAAGCATAACAGTGCAACATATCAAAAAGAAAATGAAGACTTGTATTAAATAGTCTATTTTCAGATCAGAAAGCTGTTGTAAACTCATCTAGCAACTCTCTGCAGTTGAAGTAATGTGAGAAAATGATACAAAGTGGGCATGAAGTGAAAGCAAGCACTAGGTGGTTCCATCTCCATAGACTCTGAATCGCTGCACACACAAAACATTGCAATGCTTGGTTGTTTATATTCTTGAGAATACAAAATTGTAATGTAGTTTTCATTCTGTAACTGTCTCACCTGAGCTGTTCCTGTATTCTGTCCTACATGTGTTTGTAGGGAGGGGGCAGGATGTGCTGCTCCCAAACAAAACAGAAGTTCCTAAATACCAAAAGCATCCTGAGAATAGGGAAAGAACTAGGATCAAGATTCTCTGCTGTAGCTGACATCTGCTCAGTACAGGGAGGAATGGTCATAAGGGAGCCAGTTATAACTCCCCAGTTTTTTGCACTGCTCTGTCCCACCCTTGGCTGCACTAATCTAGGGCCTGCTCTAATTTATGCAAGTTGGCAGCAGTTCTAAGGAACTTTTCACCAGCTGGAGATAGCTTGAGACCCAGCCACTTTAGTTAAACCCCATTTCTGCTTTAAGCACTCGCTAAAACAGTATTGCAGAGAATGACCTAAGAGGTGGCTATGCCAATTGCTGGGGGACTTTCCCATAGGAGAAGAGACACAGATGATTTTCCCACTGTTGGTATCACCTAGCCAAAGGCATTGTGCAGAGTGTGCTAATGAGGAAAGCTCCCCTGTGCACTTACAAAGGGGCGATGCACGGTCTAGTCTAGGGGTGGGCAAACTATGGCCTGGGTGCCACATCCAGCCTTCCAGCCCCAAAACAGGGTTGGGAGCTTGCCCCATTCTGTGCAGCTCCCAGAAGCAGCAGCATGCCCCCCGTCCTGCTCCTATGCACAAGCGCAGCCAGGTGTCTCTGCACACTGTCCCTGCTTCAAGCGCCACCCCTGCAGCTCCCATTGGCCAGGAACCACAGCCAATAGGAGCTGCAGGGGTGACAGCTGCAGATGGGGCAGCGCGCACAGCTGCCTGGCTGTGCCTCCACATAGGAGCCAGCTGGGGAAACTGCTTGAGGTAAGCACCCCCCAGAGCCTGCTCAACCCCCCTGCATCACCTCTGATCCCCCTCCCACCCTCTGAACCCCTCAGTCAAGCCTGTAACACCCTCCTGCATCCCCAACCCCCAATCCTCAGCTCCACCCCGGAGCCCACACCCCCAGCCGGAGCCCTCACCCCCTCCTACACCTCAATCCCCAAATTCATGAGCATTCATGGCCTGCCACACAATTTTCATACCCAGATGTGGCCCTCGGGCCAAAAAGTTTGCCCACTCCTGGTCTAATCAAAAGTTGGCATTTAAATATTTAAAGGTCCCTGCCACAAAAATAAAAAAAAATAACTGAGATAAAAATTTTCCTTAGACTCACGAAATACTATTTTAAAGATATAAAAATAGAAATAATTTACTTCAGATTATATTCAGAGATGATTAGTTGCAATAAAATGTGCTATGGTCTAATCATTCATCAGCCTACAATACAGCTGCTATTTATCTCTTGTGTCTACTCTGAGGCAAACAGAAAGAGTACTTCTGGAGTGTTCATTTAGTTGTAGAAGCAGCTACATATACTGTGTTCCAGTACATCATAAACAGCTGGAATAAATCACAGTGTGCTTCAAAAGTATGGTATGCAAAAGTGGCTGAAAGCAATACTAGCCTTTAAAAAAGCCAGTAAAAACATTGGCATAACAAGGAAGCTGTGCAAATTACTATTTTATACACCTTCCTAAGGAAATTAAATCACACTTATGATGTGAGATAAATCAATCAAAATCTTCAAAGTGACTAGCACAATGGAAATATTTACAGAAATCTTACATTAAGTGCTGACAAGGCCAGAAGTCAGAAAATTCAAACCTGAATCTGAAATTCGTTCTTTAGCCTCATGTCTAGTTACTGAAGTGTGTGGGTCTGGAAAACTGCCCATTGCTTAGAGACAACTGCAATCTCTAGGCAAAACAAAATGAGTTAATCTTAACTTCTAGTTTCCTGGCTTTTGCTGATTTAAATCAATCCAGTAATGTTATTTTAACATGTTTAGTTTATATAATTTTTCTTTCTTTATTTCTGAAGAACTCTCATGAACAAAGAATGTTAAAGAGTAAGTTCACTCTGCTGTGCTGGAGGTAGCCCTGAAAAATCAGTCTGATACTGCACAGCTAACTTTTGTGTAACCCTCTAAAAATTCTCTCTAAATCACTTTTGGGCTTAAAAATCCTTATGTTTTCCCTGTACACTTTTCTAAATACAATAATGGACTTTTTAGAAAGTCATTTACTAATACAGGCTCTAGTGATGCAAACTCTTACTCACAAATTCAATGGTAAACTTCCTTTCAGAACTTTTCACATGATTAAAGATTGTCAAGACTGGTTTTGTAGTTCAGATGGGACTAGTCCATATTTTACAGACTAATGGCCTACAAAGTCTCTTGTAAATTACAGATATGTAACTATAGCTGAAATGGTACAAGCCTTAATGTAGTTACAGCTATCCTGGTACAAAGGTGACTATACTACGGACTTCTGTCATCAGAGTTAAAACAGTCTGAGATGTGAAAAGGTGTCATTTGTGACCAATATCACTGTGCTGGCAAAAGCCCCTAGTGTAGATGTACTTAAACAGGCAAAATTGGACTTTTACCAGTATTGCTTGTTTCGCTTGGAGTGGATGGAATAAGCTATACTCGTGAAAGCACACTTTTGTGGGTATAAGATGCATTCACGTAAGGAGCACTTTGCCAGTATATAATATGCTGGTACAGACAGTGCTCACAGACCTTGTCTTCACTATGAAAACAAAAAGTAGTTGTTGTTTTTTTCTGTGTTTTTTACAGTGGGATAACTAATGTACATTAGCTACCGTGCTGTAAAATCCTAATGCAGACAAGACATTGTAGTTGTTACCATAAAGTGGGTAAGTGAGATCAACACTATATCCCTGACTGTGGTTGACCTTGCCTAGTTTACCTCACAGTAAATGTCACTCCCCAACCAATCTGAGGCAGGATCAAGTATACCTAGACCATCCCTCACAGATGTCTGTCTAACCTGTTTTTAAAAGTCTTCAATTATAAGGATTCCATAGCTTCCTTGGTGTAACCTGTTCCAGTACTTAATTATCCTTATACTTAGGTTGGATATTAGGAAAATCTTTCTAACTCTCCCTTTCTGCAAATTAAGCTGAATACTTCTTGTTCTACGTTCTGTGAACATGAAGTACAGTTGATCCTCCTCCTCCTATTTATAAAAGCCCTTAACATATTTGAAGGTGATTATCAGGTCTCCCCTCCCCCCGGCCCTGTTGTCTTTTCTCAAGACTAAACACGCCTGAATTTTTTAACCTTTTCTCATTGGTCAGGTTTTCTAAAATTTTACCATTTTTGTTGCTCTCCTCTGGACAATCTCCAATTTGTTCACATCTTTCTAAAACCATGGCACCCAAAACTGGACACAGTATTCCAGCTAAGTTCCCACCATTGCTGAATAGAGTAGGAAAAATTCCTTCTGGTGCCTTACATACCACACTGCAGTTGATACACCCTGGAATGCCATTTGCCTTTTTCACAACTGCATCACATTGTTGACTCATACTCAATTTATGATCCACTATAACCTCCAGATCCTTTTCTGCAGTACTGCTGTCTAGCCAGTTATTCTTCCTCTTATATTAGTGCATCTTGATTTTTCCTTTCTAAATGTAATACTTAGCACTTGCGTTACTGAATTCCATCTTATTCATTTCAGACCAATTCACTGAAATATCAAGATCATTTTGAACTCTAAGCTTCTCCTCTAAAGTGATTGTAACCTATCCCAGGTTGGTGTCATCTACAAATTTTGTAAGTATATTCTCTACTCTTGTGATGGGTTTGGTCACAGAGACCCCCTTGGGACTGTCATCTGATGTGCTGAATCTACCTCTGAGCCCGTTTTCTCTGATGGGTTGGGACTCCAGGACCCTGTCTTGTTGAGCCAAACATGCTAGGCTGCTGCAACAGAGACCCATGCTCTGAACCAGACACCCAGCTCACAATGGGATTCAAACCCCTAATAAATCTGTTTTACTCTGTATATAAGTTATACAGGGTAAACTCGTAAATTGTCCTCCCTCTATAACACTGATAGAGAGAGACGCACAGCTGTTTGCTCCCCAGGTATTAATCACTTGCACTGGGTTAATTAATAAACAAAAGTGATTTTATTCAGTGTAAAAAGTAGGATTTAAGTGGTTTCAAGTAATAACAGACAGAACAAAGTAAGTTACCAAGCAAAATAAAGCAAAAACATGCAAGTCTAAGCCTACTACATTAAGAATCTCTTCACAGATAAATCTTACCCTCAGAGATGTTCTAATAAGCTTATTTCACAGACTAGACTCCTTCCTAGTCTGGGCTCAATCCTTTCCCCTGGTACAGTTCTTTGTTAGTTCCAGCTCAGGTGGTAACTAGGAGATTGCTCATGACTGCTCCCACCTTTTTCTGTTCCACCCCCTTTTTATAGTTTTGGCACAAGGTGGGAATCTTCAGAAAGGCACAAAAGGTGCTTGAGGCTCAAAGATGAAGTTGGGTATTAGAGAGAACCCAGTGAGATATTTGGGAAAAGGGGAACCTTGACCTAAACTAAAAACAGTGCCTTCCTGAAGCGATGGACTCAACTCCAGTGATGCTTACTTGCAGGGGTGCACATTAGATCAGACCCCTATTCCAGATCTCCGGGACCAAGATAGGAGATGACCAGAACCAATGATCAGGAACAAACAGGAATGGATGCTCAGGAAAAAACCATCAAATATGGACAGACCTGACCAACCAACCTTAAACTAAAGAGACTCTCTTCTGCATGTCTGTTTTTCCTGCACTGCCTCAGTTGGTTCACTTACACTCAGTTTCTCCCCAGGCTGGTTTCCTCCATCCCTCTGGCTGCCCTCTCTCCCAGTTTACTGCCAGACTCTCTGTTTCTCTCCATCTCTCTCTCTCAGGCTCCCTGCTGCCTGCCTCTGTCCCTCCACCTCCAAATTCTCCTGTCACTTCCCCTACTCTGATGGAAGAGGCCACTTCCTTTCACTTTCTCACAGGGAGAGGCTACCTCCTCTCCACTGAAAAAATACAGTGCATTGAACACACCCTATACCATATATACCCATACAGAGCTGATTCCATTTACAATATTTACATTCTGATGTTATACTCACTAATTCAGCCATTCCAGGTCTAATACAACTGTAATAAACACCATTAAATTCCTGCTCTCTAAAGGTTCTCTCTAAAGCACTGTTTTTAGGAAACATTGAATGATATCTAGGAAGGAAACCTTTATTGCTGAGGAGATTATTCTAGGGCTGGGAGCAACAGGGGAGAGAGAGGAATGCTTCCAGAAAGAAACCCCTTTCCTTATGTAAAAACCAGCCATTCTGTATTGATTTTGAACATCCTACCTCCACTTAAGCCTGAGCTGGAGGAAGAATGTTATATGTCTGCTTGAACTAACTGGATAGATGAGTAGTTTGTCCTAATTTATAAGAAGAATGGGAGGAGGGAGGAAAACCTAAGTTTTGATAGTCTGTCTCTCACAGGGCACTTTACATTGACAAATTAGGCCACAATTGCCCATAGGAGCAACAGCAAGCTAGAGGAGGAATCCGCTAAGAGTATGGCTTTGTTTGCTGAGGATTCCTTTAGAACAGAGTTTAGCAGCATTTATGTCCCCTAAATGCCAGGTGTCCTTGAAAGGTGGAGACATCAATTTTATCTTGTCACTGAAATCTTTGGTCCAGGAAGAGCTGCAGGGCCCTCCTGGTAACACCAAGGAGCTAATTAGATTTGCTTCCAACTTAATGAAATCCTGAGCAAAGTCATTAAGGGTTTAGATGGCAATAATTGACTTAGAAAGAAGCTAGTGAGATTCCATAGGGAACTACTTTATCTGACTATAGCAGTGAGATTCATTCTACAGATTCTCTGGAAATGTAAAATTCATAAATGGTGGCTCCCAACTGAGAATCTGCAAGCTTGACATTTCTGTTAAAAGATCTTTTCTGTTATGGTCCTGCACATCTCTAAGGGATACATTGGAGTCTGATGGGCCCATAGAGGATTTGTTGCAGGATACTGAAGAAGGAGGAGCTAACAGACAGAACCCCTTGTTTGACTGTATTACCATTATTAGCTAGTCACTTGGGATGCCAACAATTAGCTACTTTTGATGCCCTCTTGTTTGAATATTGCAGTGACCATGACCAATACCATAAGGCCTAGAGTGATATAAAGAAACTGTCCAACAATTAGCTACTTTTTCTTAATGAAAACTAACATACACTTTTCTTTCTTGGAATTTCTGAGGAATAAAGGAAACATTTATCATAATTTCTTAAATTTGGCTAAATTTACAAAGACCTAGTGATATAATTAAGTAAATTAGCTCTTGCTGAGAGACTCTAGAGAGCTGTGCCTCTAAGGCTCAGAACCACTTCTCCATACCCTAATTTCAAACATAACAAGGCAATAGCAACTTTAAGCTGTGTGAAGCCTAAAGTGTTGCATGAAAATCTAGATCCAGGACTGAAAATCCAGCCTCTCCCTGTGTAGCAAAGCTCACTCATGAGCCATGTTGCCATAAGCTCCCTCTCCAAAGGCTGCATAGTCCCTCATGCTCGCCCTCCCAGCTGGGAAAAGCCAAAGGAGAGGAGTTTTTTACATAAAGTAGATTTCTAAGAGTAGAAATAAGAGTAGATTTCTAAGTTCATTGGATTTCTAGCAATGAGACTACTCCCATACATAAGTATTACTCATGTAAGAAAGGTTTGCAGGATCAGTCTGAAATTTACTAATGTAATATAGTATAACTTAAGTTCCAGCCTGTTGTTCTCTTCAAGTTCATCTCTGTACTATAGCTCTTTACATGGATATTTTTCACTGACAAGTGAATTACATAACAAATAATATATTTGTATTTATACAGCTCCTTTCATTACAGGATCTCAAAGCACCTTACAAAGGTGGGTAAGTCAGTCTCATCTCTATTTTTAGATGCAAAAATGAGGTGCAAAGAAGTTATGTCTCTTGCCCATGATCAGTGGCAGAAGCATAAATAAGATACAGATCTCTCTACGCAATCACATTATTAATGTATGTATTATTACTGTAAAGCCTGGGAGTGCTAGTCATAGGCCAGGAATCCATTGTGCTAGGCACTGTACAAACTCTGATTCCATATTCTACATTGCTATATCCCTTCCCTCATTCACCACACTACAGTAACCTCATCCCTGATCCCAATGTTTTTCTGCATTGCCCTAGGATGAAATCATGGCCCTGTTAAAGTCAAAGTGAAAATTCCATTAATTTCAATGGAGTCAGAATTTCACCCTTAATACATTATGATATTGCTATTCCTCATAAAACATAATATTCATTATGAAGGAATTGGGGGGGGTGGTTATTTGTTTGGTTGATAGTTGTTTAATTACACAGTAAAATATATCTAATACAATGGCTCTCATTAGGTACCTGATTTTTCCACAAAACTCACAAGTCTTCATTTCAAATGTATAGAACAAATCTAAAGCCTGGAAACTAATGTGGCAGGCAATCATTTCTAGTCATACTTGACTGTTATGGATGAATGAATGAGCTTCATAGAGCAAACAAACCAAAACCAAATGCACATGAATACTCTGTTTTCACCAGTTCTCGACTAAATCTAAATTTAAATGTCCCTTCAACAAAATAAAAAACTTACAACTGAAGAAAAGAGACATTTTATTATAAAATATCAGATATCTTTGAAAATGTATGTGGAAAACAAGCTGGCAATTATTTTATTGCAGAGTGGATGCACAGTTCTAATAGAAGTTATAACAACAGTGCTGGTATTCTCAGAGAGCTGTAGAGGTGAGTGGTAACTACAGCTATTTATAGCAAATGGGATAAACAAATATTATTACTATAAAAGCAAACAGGTTTATTTTGTAAAGAAAACACAGTGAAGCATGTTTCTGTTTAAGGAACGGTATCTAAACCTGTGGGACAATAAGAATGGTGCAGGAAAAGAGAAGAAACCCAAATGTCTGCTACAAATTAAATTACATATAGGGTGGAGACCCAAAGAAATTATAGTTAGGAACAATATATTCCTCTAATTGGTTAAATGATTCTCCAGTATAACATAGGTTTATAAGACACGTACTGCAAAAAGACTGAAATTCTATGTATGGGGAAATTATAATGAGAATGCAACAAATCTGATTGTATTTTAACAAGGAACCAGTTTAACAAATAAACTCTACTACTGGGAAAGTATATCAAGGCTGATATACTAGTAACCATTCAAAAGTGAAGTGGAATACATTTTTTTAAATAACCTTTATAGTCATAATTTTAAAATATTTTTACAAATAACAAATCTAAAACAATGAAATTATATACCAAATAATATGAAACCAAGCCAAAGTCAATAAAAACATGTAACACAGCAAAGATGCCCTAAGCACACAAAATACACAAAATTACAGCTAATCTTCTCCTATTCACAGGTTGTTTTTTTTTTAAAAAAAAAGTCCTTCTACTTCTAGTTAGCATCTTATACTGCATCCTCACTGTCATGTTTTCCCAGAACTGGGAAACAAAACAAATATACCCACTTCCTTCCTCCTTATTCAGAACACCATGTAAAAAGCTAAGTAATAATCATCACTACGGTCTTCTAACAGGATTCTGACTTGTATAGTACTCTTTATGGAAAGTAAACAAGATTAATCATATGTAGAATACTGTGAATAATTAAGAATGTATATTCTTATTTTAAAGGTGAAATGAAAAGTAAAAGGTTTAAGATTAGCAGCCGTGTTAGTCTGTGTCCACAAATAAATTGAGGAATACTTGTGACACCTTAGAGACTAACCAGTTTATTTCAGCATAAGCTTTCGTGGGCTATAGCCCACTTCATTGGATGCATAGAATGGAACACACAGAAGTAAGATGCGTTTATATACACAGAAAGCAAAAAAAAGGTTGTACATTAGCATAGCAATTCTAAGAGGCTGTTTAATTTGGATGGACCATTATCAACAGGAGAAAAAAGCCTTTTGTAGTGAAAATTAAGAGGATCTGTGTCTGACAGGTAATAAGTACCTGTGAAAGGAACTTAACTAAGGAAATGCATTCAATTAGTTTAATGACAAAGCCATTCACAGTCTCCGTTTAACCGTTGGTTCATAGTGCCCAATTTGAAAATTAATTCCAGTTCCTCAGCTTCTTGTTGGAGTCTGTTTTGGAAGTTTTTCTGTTTTAAAATTGACACCTTCAAGTCTTTAATAGAATGGCAAGGGAGATTGAAGTGTTCTCCTGGTTTTTGAATGTTATGATTCCTGATGTCAGATTTGTGTCGGTTTATTCTTTTGCGTAGAGACTGTCCAGTTTGGCCAATGTACATAGCACAGGGGCATTGCTGGCACATGATGGCATATCTCACATTGGTAGATGTGCAGGTGAATGAGCCTCTGATGGTGTAGCTGATGTGCTTATGTCCTATGATGGTGTCATTTGAATGGATATGTGGACAGAGTTGGCATCGGGCTTTGTTACAAGGATAGGTACCTGGGTTAGTGTGTTTGTTGTGTGGTGTGTGGTTGCTGGTGAGTATTTTGTTTCAGGTTGGAGGGCTGTCTGTAAGCGAGGACTGGTCTGTCTCCCAACAAAGAAAGAAAAAAGAACACCATTCACCGTCACCTTCTGCCCCCGACTTAAACCTCTCCACGCATCATCAAAGACCTACAACCTATCCTGAAAGATGATCCCTCACTCTCACAGATCTTGGGAGACAGACCAGTCCTCGCTTAAAGACAGTTATGAATATAGGGTGTATATTTGTTTGATTTTAAGTAGCCTTAGTAAGGCATTTGGGCAGTTTCTTTAGAAAGGAATTTTCAGTTAAATGCCCAATCAAGAAGCACTTAATGGACAATGGATCTTGAAAGGCTCCAATCCACATAAGAGGTCTACCTGAGGACATTCAAGGTAGCATGTGAACAATGGCTGCTACCTGTAAGTTCTGAGTCATGCATGGACATGTGACTCCATCTTGTAACTGGAATTCTGCACAGGAGGGGCGAGGGGTATCCACCCACAAGAGAAAGTCTATTTAGACCCCTGGGAGACCGCTACATTTTGTCTTCAGCTGGCTCAAGAGAGAGCCTTACCACCCACAAAGATACCTGAAAGAAAGTGGAACAAAGGACAGTAACTACAGGGGGTGTGAGTGATTCCTGGACCCCGACTAGAAAGAAACTAGTCTGTAAAAGGAAGCTTACTGGAACATCTCTGAGGGTGAGATTTTATCTGTATTCACTTTTCTTACTGTATTAAGCATAGGCTTTTGTGTGTTATTTTATTTTGCTTGGTAATTCACTTTGTTCTGCCTCTTACAACTTGGAACCACTTAAATCCTACTTTCTGATTTAATAAAATCACTTTTTACTTATTAATTAACCCAGAGTATGTATTAATATGGGAGGAGGGGGGACAAACAACTGTGCATATCTCTATATTGGTGTTATAGAGGGCAAACAATTTATGAGTTTACCCTGTATAAGCTTTATACAGGGTAAAATGGATTTATTGGGGGTTTGGACCCCATTGGGAGTTGCGCATCTGAGTATTAAAGACAGGAACACTTCTTAAGCTGCTTTCAATTAAGCCTACAGCTGTTAGGGATGTGGTTCAGACATGGGTCTGGGTTTTCAGCAGGCTAGCAGGTCTGGCTCAAACCTGGCAGGGCACTGAAGTCCCAAGTTGCCCAGGCAGGAAAGCAGGGGCAGAAGTAGTCATGGCACATCCATTGGCAACCCCAAGCGGGTTCTGTGATCCAATTCGTCACACTCCCCTGCTGCAATTTAAGTCTACTGTTTCATGTCCTATCCTCAGAGGTTAAGAAAAATAATTTTTCTCCCTCCTCCTTGTAACAACCTTTATATACTTGAAAACTCCCCTCCCAGTCTTCTCTTTTCAGACTAGACAATTTTTTCATTCTTCCCTCATAGTTTGTTTTCTAGACTTTTTCTCCGGACTCTCTCCAATTTGTCCACGTCTTTCTTGAAATGTGGCGCCCAGAACTGGACACAGTACTCCTGTTGAGGCCTAATCAGCACGGAGTAGAGCAGAAGAATGACTTCTTGTGTCTTGCTTACAATGCTCCTGCTAATGCATCCATAGGTGCCAACTTCCACTTTTTCCTATGAGTGCTCCACCTCATCCTGCTCCTAGCCCCGCCCCCACACTACACCTTCCAAGAGGCTCCACTCCCATTCCAACCAGTGGCGTAGCCAGGTTTGCCTATGTGGAGGAGCGAGCACCAGAAAAAACGTGCCATATGAAATGCTCTCGGCAGTGTTTCAGTGGCCTTAACTTTGCGCATGGGCATCTCCGCCGAAATGCTGCCGCAGAAATGCTTCCTCTCTCTGTGGTGTTTTGGTGGCCTTACCTCTGCACATGGGTATGGCCACCGAAATGCCGCTGAAAGAAGCAGCGTCACGCTGCCCCAATCACGGACAGCGCCGCACCTGCTCCAGCAGACCCTGGTGGCAATGACTCAAAAAGGCGCCACTTTCCCAATTCTGGGCTCAGGGGGAGCAGACAGCGCTGCGCCTGCTCCAGCCGCCCCCGGTGACTCAAAAAGGCACCACTTTGCCAATTCTGGGTTCAGGGGGAGCGGCCGCTCCCACTGATTTCCCCGCCCCCCAGCTACACTACTGATCCAACCCTTTTCCCAAAGTCCCCACCTCAACTCTACTCCCTCCCTGCCCCTATTCCAACTCCTTTCCCAAATCTCTGCTCTGGCCCCACCTCCTCCCCGGAACATGCCAAATTCCTGCTCCCCCCCCCATATCAGAGCATGCTAACACTGCCAAACTATTGTTTGGTGGCAGCTGGGCAGGAAGCGCTGGGAGGTAGGTGGAGGAACAGGGATGCGGCGCACTCAGGGGAGGAGGAGGTGGTGAGGAGGGCTTTGTTGCCACTAATTTTTCCCTGTGGGCGCTCCAGCTCCGGAGCACCCACGGAGTCGGCACCTATGAATACATCCCAGAATGATGTTCACTTTTTTTTGCAACAGTGTTACTCTGTTGACTCATATTTAGCTTGTGGTCCACTCTGACACCCACTTCTCTTTCCACAGTCCTCCTTCCTAGGCAGTCATCTCCCATTTTGTATGTGTGCAACTGATTGATTATTCCTAAATGGAGTACTTTGCATTTGTCCTTATTTAATTTCATCCTATTTACTTCAGACCATTTCTCCAATTTGTCCAGATCATTTTGAATTTTAATCCTATACTCCAAAGCACTTGCAACCCCTCCAGCTTGGTATCATCTGCAAACTTTATAAGTGTACTCTCTATGCCATTATCTAAATCTCTGATGAAGATATTGAACAGAACCAGACCCAGAACTGATCCCTGCGGGACCCCACTTGTTATGCCCTTCCAGCATGACTGTGAACCACGGATGACTACTCTCTGTGAATTGTTTTCCAAGCAGTTTTGCACCCATCTTCTAGTAGCTCCATCTAGGTTGCATTTCCCTAGTTTATTTATGAGACGGTCATGCGAGATTGTATCAAAAGCTTCACTAAAGTCAAGATATACCACCTGTACTTCTCCCCCGCATCCACATGGCTTGTTCCCTGTCAAAGAAAGCTAGCAGGTTGGTTTGACATGATTTGTTTTTCCATGCGGACTGTTACTTATCACCGTATTATCTTCTAGATGGTTGTAAATTGATTCCTTAATTATTTGCTCCATTATCTTTCTGAGTACAGAAGTTAAGCTGCCTGGTCTGCAATTCCCTGAGTTGTCCTTATTTCCCTTTTTATAGATGGGCACTATATTTGCTCTTGTCCAGTCTTCTGGAATCTCCTCCGCCTTCCATGATTTCTCAAAGATCATTACTAGTGGATCAGATTATCTCCTCAGTCAGCTCCTTGAGTATTCTAGGATGCATTTAATCAGTCCCTGGTGACTTGAAGAAATCTAATTTGTCCATGTAATTTTTAACTTGTTCTTTCCCTCTTGTAGTCAATTGTATTGATACCTTATGAATGCAATACAAAAGATGTACAAAAAGTTCAATTAGTAGAATTTCAGCAGATTACTGTAATAATAAGTAGACATTTCCAAAAGTAAATGCTGTGAATAACCTTTTTACAACTACCTTACTTATTGAAAGATTATCAGCAAGATCAAATTTTTCATATGTACAGGCCAGTCGCATTTTACGTGCATTTAACATACATGGCTGTCCACAAAAAAAAAAACAACCCACAGGGGTCGGGGCTGGCAGCCCACCTGCCGCGGCGGGGTCCGGGATAGGAGCCAGCAGCCCGCCCACCACTGGAGGGGCCAAGGATGGA
>ML677336.1:0-81833 GCA_007922305.1 Dermatemys mawii | reverse complement strand
TAGGAGCCAGCAGCCCGCCCACCACTGGAGGGGCCAAGGATGGAGCCGGCAGCCCACGGCTGGGGCCGGCAGCCTGCGGCAGGGGTCCGGGGATGGGGCCGGCAGCCCATCTGTTGCCGCGGGGGCCGGGATAGGAGCCAGCAGTCCGCCCGTCACCTTGGGGGCCAGGATAGTTCCGCCCGTCACCTTGGGGGCCAGGATAGGAGCCAGCAGCCTGCCCATCACCGCAGGGGGTGGAGTAGGAGCTGGGAGCCCACCCACTGCCGCAGGGGCCAGGGCTGGAGCTGGCAGCCCATGGATGGGGCCAGCAGCCCGCGACAGAGGCCCAGGGCTGAGGCCGGCAGTCCACCTGTCGTCGCAGGGGCCGGGGCTGGAGCTGGCAGCCCACAGCAGGGACTGGGGCTGGCAGCCTGCCCGTCGCTGCAGGGACCAGGGCTGGAGCCAGCAGCCTGCTGCTGGGGCCGGTAGCCTACAGCAGGGGCCCGTGGCTGGGGCTGGCAGCCCCGCAGCTCGCCCGCGGGATCGGGGCAGGTGCCGGAAGCCGGCCCGCCCACGGGATCAGGGCAGGAGCACCCCCACCCCGGTAAGTGTTTAGTATAGTGTACTCAATGAGAATTTCACTATATACAATTTCCACTTTACGCGGTAATCGCAGAATGTAATCCTCCTGTAAGACACGACACGCCTGTACATTTAAAACAGTCAGTGATTCGGGCATTCTTATTTCAGAGACCTGTACCTGTGGAGGCACGTTTTTAATATGTTCAGATGAGAAAATGAATAATTTAGTTGACAGACCACAAAATGTGCCCACATCATTCACCACTCCATCAGCATCATGAGTTACACCTGAAGCATCTGTGGTCTCCTAAGCTATAAGGTTCTCACAGTATTCTAAACCAGGGGTAGGCAACCTATGGCACAGGTGTCAAAGACGGCACATGAGCTGATTTTCAGTGGCACTCACACTGCCTGGGTCCTGGCCACCAGTCTGGGGGGCTCTGCATTTTAATTGAATTTTAAGTGAAGTGTCTTAAACATTTTAAAAACCTTATTTACTTTACAACACTAGTTTAGTTATAAATTTTAGACTTATAAAAAGAGACCTTCTAAAAATGTTAAAATATATTACTGGCATGCGAAACCTTAAATTAGAGTGAATAAATGAAGACTCCGCACACCACTTCTGAAAGGTGGCCAACCCCTGTCTAAACAGTGCACAAATGATGAAAGGGGGTGCTTTCTGGTAACACTCAGTTGTTCCTCCCACCCACACACAGATTATTTCATAGCTTTCTACTAATACGATCTACCTTAAATTTAACACAAAAAAACAAAACCTTTATTTGTCGGATTAGGAGGAAGCTATCTGCACCTCAGGGATCTTTTTCACCCAAGTGCATCTGAGATTTGGCATTCTATGGATTTTTAACTTAAAGTAATTGAATGATAATTAATTCAAATTAAAAAAAATCTATGTAGACAAAACCCATGTGAGAAATGGACTGTGGCAAATATTGGGAGGGGGAGGGGTGGGAAAGGTAATGCTTAAAATGATTGTGCGCCTATTCCCCCTATCCGTGGTGACTGTGCCAATGACTATGAACAGTAATAAGTACTTTCAAGATTGGGCCCCGCTTCTGATTAAAGTGACAAAACAGTAGACCATTTTTTTTTAATGAGCAGAGGTCCAGCTAACTAACCAGAGGCTGATCCTGCTAGAATTAAAGTCTGTGGGAGTTTTGCCATTGACCTCAAAGGGAGGAGGATTGGACCAAAGGCTTTTCATTGTAAAAGCTCTTTTGTAGTTAATGTCTCATATGTTATGGTCCCATCAATCTCCTAGAAGCCCCTGATGTTGCACTCTCTTGCACTAATGGGACTTTAGCAATGTTCTCCTGATGGGAACTCTCCCACTCAGAACTAAAATACTTTAGGGGACCCCTTACCACAAACAAAAGGGGTTTCCAAAGCAGGATTCTATCTCCTTTGTCCCATTCTGTACACTACACAAAGTAATCTTGATTTGTAGCCATGTGTCAATGACACTACAGCAACTATAGCCTGTTTCTTACTGACAGTAAAGTAAATCAAATACTGTAGCATAGTGACAACTAAAAAACCGTAAGTGCCTTGTGATTGTTGTTACTGCGTTCATTTTCTTTAAATAAACTAAAATGTTGCAAAATGTTTAAAACTTTTTGCTTACATTAGTATTGAATAAAATAAAGGAGAGTTGGCAAGAGAAACTTCCTTTTGTTGGTTTTAATTTGCAGTCTGTGTAATCATGCCTCTCTGACCACATCTGTTTTTTCCACATTCCCTCACTCATCCCTTCTGCATATGCACTAATCTATCATGCAGGCATAGGCATTGGAGGAATGCCTCAGTGACCAAACTGCTGCCCCTTTTACTGAAAAGCTTCTTGCCCCACAGCCTGCAGCTCTCCCTGGGCAAAACTCACAACAGATTGGAGAAGGTACAGGAATGTCTCCTAACTCCTTCCCCTCCCTTCAACCATATTTTCCCTCCCCACTTCTCTTGGAATATTTCAGGCTTCTTTTTGATTTCCCTCTGTTTATAAAACAGCCTTTAGAAAGAAACAATTAAATATAGTTTTTTTTTAACTGGAAGTGGATTTCTTAACTCTAGTGACTATATAAAGTTTCACTTTAAACTTCTATATGTCCATGCCAACGCTGCACCAATTTCACAAAATCTGTTTAAGATCACACCTTTATTTAAACTGGTACAACTTTGCATCCATCTACAAAGCAGCTGAGAGGTGTAATTCCCAGCTGGGGTAGACATATGCGCACTAGCTCCTCTCAAGCTAGTGCCTCAAAATAGTGTTGCTGCAGTTGCACAGGCGGCAATTCGGCTAGCTGCCCGAGTGTGTATCCAAGGGACTGGGTGGGATTGTATATGGGTGAGTAGGCCAAACTGCCACCTGTGCTGCTGCAGTCACATTGCTATTTTTGGCATTAGCTCAAGCAGAATTAGTGTGTGTACATCTCCCCTGCTGGGAATTACACCTCCCAGAGGCTGTATAGACATAACCTTTGTGTGCAAACCAGGCCTTTAGTTTGTTTGGTTTTTTAAGAGAAAGAATCTTACTTAAAATAAATACAACCTAGAAAGAAAAAAGAGAGTGGATAGCAAATAATACACATAAAAAACATAGCCCAGAACATATGGCACTAATCTTGCATCCTATAAACCGTGGCCTTATCCTGCAATCAGGTCCACAAACAAGAACCTTGGCTCCCTTGCAGCATCCAATTAGCTCTGTCCACAGCAGGGAATTTTTGCAAAAATTCCCCACCATTGCTAATACCAGTTCAGTTAAAACAATGATCCCATTAGCTATACTAAAAGGGAAAGGCTGCCAATGACATTTTGAGCACTGTGTTTCAATTAAATGTATTGCTCTGAGTAGGGTTAGATGAAATGGTGATTAAAAATCCAGAAGCAGTGGTAGCCACAAAATTATGGCTCCCAAACCTACAAAGGTCTTAGATACATGGGGAAATTGATCAGAACAGCTATTAGGAAACAAATTCTCCAATAGCTATTCTGGTCTATTTCCCTGTGCAGACAAGCCCTAAGAAGACCTGGATCTGTTGTAGAAAGCAGACAAGACTATTTACTTCAGTGGAGCTCTGTGCAGGATTCTCATATGTGGATCCATCTGCAGAACCAGGCCCTTAGGTCTCACTTTGCAAAACAAAACAAAAAGCTCTGATACAATCATCAGCTTTCCCAGCTGTCCATCCTCATTCATGAGACACACTTTGTCTGTGAGCTTTCAGGACCTGATCCAAAGTTCACTGATATCAATGAGAGTTCACTGACTTTAAATGGGGGTTGGATCGGGCCCTAACTGAATGAATGAATGATTGACCTGAAACTTTACATTTCTGCTCAGGATTATCTACCTAACTGCATCTCCTCAGATGAGGAAATTAACAAACAAATTAAAAATGGATTATATATGGGACATGCTTTCCTTTTGCAATTGATATAAATGTTTGTTTTCATCAGAACAAAGATCACTGACTAATCAAATCTCATTTTCTGCTCTACAGCACACACACAAGGCTTTTTTTTTTTTTTTTTTTGCTTTCCTTGGAGGAGGGGGTTGGACAGAACATGTCTGCCAGGGCTCCTGCAGTGAGCTGTTTGAGAGAATCCTAAAGGGAAAAGCAGCAGAAAAGTCTTGAAGTCATTAACTGAGGTAAATAGTTCCAAAATGTTGAGAAAATGATTATGCAAGCCACAGAAAAATGAAAAGAGGAGGAGGGGGAAACTACACTCAGTGCAAGGCTAAGTAATGCTTAGAGTAAGGGAACAGATGATTAGAAGGGAGAGGGAATTCCCTGACTTCTCCCAGTAAGAAAAGCCCCATTGGCAGTGTGTTTTTTCCCCCTCTATCTCTTCCTCTATCTGTGGTCTGTGTTATCATTACCTAAATATATTATGACACAGTCCATGACTTCAAGACTTATATATGGGCAGGTTTCAGTGGGTCTGCCAAGGATGGTGGTATTAGACTCATTAGGGCCCTGGATAGAAAGCCAAAGTCCCACCACGCAGGACTGCAAGAAATATTGCAGGGCCCCAACCTCTACCATCCAGGGCTGAAGTTGAAGCCTCAGCAACTTATCTATGTAGTGCCCCTGTGGTGTGGGGCCCTGAGCAATTGACCTGCTTCTACCCCTTAAAGCCAGGCCTGGCTTTTATATGCAGAAAAACAGTTGCTGTGGCACAGGTGGTCCGTGAAGTTTTTATAGCATGTTGGGGGTGGGGAGAGGGCAGCTCAGAAGGAAAAAGATTGAAAACCCCTGGTTTATAAGACACCACTGGTTATGTCTACTACCTATATCCTACTTGTCCCTGCATTTTTACAAAGTCACATAGTCCTGCTACAATTTACATTCTTTCTAGGGAACCAGTCCTGCAAAGAGATGTGTATTGACAGACTTGATTTCAATGGGGCATTGCACGGACGCATACCAACAAGAAGGCTTTGGAGGATCGAGAGGGAGCCATAATAAAATAAACACAATCAGCGAATTACAAATTATACATTCAAGAGGTTATTTCTTTTCACATATGTATTGTGTTAGTTCTATATGTGTTTGTGTGTTGTTGTTATTCTAAAGTTTATTTTTACTAATTTAACCCAGGAGTGGGGTCTATCATTGGCAAGAAAAGCCAAAAGAAGTATACATTGAGGAAGAATTTTGAGTAGGGAGATTGTATGACATGGAGGATCAGAAAGGACAGTCCACAGATAAGGAGCAGCTTAGAAGAAAGTGCAGCCACCTGTGGAAGAAGGGAGTAAAGGGGGTGAGAAGAAAGCAGAATTAATAGTGTGCACTGTCTGAGCAGGACAGTAGTGAAAGTCAAGTTATGCAGAACCTTGATGAAGAGGATGAAGAGTTGAATTTATTGCAGAAGGAGATTCAAAGCTAACAAAAAGACACTAAGGACCATCTACCCTAGGACAAAAGACGTATTTTAAAATCTTGTTAGCTAACACCTTTTAACTAACACGCTTTACAACTCTAGTGCAGACAGAGTAAGTTGTATTTTATCACATCACTTGGGTGGGATGAACCAGATGGCTGAGATCAGAGATGAGAAGAAAATAAGGTAGTGGGTACTCCTCCAAGTTCTGCCCACAAAATGTGCTTCACCACCATAAGCCATCAAAATGATATGCTGCTCAGTAGCCTGTGCAGATATTCCAGATATGATTTGTGTTGCCTTTTGTGGGCTCATTAAACTTGGTTCCTTCTCCATGGGGCTTAAATATGCTGAGGTCCCTTATGCTTGGCTCTTTCTTGATTTGGGTGACTTGGGTCACCTAAACAAGAAGTACAGATCTGTAACTTTCCTCCTTTTTTACAGGAGGAATAATAGATGACATTTAAATTATCTACACTGGGCATCTGTGTTGATGGTTTTCAGCTCACTGCAGACTTATACAGACATCTGTGTGTCAGGCTGAGTCTAAATTTACGCTGGTAAACCTTAGTGTGAACATAGTTATCAGTTGCCTTCTATGGAAATAGTTTATTTTCTTTCACTGTGGGGAGGTTGCCATTTCAACTAAAACAGTGTAAAGCAGCCTGAATACTTACCCTGGGGGGAGGTGGGGAAGGTCAGGTGGGTTTGTGCTTGGATGCCTAGCATAGTAGCTCAGCAGAGATAGCACTTGTCTGTCTACCTGGGTTGGGAAGCACCCTGCCAGCTGCTGTACAAACATACCCATAGCACAGACAAGCCTCAGTTAGCCTCAAAAATGTGAACGGAGTGTTTCTCCAAAACCATAGCAGCTAGATACTGACCTCTTTATAAATATGAAAACTGACACCTGGCCAGTAATGCCACAATCCGCTAGAGGCTACCCATGTAAAAAAAGACAGCACCTGCCTCAAAGAACTCACAATCTAAAGTTATGTCTACACAACAGCTGCATGTCTGCATCACTTCAGTATAGACACTTGTTGTAGCAGCTCTTGCATCGCTGTAATAAAGCCACTTCCCTGAGAGGCAGTAGCTATGCTGATGGAAGAATTCTCCCATCAACCTAGTGCTGTCTACACTAGGTTGATGGGAGAATGGTTAGTATGGTTTAACTGTGTCACTGAGAGATGTGGATTGTTCAACCCACATAGCTGTACCAACTTAATTTATTAATGAAGAACAGTTCTCAACATTTAGGTCAATGTAATTACATTAGTCAGGGGTGTGAAAAATCCACACCTCTGAATGAAATAGTTACACCAACCTAAGCCCTAGTGTAGATGCAGAGTGGTACTCAATTAACTCAAGTTAAATGACACTTGTCTAGAGAAATTCAAGAGGATGATAAAGTGATGGAGGTGGGAAGAAGATAAATTAGGTAGTGAAGACAACAAAACCACGGATGTGGGTTGGGCACTTGGCTTGGAGTCTGGGGAGGAAGACCTGGATTTTGTGATGTAGAGGAAGCAGCAGCAAAGAGTTGCTGCAGCATGGATGTGTGAGATTTACATCTCTCTATCACCATTTCAGCCACACATGAACAAACTACACCACCTCAGATGGGTGAGAGGTGGGGGGGGGGTATTATATTCACAAATACGATTCGACACCGCAGCAAACAGCGCAGGAGAGGGGAAGAAGGAGCATGAAAGGAGAGAGGGGCCAGATACTCAGCTCGAAGAGGCACGTCACGGGAGTGTGCGTGAGTTTTGAGGGGCAGTGGTAATACACGCTGGGCCAGTCGGGGCAGCTAAGAACAGTGCTGCTGCCCTCTCTGCCTCCTGTTGCGGCAGCTCCCAGGCAGCTGTGCACAGGCAGCAAGAACAAGGCTTCAGAGCGGTAGCATTGTGAGTCTGCCTTGTTTTTGCTGGCGGAACAAGGGCTTGGTTTGGTCAGTGAGCAGGGGCGGCTGGAGCGCTGCTGGGCGATTCCCACTTGTCCGTGCAGCCAGGGCAGCCCCGCAGGTGATTGCACACGAGCGCGCGCACGGGGAAGGGCTGCTGCGGGGCTCGTGCGGAACGTGCGAGCGGCTCTGGCACTGACCCCGCCCCCCCGCAGCCCGGGCCGCACGGACACAGCGCCGGGGACAGCGGGGGAGGGGTGCTCCTCTCGTCCCCCGTCCCCCCGCGTGCCTGCCCCGCCCTGGGGGCAAGGGGTGCAGAGCGCCTGCGGTGTGCGGGGGGGGGAGGAGGAGAGACAGTAGAGGGTCACGTGGGAGACTCAATCCCGGCCGCTGGGAACGTCAATAATGACATCAAACATGATTAAATAAATCTCCGCTGACGTCAGCACCTCGTACCTCCCCCAGCGCGGAGCCTGGCTCGCGCCGACCCCTGGATCACTGGCTCGGCCGGCCGGGGCCGCTCCGCTCGGGCCGTGGGCGTGTCCCACTGGGGCTCCGCGCGGCGCGATAGGCGGAGTGGACGGCCCGTTGGGCGTGTCCTCGCCGGAGTGGGCGGGGCGCGGCTGCGGCTGCGCGCTGCGGGGGGGGCTGGTACGTCAGCAGCGGCAGGATGGCTGTAGCTGCGGCGGCGGTGGCAGTGGCGGGCAGCGCGGCCTCGGCGGTGGCGGCAGCAGCGGGGCGGGGGGCCGTGTAAGATGGCGGCGCTGCGGGAGGGGGGCAGGTACGGCGTGTCCTGCGGCAGGGTCACCCAGGACCACATCACGGTGCTGCACGTCAAGCTGACCGAGACCGCCTTCCGGGCTCTGGAGAGCTACCAGGGCAGCAAGGTGAGGGCGGGGGGCGCCCCGCGTTCCGGGGGCTGGCGCCCGTCTCTGGCGGGCATGAGCTGGAGGAGGGAGGCGGCGGGGGCTCGGCTGCCCTGCCCGCTCCCCGGGGAGGCGGCAGCTGGTGCGGAGTAAACGTCTCTCTGCGGGGCTGCCAGGCAGCGAAGGGGTCCGACTGGGCTTCTCTTTCCCCCGGGGGGTTCCCGTGTTCACGGGCCGGTCCCCGAAGCCCCCATCGGTGGGGACTTGCCCCAGGGGGATCGGTCTCTCCTTCCCCGCCGCCTGCTGCCGAGCCCGTTCCTCTCTCTTGGTGCCGGCTGGTGTCCCTGGAGCCAGCCGTGACCGGAGCCAGCAGCTCCCAGATGGGGTCGTTTTCGCTGAGCTGTCATGTCTGTGTTTGGCTCTGCCAGTCTCCTCCTGTCCCCCTCAGACCTGACTCCTAGGGCAAGTGCGGGGTGGCTGGCTGTGGGTCTGAAGGGACAATGCATCCATGACAGTTTTATTGCACATCTTTATAACGCTGCTAAGAAAAGTTTCTTTTGTGGAAGTCCCTCCTCCCCCTTCCCTGGGCCTCCCTGTAGCCAGGCGACCCTGAGAGATCACGATATGCCCCATGTCTCCGATGGCAATGGCTGCTGCTGCCTCCAGGGGCTATTGTTCAGCACAAGAGAGTTAAAGTTGCAATAGCTCTGTTGCTAGTTGGGGTGACCTGTCTTGGGGGGGGGGGGGGGGTTTTGTCGTTTTTGTCTCTTTGTCCTTAAATCTCTTTCTAGAGGGGGAAATTGATCTTGGGTGTATCTTGGTATAGTTAAACCGATTTTAAATTCGGGATGGGAAGTTTTCTAAAGTTGGGCAACATTTTACGTTTGTGTATTTAAAAACAAACAAACAAACAAAAAAACCCCTTCTTTAGAGACTTTGTGCAGCAGAGTGATGGTGCCCATAACCTTTTTTCCTGACTGTAGTTTTCCAGTTGAAACTTGAGACCTCAAGTTGCATTTAATGAAAGTTTAAAGTGGCTAGTGCTACAGTATGTAGAGGAGGATTAAGCTCTAATTAGAATGTGTCCTTTCATTGGATTTCAAACTAGATACCTGTCTTTTCCCCATCCCTTCACTTTATATGGTTAAAAGAAAATTGGTGGGGCTTCTGTGTAATTTTTTTTTTGTAGTGTGTAATGCGGGACCTGGGGAGGAGAAGGTGCTGATTGAACATTTCTTTTCTGAATATGATTTCTTAAGGGCCAACAGGCCTTCATCCAAGAGACCTCTTTCGTTCACTGAATCAGCTTCCAGAAACACTTCTTTATATATATTTATTGTGGAGGAAAGAGAAGCAGCTATTTTTTATATATATATATAATTTATATAAGAGCACCAGATGCTCTTCCTATATATAAGATTTATGTATATAAATATATATGTGTGTGTGTGTGTGTGTATGTGTGTGTGTGTATATATGTATATATATATGTATATATATATATATATATATATATGAGTTAACTGATAACACTAAAAGGAGAGATGAATCTCGGTGGTGATAACTTGACCATAACATGTTCTTGATCGGCACCAGATGCTCTTCCTAGCTGGCTGCTCTTTTCCTTTACAGCCTCCTTCACGCTAAAGGCTGACTCAGACCTGGATTTCCCAGAATTGACCCCCAAATTGAGCCTTTCCCTATGACTAATAGCTGCTTCTCCTTCCTCCGTAATAAACAGCTTACTCTAAAATAGTGTTTGAATGTGCTGTGCTCTGTCTCCTCTGATGTGCTGGCATCTTATGTTTGTTTTAACAAGTTTGGCAGCTTGCTTTCATGTTGCACTCTTACCATTTAGCAATGTCTAGCCATCCTGGGTTCCAGTGCTACATAATTATACCACAGCTTGTCTTTTTCCCCCTGTAAAACTAGCTTACTGTTGCCAAACCCAGAGCAAGAATCAAACTTTCAATTGCCGCTTGTCCTATATATGATTGGGGAATTGCAGCTATTACTATGCCATGAATACTTGGGGTTTCCTTTTGTCTGGTGGGGGGACTTAATTCCTGCAGCTCTACATGTGTAAACCTTGTTTCTTTGGGTTTTATGCATTCACAGCTCCAGAATGAGTCCTGTCTGGACAGAGTTAAAATGGTCACTCATACTCTATAAACTTTTAAAGGGACAGCTATCCTTGCAAACCAGTGGCTAAGGGCACTTGCAAATATTAAATGGAGAACTTTAGAAATGCTTATAAGTCTCCATCCAGTGCCGCTTGGTTAAGTAAGTTATAGCATTCTTCCTTATAACTACTGACTAAGTTGTGTTCGTTACTTATATAAACGGTGTCTGAGCTTTTGTGTCCCATGGTTGGAAAGTCACAGCAGGTTAAATATATGGGAGGGCTGTAAAATCTATTAGCAATGTCATTAGAGGGTTTAAAGGGAACTTGCACAATGCACGCACACTTAAATGAGTAAAGTTTCTGTTGATATTTGAAGTTGCAACCATATTCCAAGTTGTTAAAATCATAAAGACATTTAAAGTAATTATTCAAAGTGTCTTGCTTGTAGTAGTGAAGGAAACATTCTTACTAGACCATATAACAGGTGAAATGCGCACTTCTCAGATCAAGTTTGACTATGAGGAAAATATTCAAATGTATTTTTGAGAGTTCTATAACTCTTAAACAAGTTAATATTTTATATTCAAATTTAATTCTAAAAAGTAATTTTTGTAAACTATAAATATGGTGTATAATGTAGTCTGAAATTGACACTTGCATGTTAGAACAGATAACATTTTGGACACTCTGCTGACAGTAAAACTGCTTTCCTCAGTGCATGTAAATGCATCTTGAATGAGATTTAATTGCCTGGGACTTATAAAACAATTATGGTAAATTACAACCTTATTTTTAAGGGATAATCAGTTTCTCAATCCTTGTGGTGTCTCAAGAAATACACAGAGAAACATATTTTTATCACTTTTTATTATTCTGAAGTTTAAAGGAAAATTGAAGCATTAAGAAAACAGTGACAAATTTGAAGAAAAATTAAATGTCTTCATAAGTACATGTTGCTGTTTTATTATCCTCATAACTGTGAGTGGGATTCTCTTTGGAAACTGACTCCCTAGCTGCAGTTTAATACAGCAGGAATTGAAAATGAGAGAGGGTGGGATCTATCACCATTTGAACAGATGGCAAGTTAAAGAATTACAAAGCTATTACATAATACAAATTTCAAGTTGGTTTAGCCACTGAAATTTCAGTTTAAGAAAACTGACTAGTTTAAAGGATTAAATCAATTGTAATAATATAACAACTCTGATATTTTTCTACCCGAGCAGTCATTTACATCAGAATGTCAGTGATTGCTTCCTGATTATTGAATTATACGAGATGCCTTTCAATATTTTAACAATTGATTAGAATATCTTTTTATATCACTACACGTTCTGGGTGGGGGGAAAAGGAGACTTTTCATAATTAACATCTAAATGGTCCCAATTATGTCTTGCAATTCAGAGATCATTGAGATGGCTGAGGAATGAAGAGTTCTCACTCCTGCAGCTGCTATTTTTTTAGCTGGTAATATCGGTCTGTTAGCCTAGATCAGGGGTCAGCAACCTTTCAGAAGTGGTGTGCCAAGTCTTCATTTATTCGCTCTAATTTAAGGTTTTGCATGCCAGTAATACATTGTAAAGTTTTTAGAGGGTCTCTTTCTATAAGTCTATAATATATAATGAAACTATTATTGTATATAAAGTAAATAAGGTTTTTAAAATGTTTAAGAAGCTTCATTTAAAATTAAATTAAAATACAGAGCCCCCCAGATCAGTGGCCAGGACCCAGGCATTGAGAGTCCCACTGAGAATCAGCTCACGTGCTGCCTTTGGCACACGTGCCTTAGGTTGCCTACCCCTGGCCAGATAGATAGGTATCAGAGTACTATCTTAGTTTAGAAATGCACTCTTTGCAATAGGAAACTTAGTTATTGAATATGTAGAATTTGTATTGCATAGAATTGAGGAATGCTATAAAATTCTATTCTCTTCACCTGTACCTGTAATTCCTCTGCTCTCCCTAATATTACCAATTCTTGTTTTGAAAGTGTTCTGTGTAATACATATAAGCAACATTTCAGAGGAGGCAGTAGCCGAACTTGCAGAGCTATGGGGAGAGGTCAGGGTCAAAAGTCATAGTGAACCCATCTCTGTAGTGTCTAGATACCATGTTAGTAGTTTGCAAAGCGGTATTGCACTTGTGTTTAATACTCAAATAGTTTACATTAAAAAAAGTGGCTGAAAAGCACCCTATCTTGTCATAGCTACTAAACTAAAAGTTTGCCTCCTTTCACATAAACTGAATTCTTAATGCAAGGATTCTTCATATTTTGGTTTTAAAAAAAAAAACCAAGCGTGTCTGCAACGAAACTGGTAACTGAATCTTTTCAGCATGGTTCATGTTGCAGGAAATCCCAATTTTTTACTTGGCATGCACAGATGGGGATGAAAATGTAGGAGATGGGGCCAGCAGTAATCTATGCTGGAAAGACCCTAGAGCATATGGAATGTCCTTTTTAACATTTTTATAAGGCCAAGTGTATACACACACACTTTCTGGATAAAATCTTGCACTGTTATACTACCACATTTGGTAGCAGTGGTGGGAGCACTACTGTACACAGGCTCAGGTGACCGCTGGCATTCTTACTGCTGTGTTAGGTAATCCTGCTATGTGTGGAGTTAGACAACATGATAGTGAAAATGCCTGAGCCCTGTTCACACTAATATTCCATTCAAAGGTAGAGCTGAATGGAATAGTAGTTTGCTTCCCCATGCAAAAAGTAGAGTGAATGCTGCAGATTATTCTGGGTGCCTTTTAATGGAAAATCTTTCAGTTTTCAAAATCCGAACTGTAGTTATTGAATGACAATGGTAATTGCTACTAGTCGTGACCAGAAGAGTAGAATTGAGAACATGGATTCCAAAAATCTACTACCTTAGATTAGTTTTACTCAAAAAGTAAGTAGTCATTCAAGATTCTCAGTTGCAGAGGCAGAGTAGCTAATAATGTATTATTATGTAATATTTACACTTTGAGTTTATGAAACTCAAGTGGCTAATCATTTAAAAAAAAAATCTTCTAGGCAGTGTTTCTTTTGCCCTTGTGAGGCTTTTGATTTCACTTGAATGGACAAATCAATTGAAAATATACACTAAGGAATAATCCTAATTGGCAGGAACATGGACTAAAATACCTAATAGGTTTGTTTCATTTCTGTGTTCCATATGTTCTCAACTACCTTTAACTTGCTTTCTGCTCTTTAGTTCTCTCCAGTTTGAGCTTTTTTTAAAAAAAAAAACAAAAAAACAAACAAACTTGTACAGAAGGTTTCATTAGAACAAAAGCACATCAGAAATTTTGATGTATATCTGTTGAGCCAGTTTGGTAGAAAACTGGTGGTACATAATTAACCTTAGTCAGGGGATATGGGGGTGGGGGGAAGGTGGAAGATGTCTGCTCGCATCTCAATCTCCATGCACAGGTAAGGTCTCTGCCCAAAGGATCTCTTGATAAACTAAATAGTAAACAAAAAAGAGAATGTTTGGTTTTGTTTTCCTTCCAAAACTAGATCTTGGATAATTGAGTGGAGCAGTTCCACTGCACTTGTTTTTGTGACGTTCTGCTACACAGTCTTGTATTCATTCTTTACCTCAAATGTATGTTTAGCTGGAAAGTAATTTTTTTCCCTTGTGGTAAAATGTGACTGCAGCAATGTTTGAAAGACAAAAGTTGCATTATATTGCCATTTGATTTAACTTTTACAGTAAAGTGGTGATTCTCTGAATAAAGTCTATCATAGCAATATAGGCATGAACAATCCTGCCAAAGGATTTCTCCCTGTGTTCACAAGCAGGTCTGAGTTAAACTCAGACTGCACTTAGTATCTCAGTATTTTTTTTTTCTTAGTGATCTCTCTGTCTGTCTTGTTGCTATTGGTCACTTATGTTTAGTGCAAAGTATATATGGCTTCTTTGTTTGACTACACAAACTACTGGATCATTTTACTTGGCAAGGGTGCTGCAAAGCAATAAAGCCTGAACCATACTTAGGCTTCCACTTAGCAGCTGCAAGTCCACTAATTTAAGATTTGAACTTTGGGTCCTTCATGATAGTGCACCATGCTACAAAACAGATCAGAAAGTCCTGCTGTCATATCAGAATTTGAGATTAACACTGGGTAAATTACTGCAGTGCAAAACTATTTTGAAGGTTGGGATTGAGGGAAGAAAGCTTCATTCCTTTTATTTAGATAACATGTTATGGTCTCATTTGCTCGTTTTGGGTTGCTCTGCAGTTACAAACTGAAAGTTCTTATGTGGCATTTTCTCAGTTGAAATAGATAACTTTGTGTGTTAGCCAGCATTCCTTTGCTGAATTGAAAACTGGTTTATATTTCAAAATCTGTGAGCTCTTCTATGAGCATATGGCTATTGGCATTAGCATACACAGTCACTACATTAGTGTCTGACTCAAGGCTTTGTAAAGAACCCAGATGCATAACCTTTTACTTAGAATATTAAACTAAATTTTACTTCAGAAAATTGAAACAATGGACTGTTTCCTCTAAATTTTCTTTGTACTGAGCAGGCTACTAATTCCACTGAACACTACATTTTTGACCTTGGGCAAGTGTTAGCATGTGGTGGGGGTGGGGTGGGGTGACAAATACAAGTTAGCTATCCTGTCGTAAAAAGACATGTTCTTTTGCCGTGAAGCTGTGGCCAAAGACAAGAGTCTAATTTTAACACACACAAGTAGGTTGATTTAATGACTTGGCTCCCCGAGAGCTTTTAATTTGACTTGTAATTTGTGAGAAAACTACAAATTGCCTTATTTCACTAGGTGTTTAACTGGAATTAAGAATGTATCTTCTCTTCATAGTAAAGACAAAGTCACAGACATTTTTGCATCAGTTTCATTCTGGTCATAGTTTTTGAGTATTATTTAAACAAGGTGATATGGAGTATCTCAAGTGTTCACAAGACACCTAGCCCCATTTTACTTGACAACACATTTTCCAGGTTCCTTTGATACTCTTTAATTTGGCGTGGAGGCAAGATCCTTGACCTTGGAAGCTTCACATACTTCTAAATGAAGTCTTAAAATTAACTTTTATGTCAGCAAAACACTGCTTGGTGCATATGTTTAGCTACAAAGATGGAAATATGGCTAAACAAAATTGGAACATGGTATAAGTAGAATTTCTATTAGCATCATTCAAATTATCTTATTTTCATTCAAAAAAATATTCTTGTTGCTTGTTTCAGAGTGATCAAAAAGAAGTTAGGTGAACCAACTAAATTGTCTTCTATATTAGGAAACTGGTAAATTTTAATTGTTTACCCTTGGTAGTTCTTGGCTTCCACAGTGAAACATCAGGCCTATTGGACTAAGAGTATGTCTTCATTGCACAGTTAATCCAGACTCTTACCTGGGTATTAGCCCAATCCCCTATACAGTCAACACACACGCACAGAATTTAAAACAGGTTTGGAGATGTGTTAAACTCAGGCTACTTTATATGGCCGTGGTATAAATAGAACATGGGTTCCAGTCTAATTCAGGCTGGAATTTGGCCGACTTTGAAGTGAGGATGCTGACAATATCACTGCTGATATTCCTCCAATGCCCTACCCATAATTCCTCCCAAAAGGAAGACAAATTTTCCTGCAATTGACTTGAAGAAGCCCTATACTGTCATCACAAAGAACCGTGGGATATGCTCACAGAGTCACAGGTGAGTGCAGAAATAGTAAGGCCGTGGTAAAGTATATAGAGTTTAGCCTCACCACAGCAAACCTAGATGTTCAAATCCTGGTGCCAATCACTAGGATTAACAGTGTTGTGGAGACCTATCTTTTATTTGATTACTTTACTTTAAAAAGAAATGCTGTGTTCTGAGAAGCTAGCTTAAACTGCAAATGGTGAGGGAATAGGGAACACTCCTAGGAGGAACAGCATAAAAGTTCTATCAACATGAAGGGGTTTTTTTTGACAATGCTTTGGCTGCATTGTGTTGCTAGCATTCACAGATTCAAAGTGATATGATTTAGTCCTGCTGCAGGAACTCTTATGATAATCTGAAGAGCTCCTGCTTTCCCACAGTCTTTAGCCCTGTGCATGTGGAAGCTCTCATCTTCCCTCCCATAGCCACTACCATCTAGTCCAGGCCTGCACAACTCAGAAAGCAGCGAGGGCCATATTACTGCAAAAAAACCAGCTGCGGGCCAAAAAGCTCCCCCTTCCCCCCCCCCGTCCGCTTCCCCCCCACACCACCGCTTGGCTTGCCCCACCCCTACTCACCCCCCGCGGGCTGCACAGTGAGCCCATGCGGGCCACATGTGGCCCCCGAGCCGCATGTTGTGCAGGCCTGATCTAGTCTTTTCCTCTACTCCTATCCCATTACCCCAACCCCACTCTGCCACTATTCCTGTTTCTGTTCTGCCCTTCCCTCCCACCAACTCCTGTCTGTCACCCCTCATTCTCTGCATTTCTCAGCCTCCTTCCCCCACAACTTGAGTCAGGAAGCATGGAGGGGAAAGTTGTCTCTCAGTTCTTGTGATTAGCAGCCACTGAGGCAACAGGAGGAGCAATTTTAGGAGAAATTTTCCTCAGTTTCTGCAGCCTGGGTTGGGGCACATCTCAGTTAACTGTAATGATGACCGATCTGGCTAATATATTGGAGTTGTGTAGGGATGGGATGTGATCCTTGTGGATGGAATCTTCAGAAAATTTAGTTACTAGCCTTTAACAAACTTGTACTGAGCATATGTGAACTGCAGTTTTGAGAGACTTTTAACTTGGCCAAATTTAGACAGATTGTAATAGTCTAAAAGCAGAAGGTACATACCTGAGACTAGGATGACCTCTCCTACCATATTTCAAATTCCTGCTACAAAACATGGGGCCCTAGGTTTCCAGTGAAATGGTTGTAAGGTTTGTGGGTGGGTTGGTGGTTTTTTTTTTTTTTATTTTATAAACAGGGATAAACAATCTTTGGTACTCTAACTCTGTACTTGAAAATATCTGAAATATTTTGCCTGAAATTTCCAAATTGTCTGAAACATACCTGGCATGGAATATTTCAGTTGAATAGCTAAAGTTTGGCAAATTTATAAGCAACTGGAAGCAAGGCCTTATGGAAATTGTTGAATAGCCATAACTACAGGCAATGCTACCAGCTCTACCTATAAATATTTACAGACTTTATTGTATTGTTTGGAAGAAATAAATGTAATTTATCATACAATCTGATAACTTTAGATTGAAAATGTATGCAATTTTCAATCTGATAATATCTCCTTGGAGGGGGGAGAAGAGGGAGTTGAATCAGAGCAGGAAATATTATTTTTATTAAAAAAAACTCATACTTTGCAGAGATCTGATTCAAGCTTTTTGAATTTTGGGGATTGGCATTATTATGTAGAATGTTGAGCATTAGTTGGCATGCCTTACTGCATTTTTTTGGTGCAAAAGCTACACTTTAACATTGTCTAACTTAAAATTAAAACATAAATTTCAGTAACTTTGACATGGGACCATTCAACACAGATTTGAGTGTATTTTTTGCCACTTAGTGTGTGCAAGACTGCCTAAATTTGTAGTAGTTTTACAGTGAAGAGCTAATTTACTCTAGTTATTGTATTTTTGGATCAATCCCAGAATTTCCATTCATGTAGTGTTAGAATGCCTAAAGTTTTTTAGGTTCCCTATTACAGTTTTTTTTCTGATTTAAAATAAACGGTACTCTGTAGGCAGTTAAAACAAGGTGCAATTAAGCATCTTTTTAAACTATTTAAAACATTCACAATCAGAGTTGATTACATGCATTACCATAAAACATGCCTCTTTAATCTTTAACAGGCATCCAGACTTGTTACAAGACAAAATTATATTGCCTTAGTTGTCTTTCTCTGAAATTTCGTGCTGCCCAACTATATTCAAGCACCTCCTTTCAATTTTTTAAATTTGTTATATTCTGATCTACAGAAACCAAGAAACTGTAGACTTTTTATGATGTAATATGTAAATATAAACTTATGGAATACTGAAATGGGCCTTAACACAGATTTTAAAATGAGCTGGTTTTGGCTGTTTCGCTTAATTATTGGAACTAAAAAGTCATGGAGCAAAGCTTCAAACAAGAATACTAGTTTTACAAATTAACAGATGCTTAGCTTCTCCGTTCCTGGTCTCACAAAATGCTACTTGAGTTGTCTTTAACTACTCTTTCAGGACAAATTCCGAAACAGACTTTCTGTGTTCAGTACTTCTTTGTTCATGGTTTCAAGTAATGTGTTGCTAACACTGAAGTTTACAAGAACGTAAGTGTCAATTAAAATAGTGATGAAGGACTCTCCTTCCTTTTATGTTGGGTGACCTGCTTCTCTTTGGTTTTTTGAAGTGCAAGATCGGCATGTTTCTACAGTCATATAGTCCCAGTCAGCTTAGTCCCCTCAGTACTAAATTGTTGCGCTTGATCTGTAGTTAGCTTCTTACTGTATATTAGCTAAATATCTAGCAAGGAGTGACAGGCATTGAAAAAAAACCACCCTAATTTTTCTTATTCTGGGTGAGATAGCTATGTTGCTGAGTTGCAGTATAATCTTTTAGATCATTTAATAATATATGTAGGGCCCTACCAAATTCACAGCCATGAAAAATGCATCATGGGCCATGAAATCTGGTCTCCCTCTGTGAAATCTTGTCTCGTGTGTTTTTACCCTATACTACGAAGATTTCATGCGGGAGACCAGCATTCCTCAAATTGGGGGTCTTGCCTCAAAGGGAGTTGCAGAGGGGTTGCGGTATTGCCATTCTTATTTTTGCGCTGCCTTCAGAGCTGAGCGACCGGAGAGTGGCAGCTGCTTGCTGAGGACCCAACTCTGCAGGCAGCAGTGCAGAAGTAAGGATGGCAATATCATACCATGCCATCTTTGCTAGTGCAGTGCTGCCGGCAGCAGCTCTGCCTTGAGAGCTGGGCTATCACCAGCAGCTGCCATTCTCTAGTTGCTCAGCTCTGAAGACAGTGCTGCTGCCAGCAGCAGCACAGAAGTAAAAGTAGCAATACCTCAACCCCCTTGTGACCATCCCCTCCTCCCCTACATTCCTTTTTGGACCCCTACAATTACAAAACTATGAAACTTCGGATTTAAATAGTTGAAATCATGAAATTGATTTTTAAATTTTTGTGATCATGAGAATGACCAAAATGGACCATGAATTTGGTAGGGCCCTAAATATATGTAATCTTAGAAGATCTTCAGTTACAATTGTACTCTGACTAAAATTAATATAATTTGAAGGATAATTCAATGTAACTATAACTTGGTTTTAAACCATTTAATGTCTGTATTGAAACCTTTGGTGTCTGTGCAATTCAGTGACCAACTGAACATATGGAAGAGTATTAGTTTACATCAGACAAAGCAAATAGCTCTTAAAGGAAAATAGTTGGATCTCTGCTGAAAATCTTGAAAAATTATTTAATGCACATTAAACCTTTGCTTGGTTTCTAATTGCTATTATGGCATATACAGGCATGTCGCATCTTACACGAGGATTCCGTTCTGCGGTTACCGCGTAAAGCAGAAACAGCATATACTGAAACTCTCACTGAGTTCAATGGCGGGCGGAATCACCCACACTTCCAGATGAGTTTTTAAATTGTTGTTGTTTTCTTTTTTCTGTTTTTGCCGATCACGTAAAGCCAAATTCGTGCATGTTAAATGCACCTAAGATGCAGCTCGCCTGTATAGCTATTTACAGATTATGGAAACTGCTTTATATCTTCATCAAACTTGTGTAAATTTAGAAGTACACTAGGTTTGGAGTGCTAAACAAACTTGGTACAGTATACAAATATTTCTTCTACCTAAAGGTTCAGGTTTTTATTTTATTAATAACCCTTCTGTTTTTCACTTAGGGATTGAAGTTCAAGGTCAGATGTATTTACGTTTCTTCAGATTATAAAACAGTAGCTTTTAGCTTACTTTTATCTCTTGTTTCTTAAACAAGAGCCATGTAAATGTCTGTTTAGATCATTTTGTAATGGCAAACCCCGTTCTGGGTTGGAATTGTGAAGTTTATTATAAGATTAGTGAGTTTTTCACTGCTTTTTAAATTTTTTTATAGAATCGTATTTCATCTCGACCCTCAATCCAATTTCAAGGACTCCAAGGGGTAAGTTCTTGTTTTATTTTAATTTTTAGCTTGGCAGATAAAAATAATGCAATAAATAAAGCTTAGTTCTTATTTATGTCTGCCTCTTTTCTTTTAGAAGTGTTCATAATTAAGTATGAAATAAATAACAACTAATATGTACAGTATCTCACAAATAGTTCAGAAAAGATTATCTCCTGAGCAAACTCCTTTTCCTTTAAATAGGTTGAGATATTTGGCATGTGTTTTCCCTTAAATCCTAAACATGAAGGCAAGAAGTTAACTTGTATTATAAATCAGCATTTTAAATAGAATGAGTGTGGGATCAGAAGAAAGCACAAATGTAGCCTGCTTGAGAACAGTGTAGATAGGCGAGTTCTTAAACTATTGTCTGAGCCATCAGTGATATAAGCTCTCCTTGGAAGTCTGTAAAATGAAACATTATTGGAGTCAGCTGGTGAAGGGTTGAGCTGAGGATGGGAGTGAAAATGGTTGTCTGTGAAAGGATCCTTCTGTTATGAAGTGGTCCATTAAAAGAAACAGTATGAAGCTTAGCACAGGAGAAAAACTTGAGTATAGGTTATAATTTTCAGAAATACTATCATGAAGTGAAAGCATTTTAGATGATTTTCTTAAAGTGGACAGTAAGCAGCCTCTATGGCAGGCCTGCACAACTCGGAAAGCAGCGAGGGCCATATTACTGCAAAAAGCCCAGCTGCAGGCCAAAAAGCCCTGCCCTCGCCCTGCCCCCATCTGCTTTCCCACACCCCTACTCACCTCCCGTGGGCCGCACAGTGAGCCTATGCGGGCCGCATGTTGTGCAGGCCTGCTCTATGGAAATAGATTAGCTGTTTATAAACAGACACACAGTGAAAAACATTTCATAAATTTGTAGCTCTACAACAGGCTCAGAGCTTTTTATTTCATGCCAGTATAGTTAATGACTTGTTGTTGTTTAAATGCTGAACTTAAGTGCCTATTTTCTCCTTCAGCCCCCTCTCCCATTCTGTTTCCATTTGTGCAGAAGCTAATGTGATTGGTGACTGATGTTTACTTGTTCTTATGTATGCACTACTGAGATTGTTCTTAATTGCTGCAAAGGAGAAGTGGGAAGGTTTATGAGGTTACTAAATTGGTAATACATTTAATGCTAACACTTAAAATCCATATGGAGTGTTGGAGCCGTGTTGGTCCCAGGATATTAGAGAGACAAGGTGGTTGAGATAGTAACTTTTATTGGACCAATTTCTGCTGGTGAAAGACATGCTTTTGAGTTTGCACTAAGCTCTTCTTAAAATCTGTGTATTTATCATGGTATGTCAGATACTGAGGTTTTTTTTTATGGAAGTGAAGTTTTAATATGTATAATCTGTGAATGATTCTAAGACAATTTTCCTTCTTTACTGCCTAAAGAGTTTTTAATGCCAGAAGACCTTACTGTGTATTTTAATTTTATTCATCAGGGACAGTGTTTTGGAGACCTCTTCCCTTTCCCCTTAAGAGACTTTTGCAGTACACTGGAGGAAAATGTGTGTTCTGTGTCCTGAATGCTATTAAAATTCCAGAGTCCTGTTAAATACATGTAGTACTATGAGTATGACCCCATTAATGCATTCTCTTCCATATGCAACAGAACAGTAAAATACACTTAGAGGAAAGGTAAAATGTTTTACATAACTGTTCTAGTCCTTCAATGTATCCTTATTTTTTTAATAAATGTATTCTGTGCTAATATTTTCTATTCACAAGGATACATTTACATTGTGAGACATTACTACTGAAGTATCAATTCTGTTTTAAGGATATTTTGGTAATTATTTCAAAATGTATCCTTTCAGCAGAGTGTTTTCAAAAACTTCCTTATCCTTAACACCTCTCTTTTTTTAGAAAGGATTTAGCTGTGTTCTTCAGTATCCAGCAGCATTTGTTTTTGTCAAATTTCATTTTAAGTCAGCAAAAGCACTGATTGATTTACAGTTGCTAGACTTTGAAAGTTGAACTGACACATTTAAATAAATATAAAAAAGATGAAATATCCAAAGATCACTAAAGTAATGCAGACTTAAACATTCTTAACAAATATTAACACTGTCATTCAAAATGGACTTATCTATCACTTGCTTATTCTGTGACTGAATTCCATATTTGGGATTGTCTTTCCGTTGATGTGGTTGATGCCAGAGCTAACATCTAAAACAGAGTAAAGAATGCAGCTGCTAAAATACCTCAGCTGTTTGTTTTGGGAGAAATTTGCACCAGATCCTGAGCTTGCTTCTCAAGAAAAAAGCACTTCAGGTGATCATTATAAATCTATTTGTAATAAGTTCTTAATGTGTATTTTGTTAATGACTTTGGTCCTGGAAGTTTTCTGTGTTTGCTCTAGCTAGCATTAAAAAGATGTTGCATGGAGATACTCTTATGAAATGGATGGTAGTTTAGTTTAGTACTACTGTTCATACAATAACAGAATTGAAGTTCTAAAAATTGTCTTAGTTGTATGTATCTACCCCTCTTCCCCCCAAAAACTAAATGCTTTAGACCAGAAGGTGGCCAAACCACGGCTTGTGAGCCACGTTCTTCTCAACAGTTAAAGTGCAGCTCACAGAGCCCTCCCCCATTCTCCACACCTATTCTTTGCCTACCAGACTGGGGGGGGAAGCTTAGAGTTTTAGACCTGCAGGGATGGGGGTGCTGGGGCTGAGGGCTTTAGCGCCTCCTGAGCCATGTCGGACCCCCCCTTCCACCCCGCCATCCTGTAGGACAGAAGCCCTGAGCCCTGGCACACCCTCCCTGCAGGTCTAAAGCCCTTAACCCCACCACCCCATCAAGTAGTTGAAGAATGGGGGAGGTGTGTGGGACTCCAGGAAATACTTCAAGAGAGGTTAAGCCCTGGTGAACCCAATACTAAGAATGAGATAGAAAGAAAAGCTTGCACATGCACATTATATCAGGAATTGCATCATTCTGTATTCAGATGATGTGCTGTGTGGTCCTTGTGTGCTTGCAATCTCCTTTAATTCCACAGAATAAAGACTGCATTTACTGTTCATAAATCACATTTGAGTAGTTTTGGATTGAAGTGTTAACCCTACGTTAATTTCATGGACGGCAGTGATCTCTTCAAGTTGTGAGAAGTGCAGGTTTGAAAAAGAAAACTAAAGTTTTAAACTAGAATGGGAGAAAGATTTTTGCATTCACTGTTAAAGATGGCAAACACTTGTGTCTTACATGCAATGCCTCATTCACTCACTACAAAGCGAGCAACTTGAAACATCACTATGAAATGAATCACAGTAACTTTTCATCTAAATATCCTGCTGAATGAGAATTAAAGAAAAACAAGCTAGCTGTATAAAAATTACACATCAAGACAGACACTTTTTTGGCATTCTGTAAGGAAGTTGACACAACGACCTGAGCTAGTTTTGTTATGTCATGGGACATCTCTGATGCAAAATGTCCGTATTATGATGAAGAATTTTAAAAGAATATTGCAGAAATGGTTGCAATTTTACACCCAAGTAACACAAAATTTCAGTGGCAATAAAGCAAATCCCAATTTCACACCTCACTATAAAGAGGCATATCTCCCGGATCAGTGCTGATGTTGCAAGCAAGATGCAAAACAATCTAAAGAATTCTCTATCATTCAGCCTAACTGTCAAAGAATCCACAGATATACAAGATAAAGCACAGCTAGTGATATATGTTCTCTAGGTTTCCAAAGATGTAATCGTGAAAGGAGAAGTGTTGGACCTAGTGGCTCTAAAAGAAACAGCTCATAGTGTTGACATAAAGAATGCTCTTGACAAAGCAGTGACAAATGTCGATGTATTGCAGGATATACTTGTCCCGTGTTGCAGTGGATGGAGCACCTGCAATGGCGGGAAAAAAGTAGGCCTTATCGAACTCTTGAAAAGTGATTCCAAATTTCCGGAGTTTATCCCTGTTAATTGCACCATCCACTATGAATGTCTCACAGGCAGATACTTCAAGTATGAAAATGTTATGAAAACAATCCTAACAATTGTCAATTTCATCTGCTCAAATGGGAAAAATATTTAATGAAAGAGCTGGATCTTGAAGACAAACCTAACAATGTCTCTTTCTACTGTACTGTGAGATGGTTATCAATCAGCAGTATGTTAAATGGGTTTGTGGAACTGTTGGAGCCTATCAGTGCTCCCCTTGAAGAAAAGGAAAAGGAGAAGACCTCTCCACAACTAGGGATGAGCAGCAGATGCAGGATCAGATTTAGGGGAGAAATCCATTTTAACTGATTATTTTCCTCAGATTACTTCCAGTTTTAATTATAAACTAACTTGTTCACATTCTGGCCAGTGAAGGGAACCTTTCACCTTGCTAGAAAGCTTATACATGGTTTTATTATAAAGTTCATACAGTCACCTAGATGCCATGGCAGTGAGTGCCTTCTAAGTACTTGTAATCAAATAAAGAGGGATATTATAAGGACAGTAGCTTAGAAAACAGTTTACTTTTGAGGTAACATAGCATGACTGCCATGCGAATATCTTGCCATAGTAGGCTGCACATTAACTAGCAAATTTTACATAAATATAAAATACAGCATACTTTATAGACACATCACACAAATTTGGAAGCAATCTGGAATATGATAAACCCTTTGTCTAGCAGAGAGAGGTTTCATCAGATCTAATGGCTGGAAGATGAAGCTAGACAAATTTGGATTTGGAGTCTCTGGCTCTTTCCTGCAGTCTTTCCAAAACACCATATAGCTAAGGGGAGAGGATGCACCAAATGAGGTCTGAAGACAAAATGGGTGTCTTCCTTATATAGTTCTCCGTCCCAAAGTGGGGTAGGTCCAATTTTACCTCTTCTCACATACCCCAGTGCAGCAGTACTACTTAATCTGCTTCTGTATTTACATGCATTGTCTAGGGAAACTTCCTGGCTTTTCAGCATTGGGTGGTGTTGGGCACTGTTTAGCTGACAATGTAGATGCAAGAGATGAACTGAGAGAAGCACCTAGACCAGGTCTTGGCAGTGGGCTTGGGCTGAATGTAGAAGAGAAGCCAAGTTACTTCCAGTGGCAGCTGGAAACAAAGGCTGAATTTCCTGCTCCAAGTGTTAGAGATGATACAAGGAGAGCAGTGGGTCATGAGAGAGCTCCTCTTGTGAGGAGTAGCAGTTGCACATTGCATTGTACACTGTACACTATGGTAACTGAAGGAATTTTCCATGCTTTGGAATATGTTTATTGAAAACAATGGAAGGGAAGATACATCACTTATTTGCTCACATCCCCACAAACTTATGTGGGAGGAAGAAATAAAGGCTCTTGTCTCCCACACTGGTACTTATTTGCTGGAAAAATATCTGGTTAAATAACTCTCCTTTGAAAAGACCCACCTGTTGAAGTCTGAACTGGTGGGGAGAGGAGAGTGGTAGAGAGAGACAGTTAATTTCACTGTGCCCATGTCTACGCTGGGGGGGAAAAACATGTTAGCTAACTTGTATATAAACACTTCTTTTCCTAGTCTAGACAAGACCTTGGTGATAGTGTGGAATGTACATCCAGAGACTTTGCGGAACTTTCTAATCTTTTATTGCCTTTTTGGGGGGTTGGGAACTAATAAGGACAAAGTAGGCCTAATGAAGTATTGAGGCAAGGATTTCACTGTTTTCAGAAGGAGGTAAAAAATGTATTTTGGTGGTTGTACCACCTTGGATCTGTGCTTTCTGGCATATGGAGCTACAGTACTTGCTGATTTGGAATTCTGTGGGAATGAGATGCAAGGGGAATATGACAACATTCTCTTTAAATGTATTGCATACTAAGTATCTGCATGGATGCATTTTATTGTTAAAAAAAAATAATAATCAAAATTGGGTATATACCGGGGTGAGCAAACTGATGTGGCCTGCGGGACCGTCCTGTCTGGCCCACTTGAACTCCCGGCTGGGAAGGCTCTTCTGGCCCCACCTCCACCCCCCCGCCCCGGAGCCTTAGCATGCCATAGTGCCAGCACTCTGGGCCACTCTGGGGTAGCACTGAAGCTCCTACTGCTTCGAGCAGCATGGTAAGGGAGTGGGGTTGCGAGCTCTGGCAGGCCACACAGCCTCCATACACGCTGCCCTGAGCAATATGGTAAGGGGACGGGGTGGGGGGAGGGTTGGATAAGGGGCAGGGAGCGGTTGGACGTGGGGAGTGATTAGGGGACAGAGAACGGGGTGGTTTGGGTAGGTGTGGGAGTTCTGGGATCTGTTGGGAGGAGGGGATAGGGAGCAGAGTGAGCTGGGTAGGGGTGGAGTCCTGGGGGCAGTGGTGGGGGGGTTCAGGAGGGAGTGGTCATAGGAGAAGGAGTGGGGGGAGTGGACTGGTTGTGCGTTTTAAGGGGGGCAGTGAGGGCAGGAAGTGGGTCAGGGTCTGATAGGGGGCGGTGCCAGGCTGTTTGGGGAGGCACAGCCTTCCCTACTCGGCCCTCCATACAGTTTTGCAACCCCAATGTGGCCCTCAGGCCGAAAGGTTTGCCCACCCCGGTACATACAGTAGCCTTTCAATAGAACTTAAAACCGTATTGCTTCCTGATAGCCAGGAATAGAAAATGCAAGATGTTCCTGCTAATAGAAGTGTTGACTGGAGAAATCTTAAATTATGGCTCTTTGACCTTCTGCTAAGTGTACATCAAATAGGAAAAACAAACATTATAAATGTCCAAAAGTTTATCTTGAGTTGAAACATTGCACTTTCATTCTGATTACCCAGAAGTCCTTGACTTGTGCACTGAAGTTCTCTGAGGATTATTTAAAGAAAGCACAACTAATAAAAAATTGTGTAGTAAAGTTTCTGTGAACTTCACAGAAATGACTTGACATTTACATACCATTATGACTTTAAATTCATCTCCTTACAAAACCAGGACAGACAACTAACAGATCAGCTGCAAGAGAACCATGTTACAGATTAAATTAGCTGTCTAAGTTTTAAGAGCCCAGGCTTCTTACCCAGCCATTTTAGCTCACATTAAATTAGACATGGTCTAGTCTACACTAGACTTTCAGCACACAGTAGTAAACATGTTGTAACGCTACTTCTTTAAATTCTGACCTGGAGAAATGCCTACTTTGAAAGGGAGCTTCTTGAAAGAGAAGTCACTTGTTGGAGGAGTTAAGCTGTTCCATGTGAAGCATAAAGCCATGAAACCAAAATGGTGAAAGAGAGAAATTATTGGGTAAGGCTAGTGGAGTTAAGAGTACAGTGCACTGGGGTGGGGGGGGGGGGAAGAAAAGATGACAGAGTAGGCAAAGCTCTGTATTTAACTTGATTTGAACTCTGTGGTATGAAGTAGGAAGTCAAGTTATGGGACTCAGCAAGGGAGAGTGAGAACATAGGAATGGTCATACTGGGTCAGACCTACTGTCCACCCAGCCAATAGCTTGTCTTCCAGCAGTGGCCAGTGCCAGGTGCCCCAGGGGAACAAACAGAATAAGTAATCATCAAGTGAGCCATCACCTATTGCCCAATCCCAGCTTCTGGCAGACAAAGGCTAGGGACACTCTCCCTGCCCATTCTGGGTGATAGCCATTGGTGGACCTGTTCTCTATGAACTTACCTAGTTCTTTTTTTGACCCCTGTTATAGTCTTGGCCTTCACAAAATCCTCTGGCACAGAGTTCCACAGACTGCCTGTTGTGTGAAAAAATACTTCCTTTTGTTTGTTTTAAACTTGCTGCCTGTGAATTTCATTTGGTGACCCTCTAGTTCTTGTGTTATGGGAAGGAGTAAATAACACTCATTTCCTTTTTCCACACCAGTTATGATTTTGTAGATTTCAATCATATCTCCCCTTAGTCGTGTCTCTTCCAAACTGAAAAGTTCCAGTCTTCTCATTTTTGTTGCCTTTTTCTGAATCTATTCCAATTCCATTCAGATGGGGCAACCACCGTATTCAAGATGTGGGCAATATATCATCATGTTCTGTCTTAACTATCCCTGTCTTAATGATTCCCAATGTTCTGCTGGCTTTTTTGACTGCTGCTGCACATTGAGCGTATGTTTTTGAAGAACTAGCCACAATGACTGCCAAGATCTTTCTTGAGTGGTAACAGCTAATTTAGATCCCATCATTTTATACGCATAGCTGAGTTCATGTTTTCCAATGTGCATTACTGTGCATTTATCAACATAGAATTTCATCTGCCATTTTCTTGCTCACTCACCCAGTTTTGAGAGATCCTTTTGTAGCTCCTTGCAGTCTGCCTAGGAGTTAACTATCTTGAATAGTTTATCATCTTTTTATACCTTTTTCCAGATCATTTATGAATATGTTGAATAGGACTTGGGGAACACTATTTACCACTCTCCGTTCTGCAAGCTATCGGAATGACAGGCAAAAAAAAAAACCTGTTATAGTAGCATGACTAAATCACAGATGAAAGTCGAGAGGCCAGAAATGAGAGAGAGACACTAAAGGAGTACACCAGAGTTTTACCTGTGGGTACAAAGGCAGAGAAAAATTTTGAAGATGTAAAAAGAGAAATATAACATTTGGGGTATCAGATCCAAGATAAGAGAGTCAGAAGGGAATTGGAGGTGAGGAAGGTGAGATGGTACTCTCTAAAGAGCCTGGAGGTATGACAAAAGAGAGGCAGGTGGGAATGCTTCTTAGAGATATGGAAGTCAATTGCATATTTAAAGGTGGAGTAGAAGGAGCTAGAATGACATTTCAGAGACAAGTGACACCTGAGCTAATCCAGAGAGGTTGTCCTGGGCAACAGCTCTGCCTTATGGTGTCCCTTAAGGCTTTATTCTCTTTCCCAGCTTTTTCAATGGCGACATGAATAAGCCATTGGGAGAGCTAGTGAGCCAACATGGATTGAAGTGTGAACAGACTATGGATAACACCCAGTTCTGTATAATATCTACAGCTGAAAATACTACCTCTAAGTTTTCCTTGCTAAGGTCATCATGTGGATGAAAAGATTCTGGCTGATAGTAATGTGACTGAGACTGAAGTAATGCTAGTGAGATGAGAGAAGCAACCTAATGAACAACTTCTGCATAACTGTCCTTTCTTTTAAATGCATCAACCTGTAATAAAAGGAATGGATAGATATGTCATCTTGGTATTCTGTACTATCCACAGTAACTATTTTGGAATATTTATTATGTAAATGCTTTTACTGTCTAATGTGGTGCCTCCATTAGGCATTTTTTAAGATACACTTTCAAAGTAAACCCGAAGCATACATGGCTGCAGCCATATGCTTCAATCTATTTGATTGTTTTTGGGGAAATACTCTTGAAGTATCTTTTTTTAAATTGAAGGAAGATACCCATCAATGGAGTATTTGGAGAAAGCCAAAACAGTCTGCAAAGTACATGGAGATGTATGTGGGGAGAGGGAGACTTACTCTTTAGTGGGTCAGAATCTCCCAGAATTTAATATAGAATTATCATTCATGCAAGGGACACACATGAAAATTAGTTTGTTTTTTTATTTTAAAATATTTTCAGGTACCATGCCCGCATCTGAACTCTCTGCCAATTCTTGGGGGTTTACAATCAGTCTTTAAAATATGAAAAAGACCATACAAAAATGGGAAGTCATGAAATTGACTCGATACAATGCTGTCAGATACAGTAAACTTGGAGAAATATTTTTATTTCAGTTATAGTATACAGTAGGCTAAAAATATTACATGCAGAATTTTTTTCAGTGTTCTATAATAGCCTTGCAGACTCTTATGATAAATCTGATATAGGAGCAAAAATGGCCTCTACAATAGGTCTTTTTGTAGCTGATATTTTATTGTTTATCTCTCAGTTAGGGAAATAAACTGTTAAACAGGTTCTGATACATCATTCAAGATTTGTAACTGCTACTTAAACTACTTCACTTAAATCCTTTCTCTTTAGTGTATAGTGCTTTATTGAATAGGATTAATATACATGTTTTGAGTTTAAATAGCTGAGTGGTGTGCAGGTTTAGTCCCCATCTTTCTCTCTGGAGGCTAGCAGTAGTCCCAAGCTGCTGATGTGCTCTTTCCAACATTGCTGATCAAATCATAAATGGCAGTGACATTTTCCCTAGGCTTTCATTTCCAGGAAGAAAATCACACATTGTACTAGTTGTGTAAATTAACACCAGTCATGACTATTGGCCAATTTTAAAAGCAAAATAAAAGGTGTGTACCAGAGGAGGATTCCAAAAAGGGCATTGTGACTGTTGATTTTAGGCAAATGGTTTCCTTGAAAATAGTTTGTTTAATGTGTTGAACCTTCAAATAGATTTCACAAGAATCTCTTAAATAGTTTGTCTAATTGAAAAATAAGTTTAACTTAAAATATATAGTACTCAAAAACATCTGCTTTACTTTTGCTTTTGTAGAACAGCATGTTAGAGCATGCATCACATGGGTTTGCTATTCTATTGATCATGTGAAACTAATACTTCTGGAGATTTAAGAATACAGAATGTTCTGTACTATAGAGAAAGCATAGGATGAGAGTATTGAACCAGGAAAGCAAGTTTTATCTGATTTCTTATACAAAAAGCTATGTGTATTTTGTATTCTTACAAGCAACTTGATTTAAAATAGATAAAAGTATTTGACAGGCTTTTAGTCCAGGAAAGTTTAAACAAATCCATATAATTAGACTATTTTTAACAGTCTTATCGTGAATGTTCTTGTTTTCTCTCTTCCCATCCTTAGTTTGTGCCTTAAATTTTATTCAAGAAATCTAGTCCTGTCTAAATTCCACTAAGATTAACTGTCATTCAAAAGCCAGGAAACAAGGTACTGTAGGTTCTACTTTGTGATGGTCTGTGTTTGCGTGCTTGGTCAAACAGTAAGGCTTTTGCTTATTCAGTAATGCACCTAATCAGTACTTAACTTTCAGTACACTAATAGTCCTATTGGAGTCAGTTAAACAAGTGCTTAAGTGCCATGTTGAATTAGGGCTGTTTATTGTAGACGTGAGCAGGGTTCAACTTGCATAGCTATAGGTGTAGTCTTGTATCTTGATAAGATTATTTTTGAGAGGATAGTGTGCCAGAGTTAACTAATTTTATTAGATCTTCATAATTTGAGTGGCAGTCATATTACAACTATTAAGTACACTTGATTTTAAAGTTTTTTAAAAAGTACTATACACATCACAATGATGGGCACATGTAAAACTTCAGTTTATATTTATCTTTTAGCTTGTCAAAATTCCCAAAGCTGATCTCCCAAATGAAGTGCATAACTTTAACTTCTACTTGTCAAATGTTGGCAAAGATAATCCTCAGGGAAGCTTTGATTGTGTCCAGCAAACTGTCTCAAGGTAAGCAATACTTAAATTTGTCCTGAAAGAAAATACTACGTTCATTGTGTGGTCTAGAACAGAAACAGTGAAAGGTTGTAAAACTTCTCTTTTTTTCAGACTAAAGTAAAATATAACCTCTAGTTAAAATAGTATGGTCTCTTATAAACTCTAAATACCTGCTTTTACATATCACTGTTGTTGTTTTGCTTTCCAAAAACTAACCTCGAGTACTTTCTCACCTCGCTAGTGCCATACTTGAAAAGTAGGCAGTATTGTCAGTGCTTGAATCAGATCGGTGCTATTACTGTTTAAATATAGCTAGATCTGGCAGCATTCTAGCATGGTTTCTCTGACCATGATGGATAAAGATTTAAGAACTACTGCACTAGTTAAAAATCTTATCCACAGTTGCATAACTACCCTGTTTCAGGATCTGGTTGCAACACAGCAATTCCTTGACACTGTACAGTTGGGTTTGCAACAAGGCTTATTTCACTTACGTTCACTTGCCTCTATGCAGGCAAGACTGCTGTATCATACTGGAGTAGAAACTTACAAGGGGGCTAAGGAAAATGGTGTTTCTGGTACTGTAGATGAATCCTGTCTTATAGACTAACTCCCTGAGTAATTTAGAGAGTTAGAACATGTATTGCAGACAAACAGCTATGCATACTGATCAGGGAAATTGAGCTATAACTATGCAAATAAAGAGCCATGCTTATACATGGGCGTAGATGATGTAGTTCTACTCTCAATCTAGGTAGTGCTAAAAGTCTGAAGTTCTTAAACCTGTGTGGAGAAACTATGAGTCAACATACCAGTTTTTATGCTTTTAGAACACTTGTTCAGAAACTTCTTGTTGGAATTTCACACAATGTTTAATTAGTTCAGTTTTGAGAAGGTCCTGTGAATTATGATGGAAAATGCAACTGACACTTTAAAAAAAAAAACAACCCCCCCCCCGAAGTTTCATCACTGGAGTTGAGAAGCTTAAACTCCAAACTGCAGTGGTTTGAAGTTGCCAGTGGGTCAAGCCAAGCTGCAGAATTACCCAGCAGTCCCTTTTCTTCTCTGGTCCCTTGTCTCTCTTACTTCTCTCTCCCACTCCACTCTCATTAGGCCACCCAAAATTATTAACCATTGGTAGCTATTTTGTAAGTGTTAGCGTACTCTACTCATTTTTGTTCAAGACATGTTTATCAAGAGTCTCAAGAAATTTACATGAACATTTTGGTGTTAAAATGCCAAAGAATAATCTGAATCTTACTTGAAAAAAAATTAATGTGCCCAATTGAAGGCTGTAGACAGCATTCAAGGAGTCAAGCAAGGGGCGCAACATGCCTTGGGAAATGGAATAGAAGGGATATTACCTTGGATTTTCAATATCCTAGTGCATTCTTTGAGATATAACAAATTAAAGAACTTGGAGGTTACACAGTGTTATAAAATACGACTAAATTTTGTCCGCAGAATTTTGGTTCTATATACCATAGTAGAAATGGTACCTTTCCCCAGTGGGGCACTCTAGTAGCTGTGAAATCTTAAATGTATTCTGGGATCTTAAAGCTGAACTTGACCTAGCTGGCATGATTTCAGGGAAGTTGAAAATAAAATGGTAAGTGAAGGAGATACGATGTGCTGAATTTTCCTTACCCATTCTATTTGGAACATTAAGCAGAGAATTGTGGAATTGCTTTCAAAAATGTTGCAGATCAGGTAGAGTCACTATCCTTTGTGGGATAGTGGGCTGCTCAGATACCGGTATAACTAGCATGGGTTTACCTAGGCATTTATGCTGTACTTGTCACATAGTGTTTAAAACATTATTCAAATTCAAAACAATGACTGTCTTCCCTGCCCAGTATGGAACAGAAACTTTAATATTAAAACTCTTTGAGGAACAACTGTCTCTAATATTTACAGGTGTAGCACAGTTTTAATCCAGGTATATCGGCTTCATTGTTCTTAAAGTGCACTATAGTGCTTGACAGGACACTGAACTTCCATCTAGGTAGGTTTTTTTAGTACACAAGTTACAAGGTACTACACCTGTTTTTGTGTTTTTGTTATCACACTTCATTGTTTTTTCAAATGTTTGTCCCCTGTTGCTACATGTAAGATCCACACAAACAAATGTGGAAACTATAAAAATAGACACTCTGGTGCACAGTCAAATGTACAAAGTAAGCAAGTTGAGAAATAGAATTGTTTAATAACTGAAGGGCTAGAGAAATCTTAGGTAATGGGTCTTGGTAAAACTGACACTGAGAATTAGGTTGCTGGTTTTCCTTAAACAGTTAGAGTTAATTAGAACTGCATGAATGATTAAGGCCCTGTTTTGACAGCCAAAAAATTCACTTTTTCACTTACAGTTCAGTGAGTTTAATATAATTTGAAAAATCTTCTGAATGCTAGACACCAGCTAAGGCATGCCTTATGTAGCATTCTGGTACCATATAACACTTTTTTGGTTAGAGGAGTGACTTTTTTTTATTGAAATAGCTATACCGTTTTACAACCTCCAATACCAGTATAAGGTTGTCTTAATCCAGCATCACTGTGTCCATACGAGTGGGGAGGGGTGTTTTTACAATTTAACTGTACTTGAATAGTCAGTGGTATAACATCTGTGTAGAGATGCCATACATAGCTGAAGCTGTGTTCAGTGATGGCTAGCTGTGTTGTAGCCTTGAGGGACTGAAAAATCCACCTCTTTTACCCATTAAGATTTTCCATAAATGCCCCTAATTTTTATTCTGTATTGATACGTTTAAGTTCAGAATAAAGTACTTATTCTTTTGAAACTGTATTTTCTTTCAATACTTTCATAGTTCTGGAGCCTCGCAGCTCAGTTGTCTGGGATTTATACAGGATAAAATTACAGTATGTGCAACAAACGACTCTTATCAGATGACAAGAGAACGCATGACCCAGGCAGAAGAAGAATCTCGCAATCGCAGTACAAAGGTCATAAAACCTGGTGGGCCATTTGTAGGTATGGTTATATCTAACTTTTTAATCTAATAGACAGTTAGAAGGTAGTAATTCTGACCATCTTCAAGATCATAAATTTTTAGTCTACTGACACTGCTTACATCCGAGCATCTCAATTCTTTTCGTAGTACAGCTTCACATCATCTATTCACACTGCCCCACTCACTTGTTCTCCTTTTTCTCCCTTATTATGCTTCCTCCTTGTTTCCTAGTACATGCTGCCTAGATTTCCATTCCTTTCCCAGAACCCTGTACATCCATTTCATCAGTTCACTACTTCCTGTGCTCCTTGATTATTTCCTTCCCTTCTGAGACACTTAATATTCTCATAGTTTGTAACTACCATTACAAGTTATTTAAATATTACGTATGTTCATGGATTGATCTACAGTGTTTCAGTTCATAAAGCTGTGTATTTTGCCTTAACCTGTAGTCTGGAAAAGTGACACAGTGAAGTTTTGGTATACAAGATCATAAACCTAGGAGCTACAGAAAAGTGAATTGTGTATGCAGTGTGATGCATGTATCTTGATTTAAAAATCCATTTAACAAGAACTCTGTTTCCTCTGGTAGTTGCTTGACCACTTCAGTAACAGGGTTATAATGGGAGCTAGATTTAGTGATTTACCAGGGACAGCAATTCTTTCATGAAAACACTGACAGGATCACAGAATTGGTGCCTGCCTGTGAATTTAGTAGTAGTTAGAATTGCAGGTTCTTATGCTTCAAATAGTCTGTTCTTATATAAAGATCCAGGACAATATAAACTGTTCCATGCATGGTTGTTAGGTAGAGTATGCAGCCAGTTTGAAATAGTACCAAGATCACAAAAGCTAGAGATGTAAAGCTGGAAGAGACCTCAAAAGATCCTTATGTATCTCCTCCCCCTCCCCACGAGTCCCATGCTGAGGCAGAGTCAAATATTTCTTTAAAACCTCTAGTGATGGGGATTCCACAACCTCCCTAAGTAACCTATTCAAGTATTTGGCTATCCTTTATAGCCGGGATTAGCAACTTTTGGCGCACATCCCTCAGCCTGCACCGCTTCCCGCAGTCCCCATTGGCTGGGATCGGCAAACCACAGCCAATGGGAGCTGCGATCAGCCGAACCTGCAGACATGGCAGTTAAACAAACCAGCCCGGCCCGCCAGGGGTTTACCCTGGCAGAGGCCGTGTGCCAAAGGTTGCTGATCCCTGCTTTATAGTTAGAAAGCTTTTCCTAATATCTGACCTAAATCTCCTTTGCTGCAAACTAAGGCTATTATTTCTCCCTTTTGTCTTCATTGGATAAGGAGAACAATTGATCAGCATCCCCTTTTAAACAGCTCTTCACTATCTGAAGACTGTTATCAGGTCCCTTCCTCAGCCTTGTTTGAAGACTAAACATGTCCAGTTTTTTAACCTTTTCTTATGGGTTAGTTTTTTCTAAACCTCTTATCACTTTGTTGGTCTTCTCTGAATCTCTCCAGCTTATTCACATCTTTCCTAAAGTGTGGCACTCAAAACTGGACACAGTACTTCTGGGTAAGGCAGGACAGTTGCTTCCTGTGTTACATATGGTACTCTTGTTAATGCACCCCAGCATACTAGCCTTTTTGCAACTGAATTACGCTGTTTGCTCATACTCAGTCTGTGATCCACTGTAACCTCCATATCCTTTCCCGCAGTACTAAAGTCTAGCCAACTCTTCCCCTCTTGTATTTGTGCATTTTATTTTTCCTTTGTAAGTAAAGTACTTTTCACTTCTCTTTATTGCATTTCATCTTGTTGATTTCAGACCAATTCTCTAATTGTCAGGGTCCTTTTGAATTCTAGTCTTGTCCTCCAGGGTGGCTGCAACCCCTCCCAGCTTGTTGTCATCTGCAAATTTTATCAGCATATTCTCCACTCCATTATCTAATTTAATTGAAATGTTGAATAGTACTGGAGCTAGGACAGACGGACACCTGTGGGATCCCACTAGAAGATTCATCACCCCAATTTGATAGTAAACCATTTATAATTATTCTTTGTGTGTTTTTTCAATCAGTTGTACGCCCATCTTATAGTAATTTCATCTAGACCACATTTCCCTAATTTGCTTATGAAAATGTCATGTGGAACTATGTGAAGTCTTACTAAAATTGGGATCATGTCTACTGCTTCCCCCACCCCCGCTCCCCCCGTCTGCTAGATCAGTAATGCTGTCAAAGAAGGAAATTGCGTTGTTTGGCATGACTTGCTCTTAACAAATCCGTGTTGACCATTATTTACCACTTTATTGTCCTTTAGGTGCTTACAAATTGATTGTTAATAAGGTACGCCTGAAGTCCCTGCTCCCTTATTCATATTAGTGATCCAGTCAACTGTAGTGACCCTCTGTAGTAACAATATCTGGATGTGAATTTTGCCATATGGGAATATAGAATTCCCTCAACATGTGTAGAGCAAATGACCTCAGCAGGCACACTCACCATGCTGCACACCAGCTTCCACACACTTCCTCCTCCTTCATTCAGCAGTGACCTCTGAAAATCTGGAAAGAAAAAGCAAGATATTCAGATCTTAGAACTTCACTGCCTGCATTTAACATTCAAGTCCGGGTATATTGCAGTGTTGAATTGGCCTACAGCAGCAGTTCTCAAACTTACCTGAACTGTGATCCTTTTTTCTTCAGCTGCCCAGCGGCGCGACTCTTTGTATGTCCGCCGAAAAGCCGCTGAATGAATTACGTCTATATTTGGCGGCTTTTCAGGGGACATGCCGAGCACTCCCGAGTGTGCGCCGAATCCGGAAACAATCACTTCAGCAGCATTTGGGAGCGCTCGGCATGTCCCCCGAAAAGCTGCCGAATGCTGAAGTAATTCATTCGGCGGTTTTTAGCAGCAGCAGGGGCTCGCGACCCCCTGGGAAGCGGATGGCGACCGCCCTGGGGGTCACGACCCCCAGTTTGAGAACCACAGGCCTACAGCAAACCATCTTAAATAAGCATCACCCTGGCCTGTTGGAATGCAAAACTGAACGTATGCTGTCGGTGAACTGTAGACTCCAGAAGGCATATTTGCTTCTACCGGAACTATGCTGCTCCTCTGTACAGTGAAGATCAAAATTCCTTCTTCCTGTAGACTGCTTTCAAACAGCCTTTTATTGCTTTACCAACTGAGATGCCAGTGGGTCTTTTACTATTTTATTCCATTTTCAACATTCTGATGGGATATTCATCTATTTATTTAAAATTGTGTTCTCTTGAACACACCGTTCACTTCGGCAACATAAGCCTTCTAAATCACGTCAACAAGCTTTTGGATGAGAATGTGCTTACCACAAAGAAATCAAAAAGTAGGTTCTATAGCCCTGTGTCAGTCTCTCAGGATGTATATTCCCAACTCTACATGAAGTTGAAAATTCAGTGGCTATTTCCTTCTTGAAGAAGCTGAGACAGGGATAGTTCTAATTCCTGTTAAGACAGGCTGAAATTTTAGTATAGGTATGGAAGGATCTTAATAAACTACAAAGTTAAGACTAAGTTACAATGAGGAATTTAACTGATCACAGTTGTGTGAAACTAATCCACCTAAAATGACTCACTATTTAACACTGTTGTGCTAAAAATGCAAAGATTTGTCTGTTCACAGTGTTATGGTTATTTCTGAAACCAGAAGTGCAAGATCTAAGGCACACATGTGATTGTAGGAATAGTTAAAAATGGACATTAGGCCACACTGCAAAATGGAAACGTTTTTACTATTCCAAGAGATGACAGCCAACATAGCTGATTTCGTACCGTAAATGGAGTGCTTTTGTGTGAAGTTTTGATGTCAAAGGAAGTATTTAAGAACCCGTTTTCTGAATTCCAGAGTATCTAGCCTGTGTGAAAAAAGAGGCTAGAGCCTCAGAAGTCTTAAGACTCTCAGGTTTCTATTTTCTTACATAAAAACAGCCATGCTGGGTCAGACCATTGGTACCTATAGCCCAGTATCCTGTCTTTTAACAGTGGCTGGTGCCTCATGCTTCAGAGGGAAGGAACAGAACAGGACAGTTATTGAGTGATCCATCCAATCATCCTCTCTCAGCTTCTGGCAGTCAAGGTTTGGGGGATATCCAGAGCATGGGTTTGTCTCTAACCATCTTGGCTTATAGCCATTGATGTTTATACCCATGAACATTTCTAATTCTTTTTTAATCTAGTTATGTTTTTTGCTTCACAACATCCCTTAGCAATGAGTTCCACAGGCTGGCTGTGTGTTGTGTGAAGAAATACTTCATTATTTTGAATCTGCTGCTTATTAATTGCATTGGATGACCCGTTGTTCATCTGTTGTCTAATAATTCTGTGCTTTACCATAGTTTCAACCAGATTTCTGCTACTGAAGTAAGGCTTACCAGCCTGTACTTGCCAGGCTTGCCTGTCTAGCCTTTTTTTAAAAATCAGCTTTGTTAGCAATCCTCTAGTTATCTGGTACAGAGGCTTATTTAAGTGGTAGGTTACAGATCGCAGTTGTTAGAGCTGCAATTTCATAGGCGTTCCTTCAGAACTCTTGGGTGAAAACTGTCAGATCCTGGTGACTTATTTCTGTAACATTTATCAATTTACTCTATTGACACCTCACTCTTGGACAGTACCTTAAATTTGTCACCATAAAAAGAATGGGTCTCCCTCACATCCTCTGCAGTGAAGACTGATGCAGAGAATTCATTTAGATTCTCCACAGTGGTCTTGTCTTCCTTGAGTGCTCCTTTTAACACTTTGATCGTCCAGTGGCCCCACTGATTGTTTGGTAGACTTTCTGCTTCTGAAGTACTTATAAAAACTAACAATTCTTTAATCTTTTGCTAGTTGCTCTTAACATTCTTTTGTGGCCTGCCTAATTGTACTTGACTTGCCAGAGTTTTTGTGCCTTTTTGCTTTCCTTAGAATTTGACTTCTGATTTTTTTTAAAGGCTCATCTCCCCCCGCCTTCCCCCCCGCCCCCAAAAAAACGCACAAAACTTCCTTTACTCTGTTTAGGCATGGCTTAGACATGGCGGCCTTTTTTTGGTCGGCCTTTTTTTTTTTTTTTTGGGTGGGGGGCGTTAATTTGGGTATACATTTAGTTTGAGCCTCTGCTCTCGTGTTTTATCTCCATCAGCTTGCAGGCATTTCACTCTTGTGACTGTTCCTTCTAATTTCCGTTCAACTAGCTTTCGCAGTATTATTGCCCTTTTGGAAGTTAAATGCTTCTGTGGTGTTTCTCTTTGGTTTCTTCCTCCTTACAAGGATGTTAAATTTATTTACATTATGATTGATGATACCGATCAGTTCAGGCGTGTTCGCCTGGACCTAGTACTACGCTCTGCTTGGAATTAACTCAATAATTGCCTCTCCCCTTTTGAGTTCCAAGATTAGCTGCTTCAAGAAGCAGTCATTAACGGTGTCTGGAAATTTTATCTCCGCATCCCAACCTGAGGTGACATTCCCAGTTAATATGGAGATAATGAGGGATTTCAACTATTACTAGGGTTTCTGGTTCTGTAGCCTGTCTAATTTGCCTGAGCATTGCACAGTCAGTCATCCCTTTGGTCAGATGGTTGATAATGCATTCCTACTGCTATACTCTTATTAGTCAAGCAAGGAATTTTTATCCATAGAGATTCTATGGTAGTTTTGCTTTATTAAGATTTTCAGTATACTCAACTGTATGCTTTCTTTCATATATAGTGTCACTCCCCCACCAGTGCAACCTGCTTTCATTCCCATATATTTGTACTCTAGTATTATTGTGTCCCATTGATTATCATCATTCCACCAAGTTTCTGTGATGCATATTGTTAGATCAAGATCCTAATTTAATAACAGGCACTCAAGTTCGCTCCCTGATATTTAGACTTACATTTTTATATAAGCACTTGTGATATTTATCAATATTTAGTTGTCTACCTTCATGTGGTGTAATTGAATGGGACTCCTTTTTTGTGTTTGACTGTTCAGTTCCTGCCTGTAGCTTACTTCTGTCCTCTCATTTTTCCTAGGATATAGTATCCCCTTTAATAAATCTTCCCCTAGGGGATGTCCATCTGAACCACATATGCCTTATGCCTGTCGGATTTCTGCCAGCCCTTAGTTTAGAAACTCCTCTACAGCCTTTTCAATTTTACATGCCAGAAATCTGGTTCCATTTTGGTTTAGGTGGAGCCCATCTTTCCTGAATAGGCTCCTCCTTTCCCAGAAGGCTCCCCAGTTCTTAATAAATTTAAAGCCCTCATCCCAATACTGTCATTTCATCTACGCATTGAGACCCTGCGTGTGAAACTGGAACCATTTCAGAGAATGCTATCAAGGAGATCCTGGACTTTAATCTCTTACCTAGTAGCCTAAATTTGGCCTCCAGGATTTTACTTTTCCTTATGGCAGTGACACTTACGTGTGTCATGATCACTTGCTCCTCCTCAGCACTGCACATAATCTAACTAGATATGTCTAAAGGTTCACAACCTTTGCACCCAGCAGGCAATTCACCACACAGTTCTCCCAATCTTCATAAACCCATCTATATTTGTGATAACTGTATCCACCTTTACTATTACCTGTCTCATTCTGATAGCCTTCTGGGGGAGAGAACTCCAGTTATCTGCACTGTAAGCGGCTACCATGACATCTGTAAGGAGGGTCCCAACCATGGGAGAGTTTCCCTTCCCTCCAGCGTGATGTTCTTTTTCCCTTGAGATTTTCATTTTCCTCAATAGCATAGAAGCTGTCAGACTGAAGGTGGGACCACTCTGTTGTGTTCTGGAAAGTCTCTTCTGTGTACCAAATTTATAAGGAATTGGGTTTGGAGGAATGCCCAGCTTTTAGCAAGTTTTAAACTTTACTCCTTGATGAGAGCCAAAATAGTAAACCTATTACAGTAAAGTTCTTAACATCAATAAATCTGAATCCTGACTATAGTGGTAAATATTTAAGTGCTAAAAAAAGAATGCCTGGCCACTTTGCTTTGGTTCTGGTAGGAAAGAGCTATTGCTACTAACCTTTTATATTTATGGAAAAATAGCTTGTTTGATTAAATAAGCTGTTTGAACATATTTACTTCATTATGTTTAGAGGGGTGCCTTTACTCAAATGTATCGAGAAACAATGTTTTCTAGGCATGCAAAACTTTTCATTAGAAACAAACATTTTTGAAATTTCTATGGATTTGATCCTTAGAACAAAGGTGTTGCATTTGACAGGCTCTTTCTAGTGATAAATTTCAGGTTTGTTTACATGGATTATTTAGGTAATGGAGATAATAGTTTCATTTTTGAAATTGTGTGGCACCAATGATTGGATTTGACAGTCCATTAATCAATTCAATACTGGGTGTTGAATGCAAGTTTTGGGGGTTTTTCCCTGACAAATTTCACAACCAGGCTTGTATATTCACTTCCAAATTATGATACTGTTAATATGTAGATCCGGATTCCTTAGGCATCAGCAGAGAACATGGTAGTCACAGGAAGTACTTAGTTTTGTCCTCATTTAAAACCTAAAATATCCCATTACTTTGAACTTTTCTCAGCCTGTAAATTAATTAAGAAAATATTGAAGGCATGCATCTGTATAAATGGAGCAACGTATCTTGCCCTCCTAGCAATATCCTTTACATTTGAGTAATTTCATATCAAATTTTTTGAGTTCTTAAATAATGCATTTTATGATGCCCTCCTGGACTAAACAGTACTTGTACATACAACACTCTGAGTTAAACTTTGGGGAAAATCAGATGTTTATAAATCGTACAAGAGCTATTAATTTTTTCCCTCTTTTTAAATTCTGGACTTAGGTAAAAGAGTACAGATTCGGAAAGCACCACAAAGTATTCCAGATGCAGTGCCGGAGAGGAAAAGGTCAACACCCATCAATCCTGCAAATACGATACGAAAGACCCATGTAAACAACAGTGTTTCTCAGCGACCATATAGAGACAGGGTGATTCACTTACTGGCATTGAAGACCTACAAGAAACCAGAGCTACTTGCTCGCTTGCAGAGAGATGGCGTGAATCAAAAAGACAAGAACTCCCTTGCAGCTATCCTTCAGCAGGTGAGAATATCTGGACAAGATGTCTTTCCTGCTTTTTCTGCTCCTTCTGGTTGTTTCTTAATACAGTTCAGGATGCTACTCTCATATTTCATCTAGAAAAGTGAGGGTTCACTTTGGCGAATGGTGGACACATTCATTAATACTGGTGCTTTGACAGACTTCTTGAAAAGCTATCCGTTTTGTAAGTACTTAAAATAAAACAAAGTGGAAATTTAATGAGTTTATAGGGGAAGTTTGTACTATTATGAACAGCTTTAGAAGTCTTCAAGTGTTAGGGAACAATTGCTGGGAATATTTTTAGCTATCTTGTTCCTATTGCAGTTTTTTCCCCCGGAGGCTTATTCTTGTTACTCCAAGCTTCTTAATTGGTGAACATAGCTTCTCTTAACTGTTCAGACTAATTCACTAAGGGACTTATGTTTCCATTGACAAGTTTGCTAGCCCTTTTTATGAAGAGGAAAACTGTTTTTTTGGCGGGGAGAGGAGGAAGGTAATGTTTAAATGAGGGGGGAAATCTGCATAATCAAGAGTAGTGGCCTATAAATTGGCGCCTAACCACATTGAGTTCTATTACAAAATATTTAACTAGCTATCCTGGAATTGAAACTCTTATTTAAATGTTACAGTAAATGAAAATATTGGTGTTTGCTTTCTGTCAAAGAAAATGTATTTAAATAGTTTGTTCTTCACTAAAAACATGAATGATATTTTAGAAGGAACTTCATATCTGTTTGCAAAAGAAAATATCTGTAACATGTACTGCACACTTTAATGTATGTATATGCATGCAAAGATGGCTGTGGAATTGAAGAAGTCCATTTTACACTGCACTGTTCACACATTGTTTAAGTTGTGCAGTGGGAGCTTTCAATGTCAGAGCCCTTTGAGTGAATTACAGTTCTCTCTGGAGCCATCCATTATCCTTCACTTCTTTAACCTCTATAAAGATCATAAGAACGGCCATACAAGGTCAGGCCAATGGTCCATCTGGCCAGTGGTATCCTGTCTTCTGACAGTGGCCAGTGCCAGATGCTTCAGAGGGAATGAACAGAACAGACAGTTTATTGAGTGGTCTATTCCCTGTTATCCACTCCGAGCTTCTGTCAGTCAGAGGTTTAAGAACACTCAGAGCATGGGGTTGTGTCCCTGAACATCTTGGCTGATAGCTATTGATGAGCATATTCTTCATGAATGTTTGTTTTTTTTTTTTAATCCAGTTATACTTTTGCCCTTCACAACATTCACTGGCAAGAAATTGCACAGATTGTGCAGTAAGAGGAAGTACTCCATTCCGTATTTGTTTTGAACCTGCTGTGTATTAATTTCATTGGGTGACCCTGGTTCTTGTATTATGTGAAGGGGTAATAACACTTCATTATTCATTTTTCTCCACACCATTCATAATTTTATAGACTTCAATCTTATCCCCACGTAGTCCTCTTTTTTTTTTTTTTAAAGAGATGGTCATCTGTGTCCGTATATTGCTTAACCCCCTTCCAAGAATTCTAGTAGATTGGAGAGGCATGACTTCTGTTTACAAAAGCCATGCTGACGGTTCCCAAACATATCGTGTTAATCTTTTGTTCTCTCAATGAACGTGACTTTTTTTGTAGCTGAGTTCTAATTCTTTTGGAGAGGGTAGTGAATTTTTATCCTTCACCAAAATTATCCTTAAGCTTGCGTTGTGTAATTTTAGGTATGCTCATGGACTCCTGGACTCAAAGGGTTGAGTTCTCATTTCATGTCCCATTATAAACCATTGTGGGGAAAAATGCTTGCTGGGATACCTTTTTATCACTGTTTTGCATATTCCCACATTGGCCACCAGCTGGCTGTAAATGTAGTCTCACTTCATTTTATTCATCTCTAAAATAAGCTTTAATAAAAATTTTGGTGTGGCTTAATCCACCACTTACAGAATTCTTTTTATACATATTTTCTATAACATCCATCTCTATAATGGTTAATTCATTGACTTTTAAACCAGGAATAAGTGCCTTGTGTCCATTTATGAATCAAGCAGTAATAAATATGCTTAAATCAGTTTCTAGACAGTAAGATTAAATTTATGTATATTTTAAGTGTATGTAAACTGATGTATTTTTATGCAGCTGTTAGTGTGTTGGCAGTTGTCATTTTCTGTAGCCTGCTGTCCTAGTTCTAAAAGATTAGGATGACCAATTCTGAAACTTCAGCTATGGGGTAGCTGTGTAGCAAAGGAATTGGACCTGGATGAAACATTGACAAGTTTTTAACCTGGATCAAAGAAAGGAATTGCTAATAAACTTTGTTCATCTGCCAAAACAATAAACTGAAAGTTTGAGTGGTGCTTTTGTTAAAATGTTCACAGTTAGCTGTCAGTTAATTGTATAGTTTAATCAAAAGCTGTACTTATATCTCTTTTTACCATAATACTTCAGTCCCCTTTCAGAACCTACTGATGCTAATATAAAATTCTAAAGGCGAGGCCTGCATAAGTGCACAGTGGGGGAAGAGGGAGATGGGTTCAATAATTATTTTTTTTTTCCCCCTCCAATCCATCTTCCTCCATGATTGTGGTATGGAACACCTGTCTCAATGCCTGCTACCTTCCCAGTGCATGCACCTTTCAGAAAAGTGCCATTCAAAGTGCTTGAGTTACTACTTGGCCTTCAGAAGCCAGCAGGGATGGCTGCTGGTTCAGTATAATGCTAACTCATCTTATTTCTACACTACAAAGTTTTTATTTTTAGTTCAGTAATGCTATCATTTCATCAGCAAAGTTCTAATACACCTTTTATTAGAAAGTGTTACACCATAAATTAGGGGTGAGCAAACTATGGCCCATGGGCTGTTTTAAGGCTGGCCCACAAGCCGCACCACATGACTCGGCCACATGGCTCGACTCCGGTTGGGCACTGGGTCTGGGGCCACATCACGTAGCACCCGGAAGCTGCCGCATGGCCCCATTCTGGCTTCAACGTGCTCCAATAGGAGCTGCAGGGACAGTGCCTGCAAATGGGACAGTGTGCAGAGCCGCCTGGCTACGCATCTGCGTAGTAGCCGGAGAAGGGACATGCCACTATTTCCAGGACCCACTTTAGGTAAGTGCTGCTCAGAGCCTGAGCCTGCCCCAGCCTTGATCCTCTTCCCCTGCCCCAGCCCTGATTCCCCCCCCTCCCATTCTCCAAACCCCTCGAACCCAGCCCAGAACACCCTCCTGAACCCCGAACTCCTTATTCCCAAACTCATCCCAAAGCTCACACTCCCTCCCGCACCACAGCCCTAGTTTGGTGAGCATTCATGGCCCACCATACAATCTCTATTTCCTGATGTGACCCTCAGGCCAAAAGTTTGCCCACTCCTGCCATAAATGGTCTTGAATACACAAGTGTATTAACTCTTAGCTAGGGGCTGGAACTGAGAGCCTAAACCTAGTTACTGTTTGCACATATAAGAAAACCTTGGTTACTGAAAGTACTACTATTACCTTACTGTTCCTAACAAATGGTTTGATTTTGGTTTGAGTTTATTTGTTTCAGACAATATGGCGGATCACTGGAAGTCTTTACAGGCAAAATATAGGCATATACAAGCCCTAGTATTTTTTTTTAATACAATATCACAACCAGCTATGACAGAATACATGAAACACTTTAAAAATGAGGCAGGGAACAATACAAAACATACCTAATGTATTTGATCCACTAGCACAGGGGTTGGCAACCTTTTCGAAGTGGTGTGCCGAGTCTTCATTTTTTCACTCTAATTTAAGGTTTCGCATGCCTTATTACATTTTAATGTTTTTAGAAGGTCTCTTTCTATAAGTCTATAGTATATAACTAAACCATTGTTGTATGTGAAGTAAATAAGGTTTTTAACGTGTTTAAGAAGCTTCATTTAAAATTAAATTAAAATGCAAAGCCCCCCGGACCAGTGGCCAGGACTAAGGTAGTGTGACTGCCACTGAAAATCAGCTCACGTGCCGCCTTTGGCACCCATGCCATAGGTTGCCTACTGCTGCACTAGTTCGTGTTCAGATGCCCTCTTTCTTTGAGACTTAGTCCAAATTTTTTCGGGGAGCAGGGCAAATCTGCATAAATCACAATGATTGTATCCATATGCTTTTCAGTGTACAAGGCTCTCTTTAATATCTTGACTAGGAGTAACAGGCAAAGGGCCGGTTTCTGAACTTCAGAGGTCTGTTACAGATAGTACAGTTTGAGGGTCTAAAATGGGATTTGAAGGGGGAAAGTTGCCAAATTAATGCTTAGATGTGGCAGGCATCAGTGAGCATGGACTCTTATCAACATGACTTTATTTCAAATATACAATATATCTCTCTTCAGGAAAGGAAGGGGAGACCAATCAAAAGCTGTCTTAAAGCAGAGCATTTATAGGATGTATATGCTAATACCCAACAAGGCATTAATTAGTATGGCGTTATGAATAAACATTTTTTCCTGGAATTCATGGATATCTGTTTTGCATGTACATTTAAGGCTTATGATAGATTTAGGTGTGGAACAGGACATGTACATCCCTTACTTACTTTTGTGCAAATTTTTACTGGTACTCTTATTGTATGTCTAAAATGTATTGACGTACGTGGCTGTAGTTATTTTACATCATTAAAACCAAAACTTTTTAGGTATTCTTTGAAAAATATGGTCACTCATTAAAGATAAAACAGTTTTTGTCCCTTTTTCATTAAAGGGAAAATTTAGTGTTGAGTCAAGTGTTGCACTATCTTGACACTCCCTAGTGGAATGTTACAACTAACTTCATGTGGTTTCTAGGAAGTGTGAATGTACTAACCTCCATGACCCAGTCTCTGGGAAACAAGAAAAGCTACCTATTTTTGTCATAATCATTTGGCAAGATAAAAAAGCTGCTCTTGCTGGCACTGCAGTATGAGTTACCGCTATTCCAAGTGCTGTGCCAGTTCTCTCTCTCTTTTGTGATCTAGCATCATTGATGTCAACAGAACTGTGTTAGCTGCTATTCCATTAGAAATGCAGGGAAAATAAACACTTTATAATTCAAGTTCAAACCTGAATGCCTAAAGTTAGAATTTGAAATTTGTATTTAGTCATGTAAATATGAATAAGTCTGACTAATGCACGTTGATCTTTGGATCTTCTGGAAAATCAGGCTATTCTTTTATAAGTACCTAAATTCACACACCCAAGATAGTGAAAACTTTAGTATACCAAAATTTTCACTATATGAAAATATACTGTCCTTTTATTGCTTTTAAAGCCAAAGGCTAGAAAATACAGAATACATTTTTCATGTTTATATTTTCCACTTATATTTAAACTGTCCAATCTTTTCTAGTGTTGTAACTTGTAGATAGCTTTAATATTTGTATTTTTAAATATATGTTTGTAGGTAGCCAACTTGAATCCCAAGGATAACTCTTACACTCTGAAGGATTATGTGTTTAAAGAGATCCAAAAAGATTGGCCTGGATACAATGAGATAGACAAACAGTCATTGGAGTTGGTACTTTCTAGGTAAGTTCAATCTTTTTCTTTAATGGTAGCAATAAAAGAATACATTGTTTGAGAAGTAACAGGCTTCTTTCTTCCCAAATAATGTAAGATCTATTAGAGCATCTTTTTTCTTGATTTTTTCCTTGTAACCTGGAATATGGGTGATCTTTACAGAAAACTAAATTCATCTCAGAATGCCACCAGCACCAGTCATTTGGAATCTTCTCTAAGTTCTTCTAAAGATGCTGCATCTGCTTCTCCTTCCCAGGTATTTAATTTGTGATTTTCTTTACATTGCAATATGATGCAGTCAGACTTAATACATATGAGTTTTATATTGGTGTGAAAGATTTAATAATGTAATGAGAAGCACCAATACCCCTTATAATGTATGAAGAAGGTGAAGCAACCATATAATTGGATGGTGGCATAGAATATAACTTAAAAAGAGTTGCACCATGGAAGACTGTGGAACTGATGTGTAGGTTTTTTTAAAAAAATTCTTGTCGTGTAGATCCTAAAAACCTCTAAACTTAATAACCATGTATTTCAAGATCAAATAGCATTGTAATAAACCAGACTTCTGTGTAGATGGCTCATAAAATGTTTTGTGAACATAGATTCTCAAACTGTGCCTATTGCTATGGTATTTGAACTCATAAGTGACCATACAAAATGTAACTATTAATAGCATGTTGGCAAAAGTTGTGTCCTTACGCACAGTTGAACTTGTCCTCAAAGGCTTAACTTTTTAGGTGTCAGTCACTTTCTGGTTGTTAAATGCTTAGACAAAAAAATATACCTTATATATTGTCAAACAATTTATCTTGGTGTGTCTTGGTACTTCAAATGAAGGCAAGATACTGTATTACTTAACTCTTGTACCCTGTTATATGCTGTGGGTGTTCGGTCTATCTCTTCTGTCATATTGTGTTGATATTTGATATTTCTATCATATAGGCATTTTTATGCTGCAGCCTTTTAACCCTTAGTTTAAATGCAGTATCTTTACTAGGCAGGACAGAAATAAGGTGTTTTAGGACAGCAATATTCTGTTTATGGAAAAAATACTTAATCAGTTATGATTAAGTGTGGTCCACTGGGTAAAGTATGGAACTGAGTCAGAAGACCTGGGTTCTAGATTCAGTTTGGCTACAGGTGTCTAAGATCTTGGATAAATCACTTATTTCTCTGTGCTTCCCTTGTTCATCTATAAAATTGAGATAATACTCACTTTAATAAAGCACTGGGAGACTTTCACATGAAAAGCAATAATTAAGATACTTTATCATTGATTACAGTAAAAATATAAAATAGCACAATAGCGAAGGCAGTAGAAGAGCATTCTAAAAATTATTGGGTGATGCTTTCATTTTCTGTTTCAGGACAGGTGAAACTAAGTACTGAACATTCTCTACTGAGGCTATTAACATGCTCGGGAGAGGGGGAAATAAAAATACATACCTGTTTCTTGTCAACTTTGGCTACTGTTTCTCATGGTAACAGTGAAATTAGTATAAATTGTGTGGTTCCATCTTCTCATCTGCTCCAATGCACACATTGAATCTGGAAGTAATTCAGCTGTGTGGTACAGAGCTGTGCCTGGCACTTCTGGTCAGAGGCATTCCTTTGTACCGAAATATAAGCAATATATGCTTGTTAAGCAAATTGACATGGGTCAGATAGTATTTCAAAAGAACTCCAGTATTCTCTGAGGATAATTTAGACCCCAGGTTCCCTATAGCAGAAACTAGATTTTTTCCTTGCCTCTTTTTGAGGTTCAGGCTTTCTGATAAGCACTCTGTTCCATGTTGGAACTGCTTGAATAAAACAGACTATACAGAAGCAGCAACTGCTTACTTACTGAATGTATCTGCACAGCACAAATATCTAGAGTACTGACTAACCTGTTCCAGCATGGGCTGGGATACTTCCCCAGACAATGTCTTATGTGGTTCCAAAGTCTTGGTCACAGATCTGAAGGGGATTTTCTCAGGATGGCGAAAAAAATATTTTTTAAAGCTATCTAGATTTATTTTTTAAGCATGAAACAAAGCACATGTTTAGCTGTCGTGATCTTCAAAAATAAACTAACAAGCATAAGAGACTAAATTTTAATCAGTTTGTTGTAGATGTATCTTAGAATTGCACTAAATGGAAACTAATGGTCTTTTTTATTGCAGAAACGACTGTTGGATTCAGATTTTATTGATCCTTTAATGAATAAAAAACCAAGAATATCTCACCTTACCAATAGAGTTCAACCAACATTAAATGATCACTTGACTGCTTCCAATGAGAGAGCTGCTGCTGCACCACCACCACCACCACCACCACCTCCCCCTTCAGCAGCTGCCACCCCAGCTCCTCCAACACTTTCTTCAACTCGCCTTCCTGTTTCAAATCCACCTCAGCCAGTAAACTCTAACTCCAATTCCCCTAGCACTCCTGAAGGCCGGGGGACTCAAGACCTGCCTGTTGATAGTTTTAGTCAGAATGGCAGCAGCATCTTCGAGGACCAGCAAGAAAAATATACCTCTAGGACTCCTTTGGAAATGCCAGCACCCACTGCAGTTGAATTAGCATGTCCAAAGTCAACAGACGAGATACAGTCAGTGTTGCACAAAAAATCCAAAAAGAAGTCGAAAAAACATAAGGAGAAGGACCAAATCAAAAAACATAATATGGAGAGTATGGAAGAGAAGGAGAAAGAACTTAAGAAAGAAGAAATTGTCAAGCTGAAAAATTCCGGTTTGGAGTCAAGTGAAGGTATTTAAAAAAAGAGCACTTTAGATTCCTTTATGGATAAGTGAGACTGATCTGGTGGGTAAAACGATGGACCAGAAATAAGACCTCAGTTCCACTCCTAACTGCTACTGACTCACTAAACATTGAACAAGTGACTTAATCTCTCTCTGCTGCTTCCTTCCATAGCTGTAAAATTGGAATAATGATAGTTACCTGCCTTTACATATAGCAATTTTCACCTGAACCAAGGTGCAAATTATTCTTTTGCTAAGCTTTAAGGCTATATAAAAACAAAGGGGAGGAATGACACGTGTACACAAGTACAGCTATATTGGCACTCAGGACAAACGTTCTTCAGGGGTTTTTTGGTAAGATTGACTTCAGCTTTTGAATAACAGGAATAATTCATATTTTTTAAATATAAACAGTTCATTGTTGGAAAGGAGTGTGGGGTAGTCGAAAGGAGAGAACAAAAAAAAATACTACTTTGGTTTTGTTTTATAAATTATAAGCTGTTCACATACCACTTTTAGGCAGGACAGTTAAATTGATTTGACCTAATACAGTTAATTAATGGGCATCAGTACTGTTGATGTTCACTGCATTCTTTGGAGAACTGACTGAGACTTCATGGATGTGAAATGACTTCTAAAGAAAAAGCAAACTGAAATTTGACTATACAGTAAACATTGTACTGTGTGATTCAGTAACAGTGTTCTCATTTCACAGTTGCTGGAAGACCAGTCCACAGAAAATTAATGGATTTTGAAAATTAACAAGTAAAAGTACACACTAAAGGAAGAGATAATGTTGCATAACATACGCTTAACTGCAGTTTATTTTTAATTATAGTACAGTAGCAGTTTTAGAGTAATTTTGTGTTTAAAAGAAAAATCTAGCATTATGAATCTTTACTCCAGAGTATTCCAGATGTCTGAGAACCTTGCAGTTTATGCAGATGTAAAGTAAAGTTTTGATTTGGAAACTTCTCTCCTTCCTTTTTCCTGATCCAGAAATGATTCTTACTACTACTTTAAGCAGTAGTGGAGAGGATATAAAAGAAAATCTTAAAATCCTGCTTGCAAAACCAAATAAAAGCTTGCCAAATATATTTGCTTTCTTAATGCTATTAAAAAAAAAAGATTTGGAATCTCACTGTTAATTCAAAATCCATAAGATATCAGTTGGAGCTACAAAGTTTTTTAATATTGACATTAAATAAACAAATATCAAGTGTGAGTAAGGGCAATTCCTTTAACCTTGCAGTTCATGTTTTAAGTAGCTTTTGTTAAATTAGAAGTCAGATTCAGCCCTAACTTAGTCTAAAACTGCTTTTCATCTCTGGAAACAGAGCCAATTGTATGGATTGGACTCTTTTTGAAATCCTTACTCTTGCACGCTGCTGAAGGATAAACCTGGATCTTTATGGTTCATTTAGACACACACAATATGGCTGCCCTTTCAGGGGTGAAATATGTTTCTGAAAATCTTTGTGCTCAGTGCACCAGTATATGGTAGCATTCAGGATGCTTTTGTCAGTTACAGAATTCTAAATGCCTAATAAAATTCTATATTGTGCCTCAAATTGATATTTATACTGCTAGAGCACATACAACCTGCTGGGCACATTCAGAGGAAGACCTGGTTTTCAAATATGTTAATTTAAAAAATTACTTACTCCTTTTTAAAATTGAACTTTTGTTCATCGTACTGAAATTTTGACAACACAGGTTTTATTTGTATTATAAAAATATTTTATTTTGTATATCTCACGGAATTGTTAGTTACTATTAAACTGCACTTCTGATTAGGCTTCAACTGGAGTATTGTGTCCAGTTCTGGGTGCAGCATTTCAGGAAAGATGTGGATAAATTGGAGAAAGTCCAGAGAAGAGAAATAAAAACAATTAAAGGTCTAGAAAACATGACCTATGAGGAAGGAGTAGGAAAAAAAGGGTTTGTTAGTCTGGAAAAGAGAAGACTGGGAGGGCACATAAGTTTGTAAGTACATAAAAGGTGGCAGTTCTTCGAGTGCTTGCTCATATGCATTCCAGTTAGGTGTGCATGTGCTGCGTGCACGATCGTCGGAAGATTTTTCCCCTAGCTACTGGCCGAGTCGGCTAGGGAGCCCCCTGGAGTGGTACCGATATAGCGCCGCATATATACCCCTGCTGACCCCATCCCCACCCAGTTCCTTCTTACCACCCATGACGGTCGTTGGAATGTGGAGTTCAGCTAGCTGCTCTCCATTCTCCCTAGCTCTTTCTGTAAAGTTGTATATAGTTCTTAGATAGTTTAGTTAAGTGTTTATAGTGTGTTTTAGTAAGGGGAGGATTCTCTTCCCCACCAAAGCCTGGGCTCTGTGCCCAAGGCTCCGGGCTTTAAGCCCTGTACCGCATGCGGGAAGCCGTGCCAGTGGGTGACCCGCATGACTCCTGCCTCAAGTGCCTCGGGGAAGCTCACCAGGCAGATAAGTGCAGGATCTGCAAGGGTTTTCGCCCTCGCACAAAAAAGGAGCGGGACTTTAGGCTTAAGCAGCTCCTCGTGGAGACAGCCCTCGCCTCGGCACCGCTGGTAAGCAAACCTGGCACCAGCTCATTGGTGCAGAGTGCCGCGCTGTCCACATCGGTCCTGGCCCCGAGACCCTTGGCCCTGGCACCGAAACCGCCGCCTTCAACCCAGCGCCGGTCACACTCGCTGCTAAAGAAGGCTAAGGACGCAGCGGCTCTGGCAGCCCGATCCCACCCGCCTGCAAAGTCAAGTCTCGTGGGGGAGCGCCCGAGACAGGCTTCTGAGACTATGACCCCGTCAACTCCGGCACAACAGCTGTCAAGTCCAGGATGCCCGGAATCACCCTTGAGAGCCCCGGTGGAACCGTGTCTCCCTTCGACCCCAGACATGTATGCAGCGGCCAGGGACCTTATCGCTCTAAGGGACCCGACCCCGCCACTGAGATCACAGCCAACCAGAGGGGAGCCGGCCATGCTACATCCACCGGCACCGCCCTCCGAGGCACCCCAGCACTCTGCCCTGGACTCTAGACCCTGGCTCAAGCCAAGGCACCGATCACACTTCCGGTGCTGATCACAATCCCAGCACCGGTCTGAGTCTCGACGCTGATCGGCATCCCGGCGCTGCTTAAGATCGAGGCGCCGATCTTGGTCACGTCATAGGTGCCGAGGGGACCGTCTGTCGGAGTCCTGGCGCCGATCCCCAGCTTGTTGCCACTCGCTGCCAAGGCATCAATCATGTTCCAAATCACCGCCCCGGCACCGCGTACAGCACTGGTCTCCATATGGACCCTACACGGCAGGGACTGAATACCACAGGGACCGCTCAGCCTACAGGTCCCACTCGGGATCCCGGCACCGCGACCACCATCGGTCTCAGTCGTGGCACCGCTCACTGGCACTGCAGCAGCAGAGTGCCCTCTCGGCACCTCCATGGCCCTCCAGGTCGGCCTCCGCATCGCCCTGCTTGGAGCGAGACTCCAGGGTTAGCTGGGCGCCGGACCAGCCTGCGGGCACTGAGGGTCATTGGCCTGACCAACACCCGGACCAAGCTCAGGGCTCCTCTCAATGGCCCTTTTGGACCCCTTGGGCACACCACCAGTCCCAAGGGGCTCCCTCGGGTGTCTCCCTGGCCTCGGAGTCCCGGGGTCCAGAGGCCACTCTTAGCTGCCCTCCAGCCAGCGGAGCTGATGGGTCAGTGCCACACATGGCAACCCAACCATCGACAGCAGTACTGGCTAGCCATGCTCTCCCCCCTGAGAAGCCTATGGATACTCTCCCACCCGGAGTTTCCTCCTCATTCTCCCCGGATGAATCGGTGGTGGGCACCTCAGTGTTCAGCCCCCCGCCTGTCGACTTGCCAGCCCATAGGCCCTCTTGAAGAGAGTGGCCAGGGGCATGAACCTACAGGCGAAGGAGGTGATCGAGACTGAGGACCCGGTGGTGGACATCCTTTCAGCAGGGGGCCCTTCAAGGGTGGCATTATTTTTGATTTAAAACCATTCAAAAATCAATGGCCACAATATGGCAGACACCAGCCTCCATTCCACCCACTACCAAGGGTGTAGAGTGTAAATACTTTGTATCTGCTAAGGACCATGAATACCTCTTCACCCATCCCCAACCCTGCTCCTTAGTGGTATACTCCGTAAATGAGAGAGAGCGCCATGGTCAGCAGGCCCCAGCCCCTAAATCCAGAGAGGCTAAACGCATGGACCTCTTTGGCCATAAAATCTACTCCGCGGGGGGCCTGCAGCTGAGGGTGGCCAGCCAACAGGCCCTCCTCAGCAGACATTCCTATAACACCTGGAACTCCATGCAAAAATTTAAGGAGCTAATACCCGCAGAGTCCAGGGAGGAATCCGGTGCCTTCCTGGATGCAGGCAAAAAGGTGGCCAGGACCTCACTGCAGGCAGCCCTGGGCTCAACTGACTCGGCGGCCAGAACTCTAGCTTCCGGAGTAGCCATGAGGCGTATATCATGGCCTCAGGCATCAGGTCTCCCCAGGGAGGTCCAACATGCTATTCAGGACCTACCGTTCGAGGATTCAGGTCTCTTCTCTGAGAAAACTGACTCTAGGCTGCAAACCTTAAAGGATTCCAGGGTGACCATGCGTAACCTGGGCATGCATACGCCGGTTACGCAGAGGAAACCCTTTAGGCCACAGCCGCGTCACTTTTATCCCCCACCACACCCAGTCAGGACCCTTACAGGAGACGGGGGCGGGGAGGCCATAGGCATTTGTCCTCCCGCCAATTTAGCCAATCCCGACAGGCCCAGAAGCCATCCCAGGGTCCCAAGTCCACCTTTTGAAGGTGCGCCCAAGGGCAGAGTACCAGCTTCCGACATGGATCCGTCATTCTGGAACCGACTATCCTGCTTCCACCATGCCTGGTCCAACATAACTTCGGACCAATGGGTGCTGCACACGGTGGAGGTTGGATACTCGCTCCAGTTCTCCTCCTTCCCTTCCATCCACCCTCCCCGTCCCTCTTCAGGGACCCTTCTCACGAGCAACTCCTCGCGCAGGAGGTGCGCTCGCTTCTCTCTCTAGGGGCCATTGAGCCGGTCCCAGAGCAGTTGAAGGGCAAGGGGTTCTATTCCTGATACTTCCTCATACCCAAGGCAAAAGAGGGCCTACGGCCCATCCTAGACCTTCGCGGACTCAACAAATACATGGGGAAGTTTAAGTTCCGCATGGTCTCCTTGGGTACGATTATCCCTTCCCTGGATCCAGGAGACTGGTACGCTGCCCTCAACATGAAAGATGCGTACTTCCCCATAGCTATCAAACCTTTGCACAGACACTTCCTCAGATTTGTGGTGGCCCATGAGCATTACCAGTTTGCGGTTCTGCTGTTTGGCCTCTCTACAGCGCCCAGGGTGTTTACCAAGTGCATGGCAGTGGTCACAGCGAGCGTTCCTCTGCCGATGCCAAGTCCAAATTTACCTTGCCTGGACGATTGGCTGGTGAGAGGCTCTTCAAAAGAGCAGGTATGCTGCCACGTACAACTGATAATAGACGAGTTCAGTCACCTGGGAATCCTCCTCAACAAGTAGAAATCAACCCTAAAGCCCACACAGAGGTTGGAGTTCATAGGAGATCTTCTCGACTCCACCGTGGCCAGGGCATCCCTGCCACCAACCACGTTTCACACCATACTCTCGGCAATCCAGAGCGTGCGCTCCTTCCCAACTGCCACTCCACGGATGTTTCTAAGCCTCCTCGGGCACATGGCAGCATGCACTTACATCACCAGACATGCCAGATTGCTCCTGCACCACCTGTAGTCTTGGCTAGCATCGGTATATAGACCACACGCAGATGGCCTGAACACTCTCCTTACCATTCCCAACGCCACCTTAGATACTCTCCACTGGTGGATGGACCTGACGTTCGTATGCGAGGGTGTCCCCTTTCTTCCCCACCCACCCAGCCATCCCCGTCTCTGGTTACGGATGCCTCAGCCCTCGGATGGGGGGCGCACCTGCGGGACCTCAGAACTCAGGTTCAGTGGTCAGCCTCTGACCTGCTCCTGCATTTCAACATCAGGGAACTCAGGGCGGTTCGCCTCACCTGCCAGGCCTTCAGGGAAGTGTTGATAGGTCAGTGTGTGCCAGCGCTGACCGACAACACCGCAGCCCTTTTCTATATCAACAAACAAGGGAGTGCACACTCATCCCCCCTTTGCAGAGAGGCCATTCTCCTCTGGGAGTTCTGCATAGCCCACTCCTTTCATCCGGTGGCCTCGTTCTTCCCAGGAGTCCAAAACACACTAGCAGATTGCCTCAGCAGGTCGTTCCTGTCACACGAATGGTCGATCAGACCCTATGCGATTAGCTCGATCTTCCTGAGGTGGGGGTTTCCCCATACAGACCTTTTTGCAACCCGCCAGAACAGGAAGTACAATCTGTTCTGCTCCTTCGGGGGCGGGTCCCCGGGCTCCCTGACAGACACTTTCTGTTACTATGGACAAATCGCTTCGTCTATGCGTTCCCCCCGGTTCCCACTGATACACAAGGTGATCCTGAAGGTGAAGGGGGACAAGGCCCGCATGATACTTATAGCCCCGGCGTGGCCCAGGCAGTGCTGGTTCACATCACTCCTCCGCCTGTCAACAAAACCACCCCTGTCCCTCCCGTTATGGCCGGACCTGATATCACAGGACCACGGTTGCCTCCATCAACCGGACCTCCAGTCCCTGCATCTCACGGCTTGGCTCCTGCATGGCTGAGGGGCTCAGAATTACTCTGCTCCACTGAGGTCCAAAATATCCTCCTGGGTAGCAGGAAGCCTTCCACCTGCGCACATACTGTGCAAAATGGGCCCGCTTCTCTAATTGGTGTGCTCAGTGGAACACCACCCCGATGGAGGTCCCTATACCCATTGTACTAGACTACCTCCTCGCCCTTAGACAGCAAGGGCTCTCGATTCCCTTTGTCAGGGTCCACTTGGCGGCCATATCAGCCTTTCACCCGGGTGGCTCGAGCCATTCAGTTTTCTCAGACCCCATGGTCTCGAGGTTCCTCAAGGAGCTGGAAAGGCTCTTCCCGCATGTCAGACGACAGGTCCCTTCATGGGACCTAAACCTGGTGCTCTCCCGGCTTATGAGTCCGCCATTCGAGCCCCTCGCCACATGTTCGCTACCCTACCTCTCCTGGAAGGTAGCCTTCCTCATGGCAATCACTTCTGCACATAGTTTCCGAGATTTGAGCTCTCACCTCGGAGCCCCCTTACACTGTCTTTCATAAGGACAAGGTGCAGCTCCACCCCCACCCAGCCTTTCTTCCCAAGGTGGTGTCGCCCTTCCACTTAAACCAGGACATTTTCCTTCCCGTCTTTTACCCAAAACCCCATGCCTCCCAGAAAGAACAACAATTGCACGCTCTTGATGTCCGTAGAGCACTCGTTTTTTATTTAGAACAGACAAAGCCTTTCAGGCAAACGACCCAGCTGTTCGTCGCTGTTGCTGATCAGATGAAAGGACAATTGATCTCGGCTCAGCACCTCTCCTCCTGGATAATCTCCTGCATCCGGATCTGCTACAACTTGGCTGACGATTCCGCCACGCAGGTGACGGCGCACTCGACAAGAGCCCAAGCTTCCTCAGCAGCCTTCCAGGAGAGAGTCCCAGTCCTGGATATCTGTAGAGCAGCCAGCTGGTCCTCAGTACACATGTTCGCCGCACACTACGCCATAGTCTAGCAGATGAGAGATGATGCGGCGTTTGGTTCAGCGGTGCTATGCTCAGCAGTTGGTCGATCCGACCCCCCCTCCTAGGTATGGCTAGTAGTCACCTAACTGGAATGCATATGAGCAAGCACTTGAAGAAGAAAGACGGGTTACTTACCTGTAACTGTTGTTCTTCGAGATGTGTTGCTCATATCCATTCTACACCCACCCTCCTTCCCCACTGTCAGATCACCTGGCAAGAGGGAACTGAAGGGGGGGCCAGGTCGGCAGGGGTATATATGCGGCGCTATATCGGTGCCACTCCAGGGCGCTCCCTAGCCAACCCGCCCAGTTGCTAGGGGAAAAATCTTCTGACGATCATGTACGCGGCACGTGCACACCTAACTGGAATGGATATGAGCAACACATCTCAAAGAACAACAGTTACAGGTAAGTAACCCATCTTTACAAGGAGGAGGGAGAAAAAAATGTTCTTAACCGTTGAGGATAGGACAAAAGCAATGGTCTTAAAGTGCAGCAAGGGTGGTTTAGGTTGGACATTAGGAAAAACTTCTTAACTGTCAAGGTGGTTAAGCATTGGAATAAATTGCTGGGGGAGGTTGTGGAAGATTGAAGATTATTAAGAGCCAATTAGACAAACATCTGTCCAGGATGATCTAGATAATGAGTGCAGGGACTGGACTAGATGACCTCTCAAAGTCCCTTCCTTCCAGTCCTATGATTCTATAGTACAAAGAATTCCACTTATAGGAAGAGTAATCACTTGGTATAAATATAATTGCTTTACTTAGATACTTGTCACCTGAATCATATATGTTCTTACAGACTTCTAACTGTTGGAGCCTGAGCGAGTGCTTTGGCCAGAATATTCTGTTCAAAATAACTCAGTGTTCTTCAGTATAAGAGTAACACGAATTTATCATATATGGGGTGGTCTGTTCAAAAACTTGTTAGCAAACGTACATTTATAAATTTGTGTTTTGCCAGTAAGTTCTAAACACCCATCTCGCATAACAAAATATATTTAATGAACAACAACGTAAGAATGGTCATACTGGGTCAGACCAATGATCAGTCTAGCCCAGTGTCCCTGTCTTCTGGCAGTGGCCAGTGCTAGATGCTTCAGAGGGAATAAACAGAACAAGGCAATTTATCGAGTGGCCCATCCCATGTCATTTTTACTCCCAACTTCTGACGGTCAGAAGTTTAGGGATGATTCATAATTTTGTAGATTCCTCTCTCATATTTAATTGTATCTTTTTTTCTAAACTGAACAGTCTTTTTAATCTCTCCTCATATAGAAGCTGTTCCATACCCCTAATGATTTTTGTCACCCTTCCCTGTGCCTTTTCCAGTGCTAATATATGATTTTTTACATGGGGTGAGCAGAATAGCATTCACAATGCATGGAATGGGTCTCTCATGGTTTTTTATATGGGCATTATATTTACGATCTTATTATCTGTCCCTTTCCTAATGGTGCCTAACATTGTTGGGAAGATGAGAAGAATTCAAAACACAGGCTCTTCCTAAAGTAGAGGAAATAGTTCTATTTGTATTGCTTGCAAACAGATGGCTTATTTAGGGATTACATTATTTTCATAAAACTTTCCTGAAGAGCAACTTATTGACTTGCTTTTTTTACCTGTAAAAACCAGTGTTGCCATATTAATGAGGACATTTTCTGTTCAAATTAAAGCCTGAATGCTAATTAGATTTGCATAAAATGCTATAAAACTTCTTTTGTATAGAAAGTGTTCAAATGAAATTCTAAACTTTGCTTACCCATAGTTGAGGGAGGGGAGGGAAGGGAAACTTGCACGAGAAAAGCACTTTGGCTTTCCATTCTTTTGTCCTTTAGTTTGGTCCCGTGAGAGTTGCATATTGATGTAAAACTTCTAGCTCATATTGTGTGGCCACATCTGCCACTTCAGATTTTGAATTGTTGTGCAGATGCCACAATTTATCTTAATAATATAAGGTTGCCTGTGGGTTAAGATTGCATTATTTTGTTGTACAGATTCTACAGTAGCTAATGCGCTTTAAACTCCTGGTATTGCCTTTTATAGAATTGGTCATATGGCCCCTATTGTAAATATTCAGTTGTGCGCTTTTGTCATAATTACATGGTGAGACAACAGAATAGAATTCCTGGGAAGAAGTATTCCAGACGCTTCAGATTTGGATCACATTAGGTATATTAAAATCTTGTTGTTTCAACCTTTTATTTCCATATAGGTGTTAAAGAGACTTGCATTGACTCTATAGATCCTTCATCAACAAGTGAACTACCAGACTACTTTGTGTAAGTAAAATTTATGTCTAAAATTGACAAAATTCATGCCATGCACTAACAGGCAGTTAAAAAATCAACTGTGAAAGGACTTATCTAATTAGAAAATGGAACAGTTACCAAAATGAAACTTTTTAAAAGGCCTTGTCAATGCTGCTGGTTCTAAAAGTAGTGCAACACTAGGTGAGCACGTGTGCATATGAATCTTCTCTGAGCTTGTCCTTTTAGTTCTTGAGCAAGAGCCATTAAATATCTAAAAAAAAAAAAAATTCTGAAGTGTTTTTAAAAGTTAAGTTCTTGAGCAGTTAGGGTATTGAAATAAAGCAACAAAGTGGGTGGTAGATTTGCTCCCAGCTTAGTGGTTAGATTGCCCAGCGGGAAAGTTAAATATAGGAATCTTTTGGTTTTGAGTTTTTTTACTATTGTATTAAATACTCTTTATGGAACATACATCGTTAAACAACTCTCTGCATCAAAGAGTTTACAGACAGGGTGAATTAAAAACAGAATTAATCATATTTTTTGAAATGTAAATCAATATATGTTTTTTAAATCTGCCTTAAATTATATTTGAAATTTACAGTCTATTAAGTCCTATGCTTACTGTGACTGAGGTTATTTTGTCATAAGTATTTTTCATAAAATCACAGACAATAAGCAAAAAATCGTGGAAGCCCACAGCCTGTGCTTGACTTAAACTAAAAATACCTGGGGGTGGCGGGCTGGGGGATTAACAGTCAGTCTGCTGGAGGCTGACTGACAGCCGCTATTCCAGCCCCACTACTCCTCCTGCAATATTAACCCAGCCCTGGCTGAAGCTGAAGATGTCACGGAGCTGCAAAAATCAGGGGACCTTGATTCAAAATGAAGGTTGAGCTTTCTGAAGAGTACAGAGAGCCTTGGATATGCCTGTACATAGTGAGAAGTAAAAATGTATCAACACACACATTTTTCCACTTGCATATGGTACCTAGAAACTAGAGTGGCGAACATATTAAAATGAATAAATAGGTGTGAAAACTGTGAAGTGCTAATAAATGTTAATTTTAGCTCCTTAGCTCATTCCATAGGAGATTATGTGAATTTTTTCACTATGCCAAAAATGTAAGATTTAGCTGTGTAACTATTGTCTTGGCACAGCTGAATGTTGAACATTTTCTAGTATTTAAGAACTTGTCTCAGACTGAAACAACTATTGTAGCAAAGCCAATCTGTTGGCTAAATATGTATTTTTAGAACATTTAAAAACCAATATTTACCAGAATTCCTTGGACCAGTTCTAAAAGCCCTACATACAGTTTCTGCAGTGCTCAGTAGCTGTTTTTTTTACAGTTTTATTGGTGGCTTTACATTTTTCTTCAAAATGTAAAAATCAAATAAACATCTTGCCCAGTTCTAGTTGTGCTACTAACAAAGCGCTCTTTTGCTATTCTGTGAAGCTTTTTCTTTTTATACCAAAAACTAGAGAAGAGTCACCATGGATTTTCTTAAACTCATTCCTCAACATAAAGGAGAAAAGAGCGAGGTTTTCTGATGGCAGTTCTTAAATGTCCAGAATTGAAATGCTGACTCAACTTAACTTATGCTGCTATAATATAAAACATTGACTAATTGTAGTGTACATGCAACTTCTGCACTAGAATCTCATTGCCTGCACGTGTCAAATATTTCAGCTGCAACATTGGCAATGAGCCCTGTGGTCACTGCAGCACGCGCCCCTTCTCCTGCATATACGTGTCTGGTAAAATAGCGGGGACAGGATTAGTCCTCTATTAGCTTAATAAGAGGACAGGATTAGCAATAGCTCAGTTAAACTAGGAATAACTGCAACATTATTTCAAGCAGATGAGTTCAGTCCCAACTGGGGGCAAGCTTTCTCTAAATAAGCTTTTTAACTTATACCATCTTCTTGAACATGACAAAAGATGGATCTGATAAACATGCATGGAAAATAAATTTGGCCCAGCTTTCAAACCTTTCCTCCTAACTCCTTGCCCCTGGAGCAATTGATAATCCTGCCCCTCCAACTGAGCTAATGTGGAAGAGCAAAATAAGTACAGTACCATAATACCAATAGATGCATATATGGGGTTAGGGTGAAGCCATGAAGCCACGACCCAAGCATGGTTATGACACAGCTAACTTATAACTTGACATATTGGGTGCAAATAACATTGTTATAGCTGGAAGAGAGAGAGATTCCACTTTGTGTAGGAATTTTGCTTTTTCAAATTCCTTTCCATTCTGATTCAGAATGTAAATTACAAATTTCTGCAGAAGGGGATGGCACTCCAGGAAAAGGGGATGGAGCAGTTCACTGGCAAACCGTGGAAGCCCTGTGGTCAAGGAACCAAATCAGCAAGCTGGCAGGAAACCAGGCAATGTCATCAGAAAGCAGCCTGGTTTCCAAAACTGAGTGGTCTACACAAAGCAATTTGATTTTGACAAAGTGGCAAATTCCATTAAAAAAACCTGTGTAGTTGGAATTTTCCTGACCAGCTAGAGTTATTACATTAAGGCAATGATAACACATGCATGTAGTAAGCATAGAAATATTGTCCAGCTTAATGACACTCATATACTGATCAGAGTTGATAAGACCTGTGTGACTTCATTTTGCTTTTGCATAGATCTAGGAGCAATAAAATAAAACGGGTCTAATTCCACTCTAGTGTACTCTCCCTTTCAGGTGGGCTCCTTCTGATGTTCAATAATGGTAGTACTTCGCTTGAGCACCCGATTCAGTGATTACTGCAAAATAGGTGTTTTGCTTCTATCTTATTTACCCATATGAAATAGCTGCTTGTAAATCACCATGCTTATCTTTAAATGGACTATACTAACTCCAGCTATATGTAGTATAACGTACTGTTTCCATCAGAACAATTTAGGATTATACAAAAATAGGTCACAAAGGGAGATGAATAAACATGGATTGAGGGGTAGTACTAAACAGAGCAAGCCTATTGGATTTAAAGAAAGAGGAGTCTGTGGAGAATGTCTTATCTGGAATACCAGCTGCTGTAGATAAAGTTCAAAACTCTTACCTTATTCTTGGTTGGATTGCATACAGTTGGTCTTCATTTTGCATATTGCCCGTATTTCCTAGAACATGAATTTTAATGTAGAAAGACGCTTGTTCTCATCTTATTCAAAATTACCATTTCATCAGCATTTCATGAAAAGTTGAAGAGTTCAAACTTTTTCTTTTGGACATCCTCTATAAGAACATTAATCAGCAGCTTTTAGGACAACATTGTTAGTTGGATTTGAAAAGTACGTCCTAAATCACTCTTAATTTGGACAAGATCGTATCTGTAGTGGTTGAGAAAATAAATATGCATCTTTTCTGCTTCAATCTTGGACAGTGCTCCTAGATTCCGGTAGTACTAGTGGAGTTTTTGGGCTATGACCAGTTGTGTGATTCATGTTCTTTTTGATATCTACCAGACACAAATCTGTCAATCCCCTTCAGCAGAAACTTGCCAGTAAGTTGCTTAAAAAGGGGAATGAACGAGAGAAGCTGGTGGCAAAGCAGTTCTAATGCTTTGGAGTCAAAAAAACAAAAAAACAAACAAAAAAAAAACCACCTCTCCTTACACCCTGTCAGCCTGGGTGTAGAACAGACACAACTTAAAAATCTGACCACTGTCTCTAATGTTGTTGATCACAAAATAAATATGCGTCTGGGTCATGACAGTAATAGATGGAGGTGCTTCTGCTCCGTTACTTAATCTGAAATCATCCAGAGAGTACTATTGGGCAGTGTCTCATCTGCCCTAAATGCTGCTGTTGTACCCTTCTGCTTGCTGTATGTGGGGCACTTGGAATTGTAGTGCCTCTGGAGACACGGATATAGTAGTTGATGGTCTTTCCCAGTGTCTGGTCAGAATAAAGGTTTGGATGAGGGCCAGTTGGCTGAGACTAAAGTCAGACATGACCAAAGGTAACTGTGTATTTGGGAAACCTGGAAAAAAGATATTTTCTGCTCTTTTGATTATTTGCCTACTTGTAATCACACACGCACACAGGTTAGCAACTTGGCCTTGCTAGGCCCTCAGCTACTTTGGGGTAGCATCAATGGCCAGAAGCATTTTTTGTGCCTGGCAAAGTTGTAATAGTCCCTTTCAGCTGCAGACCTCATCACAGCTTGTGTTATGTTGCCTGTCATGTTCCACAGGTTCTTTAGGTGACTTTGACCCTTACTTATTACAGCACAATTATTAGGATAAAATATTAATTTAACTTTCTATTCAAGAGCGACACATCTGCCAAATCTTGAAATAAATTCTTGTATCAATTCAAATCCTCTCAAATGCCAGCAAAAAAACTGGTCTGCTTAAGCAGCATTCCCAGAAGGTAAATGCACTTTGTTCTAGCAGATCAATACGGGAAACAAATTCTGAAATTAAGGGGCCATCATAGAAAATGAGTTGCCAGCAGCTTGGCTCTTACATAAAGAGGTATTGGTTCTGTTTAATTTGAATGCATGTTAACTGTTCTGCATATGCACTTACAGTTGTAGATAGTCTAATGACTTCTGAATAAAGACCATATAGAGCAAAATACTTACACATGTATAGGCTGCAATTTGCCACTGAAATATAGTAGTGTCTGTTAAAGACCGTTTGTAATACAGACTCTAAAAATCACCTCAACCAAAGTGTACAGTTTAATATTTGTCTATCACAAGACAGAAGTATGTTTTAAATACGTCAAATCTTTGACTTGCTGAGAAGTGAACTACCTAGTACTATATGGTCCAGCTACTTGCAGTGAACTGTAACAATTTTATACCAAGGGCATTTCATGGAATATAAGTGTAACTTTACTCTTTCCATTAGAAAATATATAGCTATTGTCTCATATGAGCAACGCCAGAGTTACAAGGATGACTTCAATGCAGAGTATGATGAATACAGAAACTTACATGCTAGGATGGAGAATGTCACTAGAAGATTTATGAAACTTGATGCTCAACGTAAGCTCCTTTCTCCAGGATCTAAGGAGTATCAGGTAAAGAGAAATAGAAGGCATCTTTTTAGCTTGTTTTACCTTTTGCTTTGTTTTTAGATCACCCTCTTCTTCCTCTCCCCAAATCCCAAATGTTGAACCATATAGCCAAATACGCCAAACTTTCTAAAAAATTAATAGACAAGATAAAAATCTGACTTCACAGAAAATCCTTAGATGAATGTATAATTTGGTAGAGGGAAAACGCTTAATTTGGCAGAAGCATCTTTTGTCTCTGGAATCTGGATGCCATCACCAAATTATGAGAGCCCCACAATCTAATGTATTTATCCTCTTAACACCCCTACAAAGTAGGGAGGTACTATTCTCATTTTGTAAATGAGGAGCTGAGGCATGGGGAGGCTCTGATTTGCCCCATTTCACAGGAAGTCTGTGGCAGAGCAGAGAAATGAACCCAGGTCTCCCAAGGTCTAGGCTAATCACTGAAACAAACTGCAGGGTGCCAGATCATCTAACAAGCTATTGACCTGAAGTACATTCTTCTAGGATTGTGTAGTATGTGGCATTGTAGGTTTGTGCAAAATGAGAAGTTTAGTTTTGTTCGTAGCTCACATTCTTGTACAGGATCAGAATATGAGACTGGGAGGAAATAAATAAATTAATGGACAGTCACTGGAGCAGCAACTCTAATGTTTTTCCCCATAACCTGTGTCCCTAAGGGGACATGTTATGGGCAGCAGCTGGCCAGGAAACTGTGTTCCTGAACTGTGGATATAGTGCCCTTGTGCAGAGGAAGTTGTTCCTCTATAACCTTTATTCCAACCATAGCAGCCCCATAGGACCCATAACTATGCTGCTATTGATTTCTGGCCTCAGTTTCTCTGACCTTCCTAAAAGAAGAGTGGGCAACAGAGGTTAATACTGTCTCAGGGAATATTAACTCCATAACTTTTCTTACAGGTTTTCCTGGCTTTGGGAGGGTGGTAGAAGATCCCTTCCCTTAGAAGTAGGCAAGGCCTTACGTTAAGTAGCATGTAGCTGCACCATATTTTACAGGAGGTATTGAGAAGGTGGCTATACAAGAGGATCTTCAAACATAGCCGTTTCCCCTCCATGACCTTATCGCAGCTTTGTCTGCAGACTTGCTCTTCTCCACAGCAGGAAGGTGACCAGACAATAAAGGTTTTGTCTTTGCAAACATTTATTTCTTGACAAGCTGGGATGTGAATCTGTTTGCTGCAGACTAACCATCCATGTGGACTAAACGTGCATTAATGTCCTGTTAATGAACATCAGCAGGACCTACATGGGCAGTTAGTCCATGGCGGGCTAGTGCGGAGTAGATTCATACTCCAGCTTGCCATGAACTAAATATTTGTGTAGACGAGACTTAAGAGTCTGTGTGGTAAAACTGAAAATCTTCATCCCACTCTTCTAGTCCTTTTAATATTCAGTTGCACTTTGCAACAGTGAAACGGTCTTCAAGTGGTCTTTATTTTAATTTTCTTACTTGCAGGTAGTTCATGAGGAAGTCCTACAGGAATATCGGAAGATCAAACAGGTGCGTACAACTGGGAGGTGGGAAGCAGGGATAGGTTAAACACTTTCATAATCATTATGTGTACGAAGTCTGGATGCCCTTTTTAGTGATGGGCATTCAGATAAAAATATTGCAAAAATGTTTCTGTGCCCTGACTTGTTTCCCTTTCTTTGCAGTCTAGTCCCAACTATCATGAGGAAAAGTACAGATGTGAATATCTTCATAACAAACTGGCTCATATTAAAAGACTAATAGGTGAATTTGACCAACGACAAGCAGAGTCATGGCACTAGAGCTCTGCTCGGACCTGGTGATGTGAATAAACTTAAGCTTATTTATTTAAAATTCCAAATGAGTTGCTCTAAGATTCTAAAAAGATTAAACTTTTGCATTACAAAAGTTTCAGTATTAGCAGACTCGAGTTACTACTTTTGTTGTTGAGGTTGCTTCTCTGCATATTTGAAGCTGCTTTTTTCTGGTCCCTTCTTTTCCTTAAGACTTATGTTTGTCCATGGAAATCATTTTACCAGTAGATACTGGGGACTCAATGTCTCTATTTTGAAGTTCTGCACATTTAGAAAAAAATAATGTAGCAAGTTGAAATGCTTTTGGATAAATATAAGCCTGTTTTCTTGTTAATGCAAACTCTTTGCCTTAAACGGTAGAAGGTTTAAAATTTGCACAAAATTTTTAAAGAAAGTGAAAATATTGTTTTGGAGGGTTAAAAAGAGGGGTGTGTATATATGAACGCTATATACAGCCTCTTTATCTACAACAGTAACTTACCCCTGCAACTTAAACCCCCATTGCAATGGTTGCCTTAAGGTGTTTGCTTGTTTGTGCTTAGTGTAGTTAAATTATTAGCTACACTGCTTCCCATTTTATTAAAACAACGGGAAGCATTCTGTGGCCTACCAGCGTCTGAAAGTGTGTGCTTGTACTAAATGTGTGCAAGATTGTGTGGGTGTGAGCATGATGGGGGAAGAAAAAAAGCTGCTACTTGAAGTAGGCCAAACGCTCAGGTTAAAACAACTGATGAGTGTTGCTGTAGGTTTTTTTCCTATAAAATTGCTACTTCTGTTGTGGAAGATGAAAGCATTTCCATTTCAACAGTTTGTCAGCTTTATTAATGGTGGAGAAAATTGATACTTTACAAAAATTAAACAGATCTATAGTTTTGGGGCAAAATTATAAAATTTAACATGTAGGTGATCTATTTATATACTGCTATAAAGTATTTTTTTGAAGAGAGATATGCCAAGAAACTATTGCCTACATGAAATGTATATTTAAAGAGTTTTCTCCTGGGTGCCAGGAATATAACAAAGAACAGATATATTTAACTGTAAAATACTGTGATCATCAAACAGCACAAACTTTCATTTCATGCAGATTATTGGTTTAATTTGATTTAAACCATCACTTTATCATGTGGGAACATAAATTATTTGGTCAAAAAATTGAGCATTTTGAATTAATTTTTGTTTACTTGCCTTACTGTATTTGTCTTTTCAAAGTGCTGCCAATTGAAAAGGGAAGCATTATGTTTACAAATCTGGTTTTGGAATGTTTGCCAAAATTTTGGTAGTATCTTTAATAAACTTTATCTCCAGCATCAAAACGATTGTTGTGTATCACTGTAAACCAGAAAATGTTTTATAGAATGGCCAGAAGGTATACAATAAAATAACTGGAATAGTAGAGGTCACCTTTAGTGTCAGTCCTTCTGATGCATTAACTAGAAAGATTCAATAGCTTAGAAGACAAGTCCCTCTTAATCAGACCTTTGTTACAGTTACACTACAGGTATGTACAGATTTCACTAGTTTGGTATAGATTTGAAGTCTCTAACACAATATGTTGAGATTTTAGGTGCTTTTACCTGACTGATTGTAATTGGTACAATCACCATATTAAGTTCTGAATTACTTGAATGTTTATTAAAAGTGTAAGAAGATGCAAAGGAAATTGCATACCTCCCATTGAAATAAATGTGTCTCTTAGGGCTGAATTAGATCCCAAACATGTTATAAAAGTAATGTGTAAACTTAAACACAATGCCTTGTCACTTGACTTCAGTTTTGGTATAACAACTTTACATGTTAGTCCATGAGCAAAAATGAAATCACAATGGCTGTATTGTTCAAGTTGAACAAATAATGTATGCTTCTAAAATCGGGCTATTTTAGGTAACGGTCTTGTATCTGCAATGTAACTGCAAGGCAAAGCACAGTCTTGCAACATCTACTCTGTTGTTACGCTAGTGATAGTATGTGTAGTAATTATCTCAGTGCCTACTTTGTTTGTAATACCATCACTTTATAAATTAGCCTACTGCAACTGAAATGTTCATACTGTCTTTTTGTGCAAAAGGAGTCACCTGTACTGGCACACATCTTCTGGTTTACAGGTATCTATTGCAGCTGGAGGTTAATCTTTCATAGAGGTCCAGCATTGTTTATCATTAGACCTGACAAACTACTGTAAAACCCTTAATTACAATTTTGTTCTTTGCATTGAATGTTTCTCAAGCCTTGAAAAATATACCCAATAGCCTGCATATGGCAAAATTCAACATATCTGCTGTTTCCTTAGAGTCAACATCCCTATTGACGTAAGGCCTCTAATAGTATTGCCCTTCCTGCAAAATTTGCCCACTGACTCAAACAGATTCAGCTTTTTTGCAAATGGTGACAAAATTTGGCTTGAGTTATGGTACTGTTAAGTCAATCCCATGTAGGTTTTTAGAGAAACGGCAAAAGGGGGCCAGTGTGTGTCTGGTTTTAGGGAACCTAATGAGTCTTGCATTTAAATAAACTGTGATGAAATATTTGAAATACCATTTTGATAGTTTCTGTCAAAGGGAATGAATAGCTGCCCACTGTTGGCAAACAGTTCATACACGAAGGGGATCATTTTTCAGTGTTACTAGTTTGTTAGTCTGATGGGAGGAATTGAGGGGAGGAGAGTTAGCACATTTTAAAAATTGTACAGGTTAAGTGGTTTGTTTTGAGATCATAACAGTTGAAACAAGTTCTCTCTTTGAATTTTTTTAAAATTTGGTGTTACTTAGAAAAATTATCCAGTTGATTTTGCAAGTTTTACAGTTTTTCCCTAAAAGTATTTAAGATGCTATGTAAAGCATATGTAGGCATGAGTGTTGGAGGCACATTCCTTAACAGGCCTTAAACAAAAATTGGATTGATTAAGCAGTTCAAATACTGTAACTTTTACTTTGAAATAATAGTCATACTACAACCAGTCTCTTTCTGGCAATGTAATTGTGCATTCATTCCATATAGACTTGCTGTTTGCCTTTGCTTCTTGGGAGTCTCCTTACAGCTAATTATTTTCATAAGTGTTAGTAAATAATTTCTTCATGTGTACAGGATGGGAAGAGATGTGGGTAGTACTTTGGTAGCCTTTTCAGTTTTGGGGAAGGCTATCAAACTTGCATTACTAAAGGAAGACGGGGAATGTCGGATAGCACTGTGGTAATGTGAAGAAAAACAGGGCTGGAATCACCCTTTTTGCCTGTTTTTGAAGCATTGTTTTAAAACAACTGTGTTTTAGTAATTCCACACACTGTGTTGAGTCATAAAGTGAAACACCCTGGGGCATTTTGTTAACTAATGAACACTTGAGCCATTGTTGCCCCTCTGTTCTATACCATTTTAAGTTCAATAAAATGTAACCTTTGCAATTCTGACACTTGTTTTTTCTTTGATTATTTACGTCTTTACAGTGAAACAAACATGCTCAGTTCTGTCGCTAGAATGATTTGCTCACTTTTATGATGTAACCACGTAGACAGACAGGAACGTTGGTAGTGTCTTACGGTTAATAGGTAAGCTGCAGAGGGCATTGTTGGAGAGAGTATTCTGATACTTCACTATATTAGTGGCTGCATTGTGGGCACTCGCTAGCTGTCAAAGTACTTCAAATGCAGTTGTCCAGTCCCCCTCTTTCATCCTGTACTTTAGAGGAATTCTCCATTACTTCCCTCTTACCCCCAGCACTTTTGTCCTCCTCTCCTTCTTTATGTCCTTGGGAATTTCTCCTCCCCTACTCTTTCCCACCTTAAGATCTCCATCCTCCTTTTTTTCCCCTCTTCCTTCATTTCTAGTGGTGGTAGAAGTTGGGAGCAGGGGTGCAGTGTTCGAAACAGAGCCTCTCTCCTGTACCTTGTGCTGTGGGGCTTGATAGTGCTGTTATGTTGAAAAGGGGTTGGGGAGCTGAGGCTGTCCCAGGCCTAAAAAGAAATAAAATAGTTAAACTCTTGTTGTATTGTTACCACATTAAACCATTGACACAAAACCATAGACTAAACCAGGGGTCTTCAAACGTTTCCTTTCCATGGAGGGAAAAGTCTGGTGACCAGCAGAAGGTATGTCCACCAAAATGCTGCCACAGAAAGCGGAAGCTTCCACTTTCCACGGTGTCACTTCGGCAGGACCAAAATAGCCCACCTGGGAGTTCGGCAGTCTCCCGGGAGGGCTTGGCGACAGCGTCGGCGTCTTGCACACCCCAGTTTGAAGACCATTGAACTAAACTATCTCTAACTCCCAAGGTAATAGCACTAAAATCTTTTTTTAACACACAACAATTTAAGCATTTGGTATGTAAAGAATGAAGGCTTTCATTTGAGCAATTGACCTTATTCCTTTTCACATTAGCAGTAGAGCCTTTACGGGAGGGGCCCCTTGCTTAATAGTCCTTTTAGATTACACTAGGTGGTACTTAATAGTTCTTCTTTTTCATAGCTTCCAGGGCCAGAAAGGACCATTGTGATCATCTTTAATCTGACCTGTATAGCACAGGCCATAGAACTTCCCCAAAATAATTCCTAGAGCAAATCTTTTAGAGAACTTCTCATCTTGATTTTAAAATTGTTTAGTGAGGGAATCCACCACAACCCTTGTAAACTGTTTCAAATGACTAATTACTCTTACCATAAAAAATGCACACCTTGTTTCCAGTCTGAATTTGTCTAGCTTCAGCTTCCAGCCATTGGTTCTTGTTATACCTTTTCCTGTTGGACTGAAGAGCCTGTTACCAAATATTTCTTCGAGGGCTGTCAATTCATTGCAGTTAACTCACTCAATTAACTCAAAATTAATTGTGATTAAAAAAATTAATCGCAATTGCCCTGTTAAACAATAGAATACCAATTGAAATGTATTAAATATTGTGGATGTTTTGCTACATTTTCCAGTACATTACTTTCTGTTACAGCACAGAATACAAAGTGTATGGTGCTCACTTTATAATTTTGATTGCAAATATTTGCACTGTAAAAACGATAAGATAAATAGTATTTTTCAATTCACCTCATGCAAGTACTGTAATGCAATCTCTTTATCATGAAAGTGTAACTTATAAATGTAGATTTTTTTTTTGGTGACCTCACTGCACTGAAAAATGAAGCAATGTAAAACTTTAGAGCCTACAAGGCCAGTCAGTCCTATTTCTTGTTCAGCCAACTGCTCAGGCAAACAAGTTTGTTTACATTTACGGGAGATACTGCTGCCTGCTTCTCAATTTCAAGTGACACTGTAAATCAGAACAGTCATCCGCATGGCACTTTTGCATGGCATTGCAAGGTATTTATGTGCCCCTTCATGCTTTGGCCACAGTCCCGGAAGACATGCTGATGATGCTTTTTAAATAAAAAAATAACTCATTAATTAAATTTGACTAAACTCCTTGGGGGAGAATTATGTCTCCTGTTCTGTTTTACCCATATTCTGCCTTGTATTTCATATTATGGCAGTCTTGGATGACCCAGCACATGTTCATTTTAAGAATACTTTCAGGGTAGTTTTGACAAAATACAAAGAAGGTACCAATGTCAGGTTTCTAAAAATAGTTACAGCACATGACCCAAGGTTTAAGAATCTGAAGTGCTGTCCAAAATGCTTTCAGAAGTCTTAAAAGAGCAACACTGAGATGTGAAAACTACAGAACCCAAACCACCCAAGAAAATCAATCTTCCGTTGGGGGCATCTGACTCAAATGATGAAAATGAACATGTGCTGATGGTCTGTTCTGCTTTGGATCATTGTCCAGCAGAACCCATCGTCAGCATGGACACATTCTCTGGAATGATGGTTAAAGCATGAAGGGACATCTGACTTTTTAGCACATCTACCATGTAAATATCTTGCGACGCAGGCTACAACAATGCCACGAGAACACTTATTCTCACTTTCAGGTGACATTGAAAACAAGAAGTCAGCAGCATTTATCTCCTGCAAATGTAAACAGACTTATTTGAGTGATTTGGCTGAAGTAGGACTGAGTGGACTTGTAGGCTCAAAAGTTTTACATTGTTTATTTTTGAATACACTTTATTTTTTGTACATAATTCTACATTTGTAAATTCAACTTTCATGACAGATTGCATTACAGTTCTTGTATTAGTGAATTGATAAATATTTGCACTATAAAAGAGAAATAGTATATAAAAATAAATATAAAGTGAGCACTGTACACTTTGTATTCTGTGTTGCAATTGAAATCAATATATTTGAAAATGTAGAAAACATCCAAAAACTTTGGTATTCTATTAACAGTGCAATTAATTGAGTAATTAATTTTCATACTTTCTTGACAGCCCTAATTTCTTCCCCATGTAGGTATTTATAGATTGTCACCCCTTAACCTTTTAACTACAATTAACTGTCCTTTTGGAGAGCAAAGAGTTAGCTTAAGTGATGGTGAATAGAGCAGTTCCCCTTCTGTGAATTTTTGTGATTTCAAAGACCTTGCAGTTCTGGACTGGGGCAACCTGAGACCTTTCAAAGTTTGTGAGGAACCAGAGGGACCACTGCACAATAGCCCACGAGTTCAGACACTCACCTGAAGTGTGGAAGATACAGCTTCATGTCTCTGCTCTGAGTCAGGACATGGCAGAGATTTGAGACCTAGGTTCAGGGCCCACTGTGTGTTTTGACCAGAAATTCCTTCCTTCTCCTGACAAAAGTTAAGTCCAAACTGATACATTTTTGTGAGAAGTTTTGTTTCTCTGTGAACGGGCCTTTTCTGACAAAAGTTTGGTTGAAAAATTCCTGACTAGCTCAAGTCCTGAGCTGCTGCTGCTGTTAAATGCAGTTCTGTTCTCTGTGAGGTATAATAAAAAACACCCAAGGTGGGAGAGAAAAGAATAGCAGTAACAGTAGAAAATACGTCGTCTGCTGAAGCTTGCTCATGGCTGACAAGTTATAGGCACAACACACACTTAGCAAACTTTTATTGTCAGGCTCTTTAAGGCATTGCTTTTAGCTTGCTTTCCTGATTATAAACTGAGCAATGTTGCAAAAGGAGTTGGCGTGGCTAGCTAGGCTGGATTCCTGCAAGGGCTGGTCTTCATACAGCTGTTCTGCAGCATTAAACTCATCTCTTTAGAGAGCTTCTGCTTCTATTGATACTTACTTCTGGCACAGGTGTACATTTTACATGTGTTCATAGCTTATGCTGGTATAACTGCATCCACACTAGAGGGTAAACCAATATAGATAATCAGTATAAAAAACTAGAGAAAGCAAAAAGAGAAGAGGAGAAAAAGTTGGTAAGGAAAAAGATACACTAGGGAGGGAAGCAGGAGCAAAGTCAGTCACATTTTAATGTTCAGAATTTAACTGTGGAGGTGACATCACTTGATGCCCTCTCTCTGGCTTGGTCTGATTAAAATACCTTTCAGGATCAGAACATTGAATGCTGGCATGGTGAATGCTTGGGTCCCAGAAGCAAGTGAGGACAGGCAGGCATCTGCCTTCCAGTCTACCCATCCCACTGGCTCTGTTGGTAATGCCTACATTGGCAATGCCCCAAAAAGGGGTGGAACACCTCAACTTCAATCCAAACGCATTATGGGATGTCAATGCTAAACACTTCTCCCATTTCTAGAATCATTCAAAGCATTATGCTAACTCGTGACTTTACCAGAGCCTTGATGACTCTCGTTGCAGTTCTTTTCGCTTAAACAAGCCTGTTTGTACCAGTATTTCCCTTTATAAACTCTAGACAGCTGGCTGAGCTGGACTTTAGACAGGCCTCTGTCCAACGGACTGGAGGTGAGACAGCCACTCTCAGCACAGTCCAGTGGGCTTGGCGGAGATGTGGGAAGGCCTGGGAGACTGGGGAGGAGCCACTTCTAGTCTGCACCGAGGCTGAAGGGCCCCACAGCTACAAGGGAATGCAGAGGAGGGAGTGCTCAGGTGACTGGGCCCAAGTAGGCAAGAGCTCCTGGTTTCCACCAACTCAAACTCTGATCCTGATTCCTTTGGACGAGCAGCAGAGGAACAGCTGTGGCCCAGGTGTCTTTGAGCAATGGCAGCTGTGGTCTAGATGAAAGTGCCTAGTAGGCTGGATCCAGCCCATATGTTTGATACCCCACCCTGGTTTAGAGAATAAAATGAGAACTTGAGCTGAAGTGTGTCAATAAAACACCTTTTGTGGGCTGGCTTCATTGGGATAAGGCAGGGCTTGTGGAGTTGCGTGCTCTGAATCCAGGCAGTATTGATAATGCTATATCAGTTACTAACCAGTTCAGATTAGGTGGCAGGTTAGTCAGGATACTATGAAAATTAGCAAAGGGCCTAGCACTGGTAATCCCCTAGATAAGGAAAAAGGCAATTTAAAAAACATTAGATTTAAACAGTGCTTAATTGGTTAGCTATCTACACTAGATGCTCGCACCTTTAACAATGTTATCTGGTCATAATCAACTCTAAGGTTTTTAAAGGTTTAAAAACACCATTTTTATTAATCTGTACAAGGCCTGAAAGCAACGTGCCAAAGCTGGGAAATGATCTTTCAGAGTAGGGACTTTCCAGTGTTTCCAACGTATGCTCCCCAGAAGCCCTCCTGCCCAGCTCCTGGGCTCTCTGGGTAGCCCAGGCAACGTGGTTCTGGGGATTATATTTTGTTTTAGAATCAGAGGGGTAGCCGTGTTAGTCTGGAATTGCAGAAGTGACAAAGAGTCCTGTGGCACCTTAAACACTATCTAAAGTATTAGAGCATAAGCTTTCGTGAGCTAATACCCACTTTACTCCAGACCATTTCTGCTGCAGAATTTAGTTTTCTGGACAGCTTTAATCATCCATATAAAAATACAGTGGGACCCCGCAATACCGCGACGATCGGGATCCAACAAACCCCTATCGCGATAATGGTAGGGTCGCGGTATTGCAGGGTTCCACGCATCAAAGCAGGGGCTGCCACCGACATCGGGAGCCAGCCGCACACCGCGCTATAAGCAGATTCGTGCTATAGCGGGGCACGGTATTCCGGGGTCCCACTGTATCTAAACCAATTAATCCTGTTACATTCTTGTCCTCGGTAATGCCTTCCGGCAGTAAAAAAGTATTGCCTTTTACTGATTTTAAAATGAAATTATTCAATGGATGAGCTTTACTAGCTCAAAAGATGTGTGTGTGTGCCTTGAGAGGGAGCCTCAATTTCATGCTTTTTTACTATTGAAGACAAATACAGTGAAAACATTTTGCTGTAGGACTCTGGCCAAGTAGAATTGCTTGATGAATGCATTTAATAAGTCTTGAGTGCAGCTACGTAATTGAAGTGCTACTATCATTTTTAAAGCACTTGAGGTGCACACGACGGCGCTATACACAGTGAGTCATTTTTCATAAGGCTGCTAGAAAATTAAATTTGATACACCAGAGAAGGAAGTTGTTTCCCTGTACAGTACCTGGAGTTCTTTCTGATGTGTTGTCTTTATGGAGATAAAATCTGAGGCATGCGTGCTTGAGATTGGCATTTTTTGGCCAGCAGCATCCATTGGGCCATACCTGTGCCTTTCAAACTCACTGACCTAAGGGCATAAAGGGGACCAAGACCGACCAGCCCTCAGTTTCTTTGTTAATATAGACTCTGAATGGTGTTAGTCTGTAGTTATGGGGAAAACAGGGTAGGTTGTGGAATACATACAACACATGTGGATGAGCTCCAGTTATTTGTACAAATAATTTCCCGTTCTTCTTCCAGTGCTTCTCTGTGTATTTCGCCTCTGGTGGCTCGCAGGCAGAAAACAGGTGGGCACTTGGCAGAGCTGTGCTGTAGTCAGTCTCCAAGTAAAACATCAGATCAAGATGCTTCTGTGATGAAATAATGCTTAGTAAATCTATGTATGGTCGTCTAGGTCGCTGCAATGCATATGTCAGCTGTGGAGATGCTTCTAAAAGAAGCCACAGAAACTGGTTGTGCTCTCATGGAGTGTGCTTTAATCTGGCCTTTGGGTTCTAAACTAACACAGGTTAAAACACTGAGACCTGCTTAGATAACCTTTGAATTAAAATAGCCTGACCCTGAGATTTTTCAGTAAAAGCACAAAAAGCTTAGGGGAAACTCTAAAGGTCTTTGATTTTTGTGTAAGTAAAAAGACAGGGTCGGACGAACATCCCAAGTGTGTAAAGTAGACTCTGCCTAGAAGAAGGGAGTGTGAGGAGGACGAGGAGGAGAGGGGAACTGGTAAATATATGGATAGTTAAAGTAAAAGTCTGAGACCAGCTTTGGGAGAAACTTAGGGTGTGGCCCAAATGTAAACTTATCTCTATGAGAGAGAGGGTGAGGATGGATCTACCCTAAGAACCTGCAGTACACTTGCTCTGCAAGATGAGGTTATTACTATGTCTTTATGGAGAGATGTAACAAAGAACATATAGCTAGTGGCTGAAATGGAGGGGACTTATTGATGATATTGAGATCCCAGGACAGAGGGGGTTCTTGAATTGGTGGGAATACTTCAAGGAAGCCCTTTGAGAAACTTGACCAGTGATGAATGGGAAAAAACAGTATGATCTTGAATCAGTGGATGAGCAGACATGGAAGTTAAATGGATGCATAATAAACGTATGAACAGTCCAGAATTCTTTAAAGATTGGTCGAAACTTTCAGTGGAAGTAGATAGGCAGGCAGGATGGTTGGCTAGCCAGCCTGCCTGATTTCCCCAGTTCCCATGCAGCCTGCCTGGTGGTTATCCAAGATCCCTGGTTCCCTGAGATCCACCGGTACACTGGGCTGCTCTCTTGGCTGTCTGGGCAGGTTGCTTGGCTCCTGGGCAATCTCACAGTCCACCAGGCAGGGTCCAGGAGAGCTGGGGATCTCAGGCAGCCTGCCAGGTAAACTGCAGAGGTACGGGGAAGCCAGGCAGCTAGCCAACCAACCATCCTGCCTACCTGCTTCTATGAGCCTGCTTGGTTTCTGTCGGTACATTTGACAGAATTACTATGTTCCCAGGGAATGTTTTGATTGTGTTAAATCAGCGTTTTCCAGCAAAACTGCTCTATCAGGAAAGTACAAGTTAGATTAGCTAGGATAATATTTATAAGATGTAAAGACTCATGCTTTAGGCCATTAACTGGCGAGTTAGGAATCAACTAACTCTGTGAAGAGGTTATTCCATTATGGGGCTGCTTGTACTTTCCTCTGAAGCATCTGGTGGAAGCAGTGGCGTATTCACCACACACCAGTCTCTACAGGGTTAATGTGGCTCGGAGGAGCTAAGTAACCTGATAGGCCACACCTGAAGGGAGAGTTAAGCTTGATAGGATGGAGCCAGGGGGACTGGTATAAAACTAGGCAGCTTGCATCAGAAAAGGGCTGTCTTTGGGCTTAGAGAGGTAGAAGAGGGAGACCCAGGGGAGAGCAGAAGCCTGGTACTAGCAGAACAGAAAGTAGCTCAGGGAGACAGCAGCAAGGTTTGGGATAGAGCAGATCTTGACGGCTAATAATAAGGTCCTTGGGCTGGAATCCAGACTAGTGGGTCGGCTGGATTTCCCCTACCTGCCACTGGGGAAGGGGCACAGTCTGGTCAATAGAATGAAATACTGCCTGAAACAAATTGTCCGGTGGGATCGTGATTCTCCAGAAGGGGAAAACTATGGTGACCTGTCTGGAGGGCCAAGCCATGAAGAGCAGCATCCTGACTCTCAGTGGAACTACTGTAAGTACTGCATGAGGGGGGCAGTGGAAGCCAGGGATGGGAAGGGACGTCACACTTTGCAGAGCTATTCCCCTGATGCAGCCACAAGGAGGTACCCCAGCAGTGAGTAGAGAATGCCATCACATCTTCCTCTTTACAGAACAATGTGCTTACTACAATATTACTGGCTCACATATAAAAGAATTCTTGCACTTTTTAGTCCAAATAGGGATGATTGTTTACCCTTATTTTGAAATGGCAAATGACTTGCAAGACCCTCAAATTTATCTTAGCTGTTGGGTTAAAGTTATTTGATTGCTAGTAAATGTGGTCTGTGTACTGACAGCTTGAATACAAAGCCTGTGGCAACTGTTTTCATCACTTAGGAATCTCTACCACAGTTTTAGATTGCTAATCCAAAAAGGCCCTGGTTAGTCCCTAGTAGTACTGCTTTGTCATAGCATGAAATAGAATTCCATTGTTTGGCTTGTTTATTGAGACTGATCTTTTCAAAGCAGAGATTCTTTTACTGTATGTTTGAGCCATGTCTTGGACAGTGAGATACTGATCTTAGCTGGGGCCTCTAAGTGCTACCATTTGTATAAAATAATATTCCTGGCCTGGAGACCTCACAATCTAGGCCGTGACAAGATGTAACAGATGATGAATGAGACAAACAAGCCACTTGACAATAACTTCCTCACTCCATTGTTCTGTGAGCAAGGGGTTGCAGCTCACCACCTTCCTAACCCATTGCCAGCTGGAAACACTTTGTCAGCTGCCTTGTGCCAGAGTGGTAACTCCTTAAGGAGGAATTTTAAGGATAGCCCGTGGCTTTAGTGTCCCTCCCCCACCCCACCACACTCTACCCCAGGCAGGTCTTCCCACTTATAGGGGTGGCATGAGGAAAAAAGGACAAAGGTGTTTGATGGAGAGGCAGTGAACACTGAGTTTGTTAGCTGAGCAGTGTCCTGGGTAAACATTGCAGTGAAATAATAGAGCAGATAATTAGAGTGGGGCTAAATCAAAAGGGTTGCCCAGGCAGACACAACCAATTTTGCTTGATGGCATGGCAAAGGGGGAGCCAATGAAATGACACAAGAGGTGACATGATAAATATGACAAGTATGATGATTTTAGCACATGAATGTCTGACATCAGTGAATAATAAATCCCATATTTGACCTTCTCCAACAGGAGAAGAAATGGACTAGTAGTATGACTAGTCAGAGCAAATTCATTGTTAATGAAAGCAATGTGTATAGTCATTTTATTTAATTAGAGTCCAACTGTCTGATTTAAAAGCAGTTTTATTTCAGAAGTGAATGTAAACACTAGTAATTGCCCTGAAATAAAACACGGACATTAACTATGCTGGATGAAATCAGATTGCTGGTTGGTTTATCTGTGCTGAGAGAATTGTGCAAAAACAACCCCAAAACTGAAACTGATCAGAAACCAGCTTTTGAACACAGCACTTAGCAATGGCTTATGTAAAGTCTAGGTCAGTATCCCATCGCCAGTACTGGCCTGTTGGTATGCTAGGGGAAAGTACTTAGCGCCTGGGGTGTTGTGCAATGGTATACCAAGAAGGAAGCCTCTTTCAAAGAATTCTCACTTTTTTAGGATCACAATTTTCCCATAAAAAAACCTCTGCTGGCCAGTTCCAGCAGGACACTTTCCTGAAGGATGCACCCTAGAAGCGAATGCAGAGAGGGAAAAGTACCTGAGAAGAGGAGGAAATGATAGCAGCTGAAATGAGAAGAGGAGGAAATGATAGCAACTGAACTAAGAAGAGGCCCAGCCACAAGAGAAAAGTACAACCAACCAAAGTCTTTCTCTAGCTTGGATCTCCTTTCTCCTTAGTTTTGTAGCTCTTTTTTCTCTCCTTCTGTAAATGGGTAGTGACTCAGTAGAATTAAGCTGGGTTAGCTATGCCTATGCCAACTGATCAATACTGGGTCCTACCATAAATTTGCATATTTCCTGTTTGCATTTAGCCTTAGCTTGTATATTCTGGAGGCAAACATAAGCAATGTTACATGTTTCCCCATGAGTGATCCAGGAAACAGGAGCTGCTTAATTACCAGTTTATAATGATTTAACTTTTCTTCAGGGATTGCTGGTAATGTGTAACCTAACAGTTGGGTCACAAATGATAATGGGTGACCATCAAAATGTTCAATTCTTCTCAGCATCCCAAAGGTCAGCCAGTTCCCATCCAAAGTTTTATTGGCCAAAACCAGGCCTTTTCGCAAGATTTAGAGGTATCGTAGTTGTGGCTGAGCCAGAACTGTTTCAAAATTAGCTTTGATCCTGATCAAATCCTGGAAGTGCAGAGACTCATGAAAATA